>JANAVB010028818.1:38841350-39277899 GCA_029216955.1 Iris pallida | reverse complement strand
ATTTCCTTACATTTCTATCTCGGTTGCAACATATCATTTCGTTTGGATCCATACATATTTTAGGCGTCCCCAAAACATATGCATTTCAGCCAAAGTCCGCGCTAGTGCGATAAATTCTTCCATAATATTATCTCAGTCGCAACCAATCACTTCGGCTGGATCTATACACATATTTTAGGCATCCCCAAAACATATGTACTTCAGCCAACTTCCATGTTAGTACGATTCGATCAGCCATAATATAACTCTCTTTTCTAAATCCGACTTAGCATCCTTTCATTTGACTTATTGCTTTATTCACTTTGCCACAATCACTATATTCCAGGCTACAATACTTAACATCAAGGACAACTTGGTTAAGCTCTATACCCAAGCATAACATTTCTAACATTCGATCAAGGGTCTAACTTAGAGCCAATCATATCAAGAATTCACAACATGCAATCATATTCCTCTCCAATTCCGATAATATTTCTCACCGAGGCATTTCATGTTTTCTATAAGATACAATTCGACGTCACCCACAATCGATTACCCAAGCCAAGGGTACAATTCTATACAACAGTCAGGGTTAACCCAGCTACCCGACTATAGGTACACTCAAGTCATACCTTACGATTGCAATTTCCACTTATGGCCGACATATAATACTTTAGGGTCAAACATCTTAAGATACAAGTTGAAGCATACATCCCTTAGGTCAATACTCATTATCACAGTCTCTCATTCAATGCCACAAGGTCATCCTATGGGTCTCCAATGATCACCAATTATTCAGTCAATCTCTAAGGTTAGCTATACTGACAGCTAAACTTAATCGTTCAGGTGACTTCCCTAGAGTGGACGGCTATGAGGGTTATACTAGTTTTTTATTCTTAAGGCCAACAAGCAACCAACAGTTCTAAGGAACTCTAGCCAAACCTATGGGTTTTACTCAGTCTGAATAGCTAATCCCATTGTTGGTTATGCCAACAATTGGTCATGCAGCCCACGATTTCTAGGGTCAAGTCTATCTATCTAGTGTCTTCCTCAAGGAAATAATTCCCATAGAGGCTCACTCTAGACTTACCCAACGATCGACTAAGATCGATCTATCAATATTATGGTCAATTCCCAATCCGACATACGATTCTCATCGTTCCAATAATCCATCAAGTAAATTCCCAATGATTCAATTTCTATTTCAAATCCTTGTACACATACGAGCCCATAAGCCAAGAGTAACTATTCAAGGGTCATCGATTCCGATAGTCTCAACAGGACTATGGAACCATACTATTCGGTTCGTATGACAGAGTCACACCACTAAGTCATAAGCCAACAATCTATATCCCAACCAATAATCACCTATACCGACAATATCCAACACGTTTATAATTTTTGTTCCCATTTGTTTCTCAATCATCAAACTATTACGGGCATTCTTAAATCTCATGCAACAATGGTCGAGTAGTTCATCCCATTCGATCCGACAATTTATGTATCAATTAACCATTCTTTATGCAACATAAATATTCTGGCTTGTTACTTGTTACTTTTCTAATCCTATTAGATTCTTTAGCATACATGCACATAGGCAACGACTATCCTTTGGTGATCTAGATGGGTTAACATCTATTACACCTTAGGGTCAAGGCACAAATCTCTAATATTCCTTGGATTCACCGATAATATTTCTAAAACTTTCAGCTACGCAACCAACTTTGCATTAGCCACATTTAATTTACATCCAACCAATTGAAGTCAACATTCAGATGTTCTAAGCCACAATATTCTCTAGCCAAATATTTACCCATAGCATACTAACTGTCTTACTAGTCTGAGTCATCACTCGACTAACAATTTCTAACCAAGCCAACCGTTACCATTTCTAGAATCTCGCTACCCAACATAAAATCACCGTCAGGGGACACTCGAGTCATCTAGCAACAATACATGACTCCCAGCTAAGTCTCGACACTACCCCGTACCCACAGATAGTCTCATTGCTATTCTATGGGAAGGGTCAACATACATCTCGTTCTGAGGTGGTAGAGGCAATATACCACTCAAAAATGAAGCCATCCTTAAACAATATCAACTCAATCTATTCCGGATATTCGTGATCTATAATGATCACAATACTTAACCAACATCTCGGGATCTCAATATCACAAGCCAACATTCTTAGGGTCTCAAAAGCACTAGCGAGCATATATGCGTCAACTCACTAGTTCTGCTGAGCTCATCCATCAATTATTGATTCCCAAATCTTTCCCCATCACATGCAATTTTCAACTTGTTACAGCATACCCAGCCACTTTTCTATATTCCCACATTTCCAACAGCATTCACAATATAGCATACTATGGCATCGAGTCATTGTTGGGTTATTTGTGTCCAAACCAACAACAATCATTCATTCAGGGGCATCACAATATATATAGACTTATTGTATGGAACATCCAGTGAGCAGCCAAGAGGGTCAATGATCTTTCAGACACGAACAACATAGGATGATTACAGAACAAGAACAACATAATCGCGGAAGCAATCTTTGACTTAATCGTGGAAGCAACATTGAGTGATCGCGGAAGCAACTTTGGTTAAACGTCGATGCAACTTTGATTTGAAATGAATCAAAGAAGAGACCAAGAACATAAAGTCGTGCTCTGATACCAATTCCTCATGCCCCGATTCGTAGAGTCGTTTATTCACACATTTATCTCTTAGAATCGATCGTCCTCGCTTGGGCGTGATGCCGTACAAGTCTGGTATTGCACTTGTACAAGGCAAAGATGGTACATAACTGTTACCTCCAGTTTCCAAAAATAGGGGTATTTTTGTCATTTTTTTCATTTTTTATTATTTTAAAATTATTTATTTATTTATTGTAATATTTTGGGGTTATTTGAGTCGGGTTCGAATTTCATCTCAATCGACTTGAAACGGGGACCCGGAGTAGTGTTGACCCTAGTGGACCCACACACTAGTTAGCATGGCCCACATGTCATTTATTTTAGTTAGTGACTAGGCTAATTTAATTGGATTAGGAATTATTTGATTAGTGAGTTAAAATGACCAAACTAGCCCCGACTTGAACCCCTTTCTTAATGTATTGTCAATAGGCTAGAGGGGGGTGTTTTGACTTTTATTGGAGCCTAATAGCAGCCATAGTGGCTGGCCACCTATAGGAAGGGACAGGCATGAGTCCCTTTGATATTTCCATACTTTTCCATCTCATTTTCTCTCTCTTGTTCTTCCCCAAATTTCTAGAGAGCACCCCTAGTGGTTTCATCTCCAAATCAACTCCTTCTTCCACCAAATCTTCTTCTTCCTCCTCTACTCCATGAGAGGAAGTGCTAGCAAGTTTGGGAGGATTCGGAGCTCATTCGTGTCCTATTGGAATCTCTACGTGTCGGAAGGCTTTTTTCCTTAAATCTCTCTCCCGGAAGGTATTACCTCTTCTCTAAACCATTCTTCATGCATATAGGTCTATTTTGAACTCGTAGAAACGACCCCATGGTTTTATGTCATTCGTGTCCATTTCGTGTCCATTTGGACACTTGTAGAGGTGTCCTATGTGTAGGTTTGTGTCCATGTGGGAAAACTCCTATTTGGACACATGGAGAATTATTTATGTATTGATTTTGTATTGTTCTAATATTTATTCCAGATTTTACAATGTGTTTAGATTGAGTTTCCTATGTATCATAGTGTCATATTACCTATATCTATATGTATATATATGGTGATATATATTAATCTCTATATATGTATTATATAATATGGTTATATATATGTGAATATATATTATGGCCTATAGTATGTTTTTTGTGTTGTGGATTTGGTATATGGTCGGCCAAGTTTGGAGGATAGTGTGTGTGTTAGTGTGTAGAGGTGGTGTTTGATAATATGTGTGTGTGTGTGTTATATAGAGAGAGTGGAGTGTGTGGAGTGGTCTTGATAGGGGGGACTACCTGCTGCAACAGCAGCTCAAACAGTAGTAGTAGCAGGGCCAAAACAGTCCCTTAAACCCAGCATAATAGCCTCATGTATCAGTCCCCAATTGACAGCCACCACAGTCTAAAACCTGTCCCCAAGTGTCTTCATTTCACCCCCCAACTTCCAGTCCATGTGCAGCCATTTGTGGCAGCTACACACCTGCCTACCATGCCCCTACATA
Source organism: Iris pallida (assembly GCA_029216955.1). Classification (NCBI taxonomy): domain Eukaryota; kingdom Viridiplantae; phylum Streptophyta; class Magnoliopsida; order Asparagales; family Iridaceae; genus Iris; species Iris pallida. Next base: position 39,273,734 of record JANAVB010028818.1, on the reverse strand, counting down.
CTCCCATTAACCTGTCCCTTCACACTCCTATACAGCAGTCCCAAATCCTGTCCTTGACTTTTCTGAAACACTCCCCAAAACTCCCCAATGGTTCAGCCATTGATACCCCATATAGCAGTCCCAAATGCACCAAAAATCAGTCCTGCAAACCCCAGAATTGGTTCCTTGGCTGTCCCCATAACACCCATGGACAGCCATGCATACCAGCCTAAACTTAGCATTGTATCACTCTATTTTAGTCCATAAAACCCCATGTGTTAGACCCATATATCAGTCCATTGATATGCCCCAATACCTGTCCTCAAATCAGTCCATGAATGGACAGTTGTCACCCAAAACTGTCCTGTAGAACAGCCCTTCATAAATTAGTCCAGTTGCACATTGGGCAGCCCCCTTCATAGCAGCAAGCTTGACCAAACAAGCCTCCATATCAAGTCCTTAAACCCAGCCTTGATAGCCCCTCCTAACCCCACATTGCTCCCATTCCTATCACTTTACCTGTCCTATGTGACAGTCCCCATAGCCATCCTAAACCAGTCCCTAACTCTCCATGAATCAGCCCTTAGCAGTCCCCTCAAACCAACTACAAAATAGTCCCTAGAAGCCTCAAATCAGTCCTATATACATGTATCCTGTTGCCTTTGGGTATGTGAGTGTGAGTCTAGATATAGGTGTATAGTGAACCAAACCATTGTGTGTAAGCCTATGTATACACATGTGTGTGAGTTTGTGTAGGAACCTATAGATGAGCCTAATAGGTAGCTATTTGCCTAGGTGTATGTGAACCTATATGTGACCATATGTTGTGAGTGAGTGAGCTAGTTAGAGTGTGTGTATGTGAGCCTATATATATATATATATGTACTTATATATATGAGTTATATATATATTGTGTGGGTGGGTTTATATATGTATTTATGAGTGAGAGTGTTATATGAGTATAGCTAATAACCTATAGGTATTAGCCTATGTCTAAACATATAGGAGGGCCTATGTCAGTGTGTATGAGCTTGTAGTGTGTGAGTTGGGTGAGTTGTGTGAATGTAGGGTAAATGAGAATGGTATATGAGGTAAGGTAATGGGTAATGGCCAACATGTACCATAAGATGACTTAGATGACCTAGATACTGGGATTTCTTGGTAGGTAATGTTAGTATAGGGTAGTATCTAGCTATCCTAGGAAACCTAGGCTAGTATTCCTAGGTTAGAGTGGTATTGTGCAAGGTATAGGTATTTACCTTGGTAAGGGAAATATAGGCAATGTCTAGAAATAGGGTATTTGAGTTTGGAGTCTAAGATAGAGTTAAACTTGGTTCCCTTGGTTGGTAATGATCAAATATAGTGCTCATAGACTAGTTTTGACGTCGGTTGACCATTTTGACCAAAAGTCAACAAAAGTCAACCGAGAGTCAAACTTAGCCTTTAAGTGACCAGATTTGACCAAAACTAAACCAGAGTTGACCAGTTGACTGAAAGTCAACAGTTGGTCAACATGTGAATTGTTTGACCTAGGGTTGACTCAGTGTCGACCAGAGTTGACCAGAGTTGACTTTTTGACCAAAAGTCAACTGTAAGTCAACCCTTGACCCAAATTGACCTAGTTTGACTTGGATTGAATTCCTGTGATCTTGTTTGACCTTGGTTGTCCTAGTATGACCTAGTACGACCTAGTTTAGCTTGGTGTAACTTAGGTTTGACTTAGATTTGACCTAGATTGACCAAGATTCATTTAGAATGCATTGTAATGCATCTTATTATCATTTTTGGACTCATAGTGACTTGTACTGTTCTATAGGAGACAGACACCACTCCTCGGACAATATATTCTCTTCAGACACTCAGGCTATCAGGCGAGTACATTCTCTGACCGTTTCATACCTGTGGATTTACATTCTTGCTCTAGATTACTGTACTTGATGCTGACACGATCATTATCACGGATTGGTACTATATGGATCTTCTTCTGAGATGTTATCTCCTTGTATTCACTAAGTATATATTGTGATGTGCGTTTCACTTACATGTTGTATTTATTGAGTACCCTTATCATTGTACACGCATTATGCATATTGTACTCTCAATATCACATTGAGCCATTGTACAAGCCATTGTACAAGCCATTGTACAAGCCATTGTACAAGGTAACGTAACTGAATTTGATCCTTGTGTATTGATTGGAGAGGGGGAGTAGAAATGGTTATGTGATCAATCCTATTGTATAAGAAATTATATGTCCATTGTACACCCACGTACAAAGGAGTCCCATTTTATTGTATAACCTAACCCGTTTACATAACCATATTGTGCTCTAAAATCACATGTTACTTACAGTTCTTAATTATCATATCTAGATATTTCTGTTATCAAATCTCTACTTTTATATATCTTCTTCTTTCAGCGTTTCATGTACTTTACTCTATTGCATGCTTTATATTTCCTAACTCGATATGAACTGCGTGAGATTTTGTGCTCGCTCCCGTCCTGACTGGACCTGTTGAAAATATTACAGAGGATGAGGAGGAGGCCTGCATAGACACCTATGGGGCAGCTGTAGATGCCATGTGTGACCCGAATTTCCAGCCTGATCCACTAGCTTAGAGATTGAGGCTCCTTAGTCTAGGTTTTACTATTTCTGTCTTCTGAGATTTGGATTGTATATATTCTTTTATTTCAGTATTAGAGTCTTGTATTGAGCTAGATGTTCTGATTTGTTATGTCAGTAGACACTTAGACTCTCTGGTTGTATTTACGTGGTTTTTCTTCTTTCCAGTATTTATCTATCTATCTTCCTAGCTTATCATTCTGCTCTAGATGTGATTGAGACTGTATTTTGCTATGTCACCTCCATTCGGAGTGTATATACTGTATAGGTACCTTTATATTGTTAGATGATTGACCTAGGACAGCGTTCTACCGCCGATACTGCGGCGTAGGCTGGGCGTAGTTACGTTCTCGTGCCCACACAGTGGGTGCGGGTCGTGACACGTTTTTTAGTGGTGGCCCATGCAGGTCTAGTTTATGTAGTGGTATTCGAACTAGAGTATCACTACAGCCTGCAATAGGATTAGGATATTTTGAAGGTACTCAATCATACTAGGAAAAACTCATATCAAATTCATACCATCTCAGTTCTTGCTGATATTGTTCTCCTTGAATATAACTGTCCTCCTTTGCTATTTTGACTCATTCTCAGCAATTGTTTGTTTGATCTGTCTTCAGGATGGTGGAGACGCGATTACAGCGTGCCATTTATGGAGATACTGTAGAGGGGACTGCTACCTCTCAGCCAGTTCAGTAGGGTCAGAAGGCTACAGCTCCTGCAATCTCTGCTCATATTAGGACTTCAGCAGCAGCAGCAGCTGAGGGTATGCCTTCACCAGTTCGGAGGCAGGACCCAGTCATTCCAGAGGTACCATTCCAGCAGCCGCCGCCTACAAGAAACGTAGATGCGGCACAAATGTTCGCGTACTTTCAGCAGTTTATGGAGATACATCAGACCCGACAGGAAAGGGGTATGGAGTTGGTCATTTCGACAGTTACAGCAGCCCAGGTACAGCAGCCAAAGACACCGGGGATCGAGCAGTTTCAGAAGATGAGCCCCAGAGACTTTCTGGGGACAGAGAGGATCCTATATCCGATGAGTGGATCGAGCATATAGAGGAGATCTTCCGCTTGGCCAGGATTCCAGCAGATCTTCAGATCGAGGCCGCAGCTAGCCGGATGCGCGATCTTGCTCGCACCTGGTATCAGTCGGACCCCAGGATGGGGGAAGCCGGACAGACTTGGGAGGAGTTCAAGGGCTTCTTCAAGAAGAAATTCTTCCCAGATTCAGTGCTCAGAGCTTTAGAGTCGCAGTTTGAGAGCCTAGTTCAGGGGAGCCTGTCAGTGGAGGAGTACGCTGGGGAGTTTGGCCACCTCAGCAGATTCGTGGAGGGTTTGAGCGAGGCGGCGAAGGCCCAGAGGTTCCGGAAGGGTCTGGTCAAGGAAGTCAAGTCCTTGACCAAGGGCAACAGGGATGCCACATTCGAGAAGATTCTGACGGGAGCTTTACTGGCTGAGGATGATCTTGAGCTTAGGCTCAAGAGAGGGCGAGACCCAGTTGGGGGCACCAACAGTGAAGGACTGGCCAAGAGGCGCACGTTCAGCATCAGTTTCAGCAGCAATATCTGCAGCCGATGCCAGACATACAGTTTCAGCAGCAGCAGTACCAGCAGCCAAAGGCTCAGATACATCAGCTACGGCAGAGGCCTTCAGTATCAGGGTCAGAGACAGGTACAGTATCAGCAGGACACTGTGTACAACTTCTGCAAGAAGCCAGCCATTGGTGGAACGATTGCAGGAAGAGACTGGGTATGTGTTTACTTTGCGGGTCAGCAGAGCATCAGTGTAGAGAGTGTCCCCAGAACCCGACACCATTGGCTCAGGTAGCACTAGGAGCTAGGGCTCCGGCAGAGCGGCAGAGGGGACCACCATTGCAGACTCAGCAGCAGAGGTTTGTCCAGCATCAGCAGCAGGCCAGGGGAGGCCAGCTAGGGCGAGCTTTCGCCATGTCAGCCGAGGATGCTCAGGCCGTTGGAGATCTAGTTGCAGGTTCCGTTCTTTGATTCAATTCTGTAATTCTATCTTGAAAATTCAGTTCCATCTATTCCTATCTGTTTTTCATTGTTGATAAGTTTGATCTGGTGTTTCCTTATGATTTAATTTTCTTCTGAGATAAGTCGTATGGGCTAGGTCGCCTCGATTATGAGATTTTAGAATCCTCTAGGGTCATGCTAGCAGGCATAGTGAGGACATATAGTCGGACTATGGACGTATTTCTCGGGTGGGAATTTAAGGTTTTCGCTGCCAAGCGCACGACAATGCGAAAATTTTAAATACCATAGTTCTAGAGGTATGTACCATAGTTAAGGACTCTGTGATTATCGTAGCCTTGCTCACTGCATGACAGACATTCTGAGTATCATGATGATTGGATAGACGCATACGATTATCGATTTGTATGATTTTCTGTGGTTACCTTATTTTAAAATTTTGGGTGATTTCTTTTAAGGTGGATAGACTTGTAGCTTCTATTTGAGTGTAATTTTAAATTTTATAAATTTAATCATTTAAATTCATGCTTTGATTTTTGAGATTTTGATCATTTTAATTTTTAGCCATGACTTGTGATTTCGATATTTTACTATTGTTGGTTTTAATTTCGAGGACGAAATTCTTTTAAGGTGGATAGATTTGTCACCCCCAGTTTCCAGAAACAGGGGTATTTTTGTCATTTTTTTCATTTTTTATTATTTTAAAATTATTTATTTATTTATTGTAATATTTTGGGGTTATTTGAGTCGGGTTCGAATTTCATCTCAATCCGACTTGAAACGGGGACCCTGAGTAGTGTTGACCCTAGGACCCACACACTAGTTAGCCATGGCCCACATGTCATTTATTTTAGTTAGTGACTAGGCTAATTTAATTGGATTAGGATTTATTTGATTAGTGAGTTAAAATGACCAAACTAGCCCCGACTTGAACCCCTTTTTAATGTATTGTCAATAGGCTAGAGGGGGAGTGTTTTTGACTTTTCATTGGAGCCTAATAGCAGCCATAGTGGCCGGCCACCTATAGCAAGGGATAGGCATGAGTCCCTTTGATATTTCCATACTTTTCCATCTCATTTTCTCTCTTTGTCTTCCCCAAATTTCTAGAGAGCACCCCTAGTGATTTCATCTCCAAAATCAACTCCTTCTTCCACCAAATCTTCTTCTCTCCTCCTCTACTCCATGATAGGAAGGTGCTAGCCAAGTTTGGGAGGATTCGGAGCTCGTTCGTGTCCTATTGGAATCTCTACGTGTCGGAAGGCTTTTTCCCTTGAATCTCTTCCGGAAGGTATAACCTCTCCTCTAAACCATTCCTTCATACATATAGGTCTATTTTGAACCCGTAGGAATGACCCCCATTTTGTGTTGTGTCCATTGTCCATTTGGACACTTGTAAAGTGTCCTATGTGTAGGTTTGTATCCATGTAGGAAAACCCCTATTTGGACACATGGAGAATTATTTATGTATTGATTTTGTATTGTTCTAATATTTATTCCAGATTTTACAATGTGTTTAGATTGAGTTTCCTATGTATCATAGTGTATCATATTACCTATATCGATATATGTATATATATGGTGATATATATTAATCTCTATATATGTATATATAATATGGTTATATATATGTGAATATATATTATGGCATATAGTGTGTGTTCTGTGTTATGGATTTGGTATGTGGTCGGCCAAGTTTGAAGGATAGTGTGTGTGTGTTAGTGTGTAGAGGTGGTGTTTGATAATATGTGTGTGTGTGTGTGTTATATAGAGAGAGTGGAGTGTGTGGAGTGGTCTTGATAGGGGGGACTACCTGCTGCAACAGCAGCTCAAACAGTAGCAGTAGCAGGGCCAAAACTGTCCCTTAAACCCAGCTTAATAGCCTCATGTATCAATCCCCAATTGACAGCCACCACAGTCTAAAACCTGTCCCCAAGTGTCTTCATTTCACCCCCCCCAACTTCCAGTCCATGTGCAGTCATTTGTGGCAGCTACACCTGCCTACCATGCCCCTACATACTCCCCTTATCCTGCCCCTTCACACTCCTATACAGCAGTCCCAAATCCTGTCCTTGACTGTCCTGAAACACTCTCCAAAACTCTCCAATGGTTCAGCCATTGATACCCCATATAGCAGTCCCAAATGTACCAAAAATCAGTCCTGCAAACCCTAGAATTGGTTCCCTTGGCTGTCCCTATGACATCCATGGACAGCCATGCATACCAGCCTAAACTTAGCATTGTATCACTCCATTTCAGTCCATAAAACCTCATGTGTTAGACCCATATATCAGTCCATTGATATGCCCCAATACCTGTCCTCAAATCAGTCCATGAATAGACAGTTGTAACCCAAAACTGTCCTGCAGAACAGCCCTTCATAAATCAGTCCAGTTGCACATTGGGCAGCCCCCTTCATAGCAGCAAGCTTGACCAAACAAGCCTCCATATCAAGTCCTTAAACCCAGCCTTGATACCTCCTAATCCCCACATTGCTCCCATTCCTGTCACTTTACCTGTCCTATATGACAGTCCCCATAGCCATCCTAAACCAGTCCCTAACTCTCCACGAATCAGCCCTTAGCAGCCCCCTCAAACTAACTACAAAACAGTCCCTAGAAGCCTCAAATCAGTCCTATATACATGTATCCTGTTGCCTTTGGGTATGTGAGTGTGAGTCTAGATTTAGGTGTATAGTGAACCAAACCATTGTGTGTAAGCCTATGTATACACATGTGTGTGAGTTTGTGTAGGAACCTATAGATGAGCCTAATAGGTAGCTATTTGCCTAGGTGTATGTGAACCTATATGTGACCATATGTTGTGAGTGAGTGAGCTAGTTAGAGTGTGTGTATGTGAGCCTATATATATATGTACTTATATATGAGTTATAATATATATTTGTGTGGGTGGGTTTATATATGTATTTATGAGTGAGAGTGATATATGAGTATAGCTAATAACCTATAGGTATTAGCCTATGTCTAAATATAGGAGGGCCTATGTCAGTGTGTGTGAGCTTGTAGTGTGTGAGTTGGGTGAGTTGTGTGAATGTAGGGTAAATGACAATGGTATATGAGGTAAGGTAATGGGTAATGGCCAACATGTACCATAAGATGACTTAGATGACCTAGATACTGGGATTTCTTGGTAGGTAATGTTAGGATAGGGTAGTATCTAGCTATCCTAGGAAACCTAGGCTAGTATTCCTAGGTTAGAGTGGTATTGTGCAAGGTATAGGTATTTACCTTGGTAAGGAAAATATAGGCAATGTCTAGAAATAGGGTATTTGAGTTTGGAGTCTAAGATAGAGTTAGAACTTGGTTCCCTTGGTTGGTAATGATCAAATATAGTGCTCATAGACTAGTTTTGACGTCGGTTGACCATTTTGACCAAAAGTCAACAAAAGTCAACCGAGAGTCAAACTTAGCCTTTAAGCGACCAGGTTTGACCAAAACCAAACCAGAGTTGACCAGTTGACTGAAAGTCAACAGTTGGTCAACATGTGACTTGTTTGACCTAAGGTTGACTCAGTGTCGGCCAGAGTTGACCAGAGTTGACTTTTTGACCAAAAGTCAACTATAAGTCAACCCTTGACCCAAATTGACCTAGTTTGACTGGATTGATTTCCTGTGACCTTGTTTGACCTTGGTTGTCCTAGTATGACCTAGTACGACCTAGTTTAGCTTGGTGTGACTTAGGTTTGACTTAGATTTGACCTAGATTGACCTAGATTCATTTAGAATGTATTGTAATGCATCTTATTATCATTTTTGGACTCATTGTGACTTGTACTGTTCTATAGAAGACAGACACCACTCCTCGGACAATATATTCTCTATAAACACTCAGGCTATTAAGCGAGTACATTCTCTGACCGTTTCATACCTGTATGGATTTACATTCTTGCTCTAGATTACTGTACTTGATGCTGACATGATCATTATCACGGATTGGTACTATATGGATCTTCTTCTGAGATGTTATCTCCTTGTATTCACTAAGTACATATTGTGATGTGCGTTTCACTTACATATTGTATTTATTGAGTACCCTTATCATTGTACACTCATTGTGCATATTGTACTCTCAGTATCACATTAAGCCATTGTACAAGCCATTGTACAAGCCATTATATAAGGTAACGTAACTGAATTGGATCCTTGTGTATTGATTGGAAAGGGGGAGTAGAAATGGTTATGTGATCAATCTATTATATAAGAATTGTATATGTCCATTGTACACCCACGTACAAAGGAGTCCCATTTTATTGTATAACCTAACCCGTTTACATAACCATATTGTGCTCTAAAATCACATGTTCCTTACAGTTACTTATCATATTTAGATATTTCTGTTATCAAATCTCTACTGCTTTTCATATATCTTCTTCTTTTAGCGTTTCATGTACTTTACTCTATTGCATGCTTTATATTTCTAACTCGATATGAACTGCGTGAGATGTTTTGTGCTCGCTCCCGTCCAGACTGGACCTGTTAAAAATATTAGAGGATGAGGAGGAGGCCTGCGTAGACACCTACTATGGGGCGGCTGTAGATGCCATATGTGACCCAAATTTCCAGCCTGATCCACTAGCTTAGAGACTGAGGCTCCTTAGTCTAGTTTTTACTATTTCTGTCTTCTGAGATTTGGATTGTATATATTCTTTCATTTCAGTATTAGAGTCTTGTATTGAGCTGGATGTTCTGATTTGTTATGTCAGTAGACACTTAGACTCTCTGGTTGTATTTACGTAGTTTTCCTTCTTTCCAGTATTTATCTATATATCTTCCTAGCTTATCATTCTGTTCTAGATGTGATTGAGACTGTATTTTGCTATGTCACCTCCATTCGGAGTGTATATACTCTACAGGTACCTTTATATTGTTAGATGATTGACCTAGGACAGCGTTCTACGCCAACACTACGGCGTAGGCTGGGCGTTGTTACGTTCTCGTGCCCACACATTAGGTGCGGGTCATGACAATAACTGATCTTCTTCAAATAGGAACACATCGCAGCGGCAGAAGCAGATAAATTAAAGTTAATGAGGACAATCTTTTTGATTGAATAGAAATAGATCACTTCTTTATAGCAGCGGAGATAAAAGGATAACTTGAAGTCACACAGAGATATAGAACTTTATTCTCTTTATTTATAATTGAAGAAGAGTACAAGACTTGTATTGAAGTACAATGCTTACAATAAATCCTACTTTACATTGGAAGCCAACTGAACCATGCTACAAAGCTTACATTTGATACTTGGATACATTGGATTACAACTCAATATACCGACTTGGCTTACAATTCACTGGTCAACTGATTACAATGTTCCATACATTATGTCCTTTATAAACAGAAGACTTCATTGTGCAAGGAGAGCTTCTGTATGCCCAACAAATCTTCGATGCCACGGGGCCAATCAAGCCAATCTTCGTGTGTAGAATATCCCAAGCACGAGCACCTGCCCACAAAACGTGGGTCAGCACATCATCTATGTACTGGCGAGCAGAATCCAACCCACTCGCATAAACCAACATTAAAGTGATCATTTAAGCAAGCATTTATTGGAGTGATCTTTCTACTTGGGGCCTAACATCAGTTTACAGTTCATGGGCCATAATCATAGTGAAACATGTAAACATATTCTTAGCAGCGTTCATGTGAAGGCATCAGTAAAGCATACTAGTGTTATCATGAAAAGGCATCATTGAGGCATCATTAGTTCTAACATTTGAACATGTTGTGACAATTCTCACTTCAAGCATCACTTAGCATGGATATTATGTTTGAGCACTATTCATAGCAAGGCATCTTTCTAGCATACTGAATGGAACATATTAAGCAGGCAAGTTAAACCACTTATACAATATCACAATTATATGATTTCTTATCGATAGCCGACTTCTCGTACCTGCATCAAATACAGGTTATCTGATATACTTACTCTGCCTGCACAAAACATTCATTATCATGCATCCTGACTACATGGTCACTGGTGTTGTTAAACCATATGGACACTTTTCATTTCATTTTATTTTAAGATAATGCGGTCAACATAGTAGGTGGCGAGCCTCTATGCCACCCCGCCTTATCCGTGCTCCCATCGCACTCATTATTATTTCCTCCTAGGCCGAATCGGTCTCCAGGGCCCTAGGAACCGTTCGAGGAAATTATTACTCAAATCTTGTATACAAGTTGTCCATGACCATGCGAATGCGTGTCCGACTCGATTGTGAACAAAATCGTGGTAAAATATATTAAGGAAAGTAAAGGCAACAGTGCATCATTAGTCATATACAATGACTTATTCATTCATCATTACCATCATTTCATTTGGTGATCTCAACGATCCCAGCTTTATCTTTTCTCATTCGTTGCTTCATTGCAACGTATCTCATATCATTCTTTCTTAAGAGGAATGTAACATTCATTCATTTCATAGGAATATTTCATTCATTCATTTCTTATAAGGGACAGGCAACATTTCACATTCTTACAACAGATATACAGAGAGTACATGGTTCTAGTGTTTCATTCAGTTCATTGGGTAAATAGCACAACCAGTTCATTTCTCATTCTATCATTCACAAGGCATCTCATTATTCAAGTGTTTTGTCGTTTCAGCAGTATTAAACATAAGGAACAAGGTTATCAATTCAATCTCAGGCATCGAATCATATTAGCAGTTCAATGTGTTGTACATTTAATAATTCTCAGCATAAGCATCTCTATTATTCAGCAACTAACATATGGGACATTTAGGGGCCGTTCATAGCATTTCAATACTTCATTTATTAAGCATGAAGGAGCAAGGAGGAGGAAGGACAGTTCCACTCACTTGTAATAAAAGGGTCTTCCTGTTCCGATCACACAATTCTACTATGCGTAGCTCTACCAGCGAGCCACCTTCCAATACCATTCCGTCTAGCCAGCTAAGAGAGACTGCATCAGTCTCAATTCTCCCGATTCCCAACATAAGTCACGGTCCAATATTCTGATCCCATCCAATAAGCCAACCAAATGCCTCGTGCGGACGGGGCATTACATAGGTATATACACACACGTGTATATACAATACAAGTCAACCTTAAATCTAACAAAAGATGGTGTGTGTGTGTGTGTGTGTGTGTGTGTCCTGGTGCTTACTGAAAGGAGAAAAATTGAGATTAAAAACAGAAAACACAACCATGGTATATCCTAAATTAATACACTACTAATACATATATATATATATATATATATATATATAATTAAGAAAACTACATATATATATATATATATATATATATATATATATATATATATATATATATATATATATATATATACAAAGCTCAAATGGAAAGATTGGCAATGGTTTGAGAATATTTAAAGAGTCAAAATCTGGAATTAAATTCCCCTCGACCCATTCTCAACATATACATTAGCAATGGGTTTCAACGGGGTTTTCTAATGCATTTAGTTAAATATATATGTACATAACTACAAAGAGAACTCATTTACTTTAAATGATAGAAAATTATGAAACAAATCCAAAAGTTGGCTCCCACAAATCCAAAACCTCATATACGTACCAAAAACTCAGATTTTATAATCTAATTTACTGGAAATCAAAATATCATACTCAAACTCAAAATCGAATTTAAATAAAATCTATTTTTCACACAACGACCCACAATGAGATATACACCAAATGAACCCACGAAACTCGACATACACGTTGGTCTCGACCCATGTGATGTGCTCGTATACTCTCGGGTTTGAAATCGCGTCCGTGTCGTGTCCACAGAACGCGTATCAGAAATTCTCGATACCGTGTGATACACGTGCGTTCTCGCTCGTTTAAGCGCCGCACACACAACGAAACGCCCCGTGCTTGTGCACGTAGCTGGGGGGGTCCTAGGGTAGGTCTAGGACAGGGCCACGCAGTGACACGCCGCACGAAGCAGCACATGTAGCCCCCGCACCCGCGTGGCCTGCTGCGCGTGTGCGCGCGCCCGCGCACCCTCATACATGCGGTTCCGCCCTCGTAGCTCGCTCGTCGGGCCACGCCGCGACTCAGGGTTCACTCTACAGGTAGTTTAGGTATAGGTCGACATGTCCCAGGTCCTGGAATGGGTCTTTGCTGTGTCGTGTGCACGCACGAAGTCCGTTTCAGTCCCGAATTTCAGCCGGGTGCACAGAATGGCTGATCAGTGCACGCGCGATTACTCCGCGCTCGCTCGACGAAACGTCGTGAAAGTTTACGGGCATGTCGGCAGAGGTTGCCCCTACGTGCTCGTAAAATTTCACATAAGACGGAGCTCTGTGCGTCGAGTTATGACGCATAGTCTGCAGGGCGTGCACGGGACCGTGCACGGGATCTCGTGCACGCGTGTCCGTGTTCGGATGCCGAAATCGTGTCGATTTCTGATCCGTCTTCATGAAAGTTGTTACAAATCATATATGGAAGGATTTCTTGAAAACAGAATCGAAAATTGACACTTTTCAATTCTAAGTGGCATTTTGCCGAACACGTGCAACGTGAGACCGATACGTGTCGATACCGCTATCAAACGAAGTCAAAACCCAACCAAACTTCGTACACAGATCAAGGGTGCCTATATGGATGCAATAATGAAGAAAATTCAAGAGAAACAACGATAGATTGGGATTTACCTATTGAGTGTCAAAAACTCAATAAACGGAGCTCCTCGGTTGTCGTGTTGGCCGATTTCTCTCCAGCAAAAACCTCCGTATCCTCTCTAGAAGTCCTCCAGCAGATCCTCCTCTCCTCGACGAGTGCAACAGAGTTCGTTTGGGAAGAAAACGGACTCCGGATGAAGGAAATATGAGTTTTGGAGAAGGGGATCTATTAGGGTTTCCTAGTGGAGGCTCAAAACTTCACAAATGAATGCAAGGGGGAGGGGTACTGCTGTTTGGATGGCCAAGGGGGTTCTCTAGGCTTAGGGTTTCACTTGGGCCAACACTTTCTCAAGTAGAAATGGCCTAAGTCAAAAAGGCTCAAAAAGGCTACATGCAAAAAGACTTAAAATCATTCAAAAGCCTTCTAAATTGGACCCAAGCCCTAAATAAATTCTAGTAGGTGAAAAATAAATTCTAAAACATGGTTAGGGTCCTATACATGGTCCACTAAGGTTAAACCAGATCCTAGCACAACGCAAGTCAAAATATCTAAAAAATCACAAAATGGCCAAAATGGCTAAAAAGGCTAAAATGACTAAAAATTTATTTAAAACATTCTAAAATAACTAATTAATTCTAAAATAATTCCTACAAGGTCATATTAATTCTAATTATTATTTTTAGGCTTCTAGTCATTGTTCGCTAAGTTAAACCCATTTATACTACACACACAAACAAAACCACCTATCATCACATGAATTCAATAAATTACTAAATAATATAATAATTACAAAATGACCAAAATAATCCTAAATTAAAAATGTGGTGGTTACAAATCTATTCTCCTTAGAAAAATTCATCCTCTAAATTTAAGATGGTTGCACTTCTTCTAGGTTAAACCCCGACAATCAAGGTCAAGAAAATTATATCTAAAAGATGCAAAACATGGTCCTACTGGTCGTAATTTATAGTCTCGAACAGGGTTACTATACTATCTAGCACATCACAAGATTATCCTGACAGGTACTAATGAAATCACACAGCAAGAAGGGAGAAGAAGGATAGGAAAGACAGACCTACTAACCCATCACATGCGGCATCGGCCTCCTCGACCCTCAGTGCAAAAGTTCCACCCCTCTGGTGTTGGGTATGATAATATGCTACAGGTGGCTTAGTTCCCTCTCTCTGACCCTATGCTCCACCAAGTGGGGGTACCGAGGAACAATCCTTTATCTGGTGAGCGTCGGATCACAAAATAGGCAAACTTTCAGCCTCCTCCTACAAGACTCCTAAATGTGTCCCAGCTTCTTGCAGTAGGCACAACTCTGCATCCTCTGATCTTGACCTTGAGGCTGATACTGTCCCTACTGAACCCGAGCTGGTGCGCTGCACCTGCTGAGGCTGGTGCACTATCTTTTGCACACAGGGACGCTTTCCACTCCTACTGGCCCCTCCTGAATCATCTCGACTCCTCTTGGACTTGAGCTCCAAGTCATCCTCTCCTGCCATAGCTCCCAACAGAATCTTCTCAAAAGTAGAATTTTGTTGCTCTTGGTCAAGGACTTGACTTCTTAACCAAGCCCTTCCTAAACCTCCTAGCCTTGCTGTCTAGCTAAGGCCTTCCATAAATCTGCTCAGGCGGCAGAACTCTCCAGCGTACTCTTCTACTGTCAGGTTCCCTTGAACCAGGTTCTCGAACTGCGTCTCCAAAGCGCCAAGTGCAGTATCGGGAAAGAACATCTCCTTGAAAAGCTTCTTGAAAGCCTTCCAAGTCTCTGTACCAACCCTGAGGTCGGTCTGGTACCATATACAGACAAGGTCCAATATCTGGCTGCTGCCTCTATCTGGAGCCGGGCTGGTATCTCTGTAAGGCGGAAGATCTCATCTATGTGCTCGATCCAGTCGTCCGTATAAAGGATGCCATCCGTACCCTTGAAGTCTCGCAGACGCATCTTCTGGAATTCCTGAATGCCTGGTGTCTTCGGCTGGTATGGCTGAACCTGCCCTCCCTGCGGCTGGGCAGTCACCTTCTCTACTGCTACCATGGCGAGCTGATGGGCATTGTCAATGCCCTGCCTCATGTCCTCTGCCTGGCGTCGCTGCATCTCCATCTGCTGCATAAAAGTGAAACACTGCGCCACATCAACTGTCCCCTGGGGCGGTGGTGGTAGCATGTCCTGAACTCGTGGGGTAGTCCGCAGAGCTGGTGGAGGAGCACCCCCAAAAGTTACAGACGGGCCCATATAAGCTGGAACAAGAGGCACTGTGGTCCCTGGGGCCTGCTGAGTCGGACGAGAAGTAGCAGACCTCTCAGTGGTACCCTAAGACCAGAGCACTGCGATCGTGTCTCTACCATCCTGAAGACAGATCAAACAAAGAATCAATTACTGAGAAGGAAGCGATATAATAAAAGGAGGACAATTATTTCAAAAGATGGCAATTATCAGCAAGAATGTGTAGATGGTACGAATTAGATCAGAATTTTTCCTAACTGTGATTGAGTACCTCCCTGCTAATACCTATTTCTTAGTTCCTATCGCAGGCTCGTAGCAGTACAACTAAGTCGTCATACTACCACGATATTGCAATAATATGAATCTGACCTGCATGGGCCACCACTAAAAATGTGTCACGACCCGCACACAGTGTAAGGGTATAAGTGCGTAATCACGCCCAGCCTACTCCGTAGAATCGGCGGTAGAACGCTGTTCTAGGTCACTATCTAAACCAACTCACGCAATTGTATAATGTACTTGTCTTAAAACTCAGCTCCGAATGGAGGACAAGTACAGAAATAATATAACTCAATCATAGTCTAAGCACGATAGGATATCACAGAATTCTATAACTAAAAGAAAATAATAAAAACAACTAAAGATAATAACTCAAAATATGACAACTCTCAAATTATTACAATTCATGTTTCAGTAGAAAAATCTAAAACAGTCTACTAAACTAGTCTCCCGATCACTCCTGAGTGTCGGGGCCAAAAGTAGCTAATCCCTCTCCAGATCATAGTGAGTAGGGCAAACTTCCTCAGGGCTAACATCTGTAATATTTCAATAGGTCCAGTCAAGACATGAACGAATACATCTCATCAAGTAAATCCAAGTAAATAACGAAAACCATAAAACAATTATAGACAATTTTATTGATGAAGCATAGGAATTCGAGACAGCTTAAGATGTAAAACTATAGTAAAAGAACAAGGAAAGTAAAAACTGTGAAACAGAATATCATGTCAATGAAGACTGTAAATAAAAGCTAGCTGAACTAGAATAATGTGATATGAGTCCAGTGGTACAATCTATGTCAAGTGTGGTTCCATTCAATGATCCAAGTAGGGTGATTCTTGTAATGGTTCTTGTGATGATTCTAGTAAAGATTCTAGAAACTACTCACAGTGTGTTTTAAAATACTGAGATCGACATGTAAACGGCTAGGGGTAATCCGGCACATCACACACTGGCTAAGTGTGGGACGGCTATCGTTCTTGTATAATGCACAGGGAGGTGGTTCGAGTATTTAGGAATGTTTACATATCTACTCAAGTATTTCCCCGCCCAACAAATATGAGTGAATCCATAACACGACACGTAAATCGAGAATAAATCTAGCCGGAACATAACGGTACTTGTAGGTGATTCTTGTAATGGTTCTTGTAATAGAGGCTAGACAAGTAAGGTATGTGTGTCGTATACATGGATTGTAGAAAAATATCAACTCGTGTTTGTAATCGAGAATCAAATGGAATTGACTACAACTGAAATATAGAATTTGACAAGTAAATGAAAGAACTTTCAGAGAATGTACTCGCTTGACAATCCGAATGCTGATGAGGATGTATAACTAAACTGGAGTGATATAAACCTATTTTAAGTATACACATGTCACAACCAAATCTAAAATATGAAAGAAAATAGCTAAAATGCAAGACTACATGCTTCTAGGTCCCTTTTGGTCAAAGTCAACCCTTGGTCAACTATGGTCAAACCTGGTCAATGCTGGTCAAACCTGGTCAACCATTGGTCAACTAGTCCATTTACTAATTCTTAGGTTATACACAAAATTTTAGGTCATTTGGAATTCTTTGAGTTGAATTGGATCAAGTTTGACCCAAAGTTGGCTTTTGTCAATTTGGTCAACTTGTCGGCCAATTCGACTAAACTAGGCTCAAAATGACAATCCAAATCTGTCCTAGGACTCCTATAGTAATATACACAACTATAATCTATTCTAAGAGGGTTTCCAAGCATAAATCTATAACATATCGGTATATACACACACACATGTGTATATACAATACAAGTCAACCTTAAATCTAACAAAAGATGGTGTGTGTGTGTGGTGTGTGTGTGTGTGTGTGTGTGTGTGGGTGTGTGTGTGTGTGTGTGTGTGTGTGTGTGTGTCCTGGTGCTTACTAAAATGGGGAAAATCTGAGATTAAAAATAGAAAACACAACCATGGTATATCCTAAATTAATATACTACTATATACATATATATATAATTAAGAAAACTACATCTATATATATATATATAGACACAAAGCTCAAATGGAAATATTGGCAATGGTTTGAGAATATTTAAAGAGTCAAAATTTGGAATTAAATCCCCCTCGACCCATTCTCAACATTATACATTACCAATGGGTTTCAATGGGGTTTTCTAATGCATATAGTTAATATATATATACATAGCTACAAAGAAAACTCATATACTCATAAATGATAGAAAATTATGAAACAAACCCAAAAGTTGGTTCCCACAAATCCAAAACCTCATATACATACCAAAAACTCAGATTTTATAAGCTAATTTACTGGAAATCAAAATATCATACTCAAACTCAAAATCGAATTTAAAGAAAAATCCATTTTTCACACAACGACCCAAAATGAGGTATACACCAAATGAGCCCGCGAAACTCGACATAACGTTGGTCTCGACCCACATGATGTGCTCGTATACTCTCGTGTTCAAAATCATGTCCGTGTCGTGTCCACAGAAAGCGTATCGAAAATTCCTGATATCGCGTGATATGAGTGCGTTCTCGCTCGTTTAAGCGCCGCACACACAACAAAACGTCCCGTGCTTGTGCACGTAGCTGGGGGGTCTTGGGGTAGGTCTAGGACACAGCCATGTAGCGACACACCGCCCGAAGCAGCGCACGCAGCCCCCGCACCCGAGCGGCCTACTGCGCGCGTGCGCGCGCCCGCGCGCCCTCGTGCAGGCAATTTCGTCCTCGTGGCTCGCTCGTCGGGCCACGCCGCGACTCGGGGTTCACCCTACGGGTAGTCTAGGTATAGGTTGACATGTTCCAGGTCCTAGAATGGGTCTTTGCTGCGTCGTGTGCGCGCACAATGTCCGTTTCAGTCCCGAATTTCAGGGGTGCACAGAATGGCTGATCAGTGCACGCGCGATTACTCCGCGCTCACTCGACAAAATGTCGTAAAATTTTACGGGCACGTGGGCAGAGGTTGCCCCTACGTTCTCTTAAAATTTTGCGCATGACGGAGCTCTGTGCGTCGAGTTATGACGCACAGACTGCAAGGTGCGCACGGGACCGTGCACGGGACCTCGTGCAGCGTGTCCATGTCCTTTCGGATGCCAAAAACGTGTCGATTTTCGATCCTTCTTCACGAAAGTTGGTATAAATCATATAAGGGAGGATTTCGTAAAAATAGAATAAAAATTAACACTTTTTAATTCTAAGTGGCATTTTGCCGAACACGTGCAACGTGAGACCGATACGTGTCCGATACCGCTATCAAACGAAGTCAAAACCCAACCAAACTTCGTACACAGATCAAGGGTGCCTATATGAATGCAATAATGAAGAAAATTCAAGAGAACAAAGGTAGATCTGGATTTACCTATTGAGTGTCAAAAACTTAATGAACAGGGCTCCTCGGTTGTCGTGTCGGCCGATTTTCCTCCAGCAAAAACCTCCATTTCTACTTTAGAAGTGCTCCAGCAGATCCTCCTCTCCTCGACGAGTGCAACAAAGTTCGTTTGGGAAGAAACGGACTCCGGATGAAGAAATATGAGTTTTGGAGAAGGGGATCTATTAGGGTTTCCTAGTGGAGGCTCAAAACTTCACAAATGAATGCAAGGGGGAGGGGTACTGCTGTTTGGGTGGCCAAGGGGGTTCTCTAGGGTTAGGGTTTCACTTGGGCCAACTCTTTCTCAAGTAGAAATGGGCCCATGTCAAAAAGGCTCAAAAAGGCTACATGCAAAAATACTTAAAATCATTCAAAAGCCTTCTAAATTGGATCCAAGTCCTAAATAAATTCTAATCGGTGAAAAATAAATTCTAAAACATGGTTAGGCTCCTATACATTGTCCACTAAGGTTAAACCAGTTCCTAGCACAACGCAAGTCAAAATATCTAAAAAATCACAAAATGGCCAAAATGGCTAAAAAGGCTAAAATGACTAAAAATTCATTTAAAACATTCTAAAATAACTAATTAATTCTTAAATAATTCCTACATGGTCATATTAATTCTAATTATTATTATTAGGCTTCTAGTCAATGTTGGCTAAGTTAAACCCATTTATACTACACAAACATCAAACAAAACCACCTATCATCACATGAATTCACTAAATTAATAAATAATATAATTACAAAATGACCAAAATAATCTAAATTAAAAATGTGGTGGTTACAGCTTTCTACTGCTGAAGCATAAGGAACTCCTTTTATGTTCTCTTATCTCTTTAGGTGTCTTTGGACACACTCCTTTGATAGAGCAATTCCATGCCTAAAAGGTAAGAAACAGTTCTTAGAATTTTGCATGCTAAAATGAGTCAGTATAGTATCGTTATAGGAAGCTTGGGACAAGCCTAACATCCTTTTCTTACGATCTCGTAGAACTTTGATCCCAAGGATGTGACCTGCTTCTCCCAAGTCCTTCATATCAAACTGTTTGGATAACCATACCCTTACATCCGATAACACTTTCACATTGTTTCCAATGAGCAAGATGTCATATATGTAAAGTACTAGGAATACCACCACATTTCTGTCACACTTTCTGTATTCACATGATTCATCCTGACATTGATAAAATCCACACCTGATCAAAACATATGTTCCAAGATCTGGAAGCTTGCTTAAGTCCATAAATGGAGTTCTTGAGCTTACAAACAAGATGCTCTTGGCCCTTTCCAATGAACCCGTCTGGTTGCTTCATATATGTCTTCCTTAAGGCTTCCATTATGGAAAGATATCTTGACATCCATTTTTCAAATCTCATAATCGAGATGAGTTGCAATAGATAAAAGAATTCGGATAGACTTAAGCATGGCTACTGGTGAAATTTTTTTCTCATAATCGATACCCTCTCTTTGAGTAAAACCTTTTGCAAGAAGCCGAGCTTTAAGGTTTCAACCTTACCGTCTGATCCTCTTTTTCTCTTATAGACCCACTTGCATCCAATAACTTTTACACCAACGGGTGGTTCTACAAGATCCCAGACCTGATTAGAATCCATAGATTCTATTTCAGATATCATTGTTTTTTGCCAAGACTCTGCATCTTTATCTTGGAGTGCTTCGTTGTAGGTGCAGGAATCATAATCTTGTTCCTCAAGGACAAAGTCTGACAACTCTCCCAAGAACATATATCTATCAGGTTGTATCACAACCCTCCCACTACGATGAGGTACTATCGGTTGTGGTACAACATTTGTGACACATTGTGCAGTTACTTATGGTTTATCCTCTTGTATTGTTGGTACTGAATTACTTGGTGTCTCACCTCTCAGTTCTTCTAGAGCAACTCTACTTGTGGGTTTATGGTTCATCGTATAGTCTTTCTCTAAGAATCGAGCATTAGTGCTAACAATGACCTTCTGATCTTTAGGACTATAAATAAACCTCCTTTCGTCCCTCTTGGATAGCCTACAAACAAGCCTACTTCTGTATTAGATTCCAACTTATATGCTTTTCCATTCAGCATATGTGCTGGACTACCCCAAATTCGAACATGTTTCATACTAGACTTATGCCCAATCCATAGCTCTATAGGAGTAAGAGGTATTGACTTAGGAGGAACCAAGTTTAAAATATAAGTGAAGTCTCTAAGGCATATCCCAAAATGAATTCGATAAATCCGAATAACTCATCATTGATCTAACCATCTCCACAAGTGTTCTATTCCTTCTTTCGGCTACAACATTCTGCTGGGACATTCCAGGTGTAGTCAATTGGGATAATTTCAGCCTCTGATAAATAATCCCTAAACTCCCCAAAAAGGTACTCACCACCACGATTTGAACATATTGACTTGATACATTTTTTATGACATTTCTCCATTTCAGCCTTGTACTCTTTGAATTTCTCAAAGCATTCAGACTTACGTCGAATCAAATAAATGTATCCATACCTTGAATAATCGTAATAAATATGAAAAAATATTCAAAGCCACCTGTAGCCTGGATAGTCATGGGTCCACATGAATCAGAATGAACTAATTCCAACACATCTTTGGCCCTATACCCCTTCGTCGTAAAAGGCCTTTTGGTTACTTTACCTTCCAAGCAGGATTCACAGGCTGGTAGTGCCTCCACTTCCAATGAACTGAAATGTCCATCTTCAACTAGTCTTTGAATCCTTATTAGGTTAATATGCCCCAATCGCAAGTGTCGAAGATATATTTGGTTCATATAAGAAGGTTCTTTTCTCTAATTTAAGTTAGATGACACATTATTCATTTCTATAAGTTGTATTGTGGGCGAAATAGGATTAATGACATACAAATTATCAACTAATGCACCAAAATAGATAAAATGCTTATTCTTTCTAATAACAATATTGTCATTAAATATAAACTGAATATCCATCCTTAACTAACATAGAAACATAAACTAAATTCCTTCTAAGTGAAGGTGCATAATGATAATCTCTCAATGTCAAAGACTTATTTCTACCAAAAGATAAAGAAATATCTCCTATTACAACGACCGCTACTTTTGTAGCGTTACCCAAGAATAAGCATATCTCTCCATCACTGAGCTGCCTGGTTTCCTGGAATCCCTGTAATGTATTACATACATGATTAGTGGCTCATATATCTACACAGTAGGTGCCGATAGGTGACACCGCTAAACATGTTTCAACTACTAGTAAATAAGATATACCTTCTTTGTTCCCTTGTTTGAGAAGTGGACAGTCACTATTTCAATGTTCTGACCCTTTGCACTTGAAACATTTGTCTTTCGGCTTTTTCACAACGCCTTGAGGTCCCATGCCATTCTTTGCTGAGTTTGCTTATTTTTGAATGTTATTCTTCTTCTTACCGCCTTTTGGCGTAGAAGTAAAGCCTTTTCAGAAACATAAATATGACCACTCTGCCTTAAGAGAGCTTCATCATCCTGTAGCTCTTTTGCAAGTTCTGCCAAACTGTAAAACCATTTGTTCATGTTGTAGTTAAGGCAAAAATTGTCAAAACTTTTAAGCAGAATCCTGAAAATGATATCAAACTAGGATTCTCCATCAATTTCAGCTCCAAGGATCTCTATCTCATTCAGATGACCCATCATCTTGAGAACATGATCCCTTACTGGCGTACCTTCAACCATTTTTATATTCATCAAACACTTCATAGCTAACTGCCTAGCTGCTCTATCCGATGTTCAAAGAGTTCTATGAGGTTATACATCATGTCATAAGCTGTAGCCATAGCCTAATGCAGATGTTGCAGTATATTTGACATAGATGCCAGAATGTAATATCGATCTATCTTATATGCCTTTATCCACTTCTTATAAATCTCTTTGACTTGTTTATCAGAATTAACATCAGGCTTAGGTGGGCATTCCTTATTGAGTACATTTATAGTCTTCAGCAGTTAGGACAATGTCTAAATTATGTTTTTAGTCAATATAATTAGGTCAAGTAAGTTTTTTTTTCAAGAATCACCAAAGTGGACTGAAAGAACCCATTTTTGAAATTCTGAGAATCGCATAAATTAAAATTATATAGGGTAAAAAACTTTTGAATTAATTAAATACTGATTCCCTCAAAATAATAATAGAAAATTTACCAACTCCTTGAACACCATGAATTTAGCATGCCACGATAGTGTAGATGTATAAAAATTCAACTTTGTTCAAGTAGGTTTTTCTTATTAATTTTACTATCATGTCAACATAACTTTATGATAATAAAATTAATTTGTTAGTCTTGCTCTGGTCATACAAATAATAACAGTAACTCGATGGGAAGGATACCATTATTTATATCTAAGTGTATAGCATTACTTAATACTAAGGCCATTACCTTGTAATGAGTTCCTTCAGATAGAGAAGTGAACACATATTAGGTAACTTTCTGTACTTATCCCTAAGGAAGTTTGTACTAGTGATCCATAATTATACTCATCCGAT
Organism: Iris pallida; assembly: GCA_029216955.1. Taxonomy (NCBI): domain Eukaryota; kingdom Viridiplantae; phylum Streptophyta; class Magnoliopsida; order Asparagales; family Iridaceae; genus Iris; species Iris pallida. The sequence goes on along the minus strand of JANAVB010028818.1, from coordinate 39,250,120 downwards.
ATGGAGGAAGGCACTAAAGCCAACACGTAAGTATAATTACATCACTTACAAACCAGTAGTAGAGACTATGGAATTTTACTAAATAAATTCCCTCTCCCACTTAGTTATTTAACCAGCATCTCGATTCCTTCGTCAAAGATCTTCCGTCTGCCTCTGGACTGCTGAAAACCAGCATCTCGTCCGACGTCAAAAACAACCACTACCGCCATTATGATTAATCAAAAAATAATTAAAATTACATCAATTCTATGCCTCCCGAAGGAGTTCACACATAATCTAGATTGAAAGATTAAAATTATAAGCATGATCAACCCTCGTGATTTTAATTACATCCATAACAACAACAACAACCATGACATGTCCGTGGTTTAAAATAACAAAAATAAAACATGCATTGGACCATAATAGTTGGATCTAAGCTGCCTGTAAAATCAATTTAGAATAGATTTACATCTACCGACTATTACACAATGCAAGTTTTACTAGACCACATGGATGTATCAATCAATACGCAGATCCAAGGCTCTGATACCAATTGATGGAACTGGTGATTCCCAGGACCCCTCGTTTGGTGTACGTATTCATCGATGGAAGTTTAACATATCTACAACATGTTCTAACCCTTCATAGCGAAACTAGGGTTCACGAATGATACCTGCGACGGGAAGAAGAAGACACTTTCTAGCAACCTCGAGCAGTCATGACCCCAAGATCTTTTGTATGTATTTCTTCCCCGGGTTGGATGTCGTATGGGAGACGATCTTCCAACCTTTTCTTCTCATTGACACCCTCCCTTTCTCTCCTTACGTGAATCACGAATTTAGTGAAAGCTTATTTTTTAAAAAAACTGACGGCCAGAGAATAGAGGATATATATAAGACTACGGTAGGGACCATGAGAAAAAATTAGGATTAGGTCTCCTAATGGATCTGGGTATCCCGTATTCAGTCCGGACACCCAACCCAGGCCTATTAACAATAGCTCGGTCCACTAAAGACTATTGTTGCTACCTTCCTAATCCCAAATTATGATGTGGGCTCCTTTTATTATATGCTCGTTTGGCTCCCCATGTTAAGATATCGAATTTTCGTCGATCAAATTAAGTTACTAACAACTATATTGATCGACATATTTAACCTTAAGTAGTACCATCCAACTTTATCTGTCATGTTGGATATAATCCACCTGTAAGGTTTACATGACAAGCCTAATGAGGTCCTTAAGGGGACATCATCAACCCGATGTATCGGGACATGGATTACTTTTATAATCAACAGCCCATCAAACATACAATGTTACTTCCCAAGTCAGAGGTTGTTGACCCATAATGAATCTCACTCTTTTATAAGTTAAAGTAATGCACACTACATATACATGTCTGTTATTATATCCGGATTAAGAGCACAAGAATCCATAATAACATAGGTGTTTGTTCTCTTATGTACTCAGTAAAAATAGAACAACCTCAAGTGGTCCTGTTCAATACACACAAGTGTACTAGTGTAAACCTATAGTCAAGATAGACTAATACCAGATTACACTACAACCTTTCCAATGGATTGTCCAAGTCCATCTAGGTTGTGAACTATTTATATTCCATAGAAAACTTATAAGATAATCTTCTGTGTGACAACGGACACCATATTATCTACAATAAAGAATATCAGACACTTGCATTAACACTTGCAACAAATACAATATGCAAACATTTGCCCATATGATTCTCATTCAAAATTTTAGGAAATAAAGTTAATATAAAATTGATGCTTTTAGTATATAACCCTAATAGATGCCACTGGTGGAGGTAAAAACCACGAACGTGATTAACTTTGTTAAGCACCACATTATCTCCTACTTTGGAATGCCTTCGAGAATCATTCACGATAGTGGCCCCCAGTTTGTGAGCCATGCCTTCAATTGATTTTATGTTAAAAACTGAATACAAAATGTAGCATCGACAACTTATAATCCGGTAGCTAATAGGCTAGTAGAAGCCTTTAACAAGACAATTGTTAAGCTGCTCAAGAAGGTCATATCATCTAATAAATACGACTAGAATAAAAAGTTGGGCAAATGTCATACCCCAGTTTCAACACACATAGGAACCCAAGGCATGACCATGCCAGCTGTACAGCTAGAATAAGTATCCCAATTTAATGGACTTATCCTAATCGTAGTATGCTAAAAAAGTAAATAAATCTACTCTGTCTCAACTATGTCTCAATCTATATGTAAGTAAATGAATCAACAATAAAAACATGTACTATAGTCGGTCGCCCTATAATACATATGTATGAACAAACTCGAAATAATATAAGTTTGCAAAACTAGGCTAATGAGAAAGGTATAACATGAACGGAAATAGAAAGCACGAGAAAATGATAAACTAACACTACAAGCAATACCTGAACCCTGCAGCCAAAATTATTCCATCCATCTGTCTATACTATAAGCTCAACAACAACCTAGAGAGATCACCAGGTCCTCAGGGACGTAACAAGATTACACAACTAGCCGTAATATAAATAGTAAAAGTAATATAAATGAATATGAATATAATTGCCAAGGTAAATTATCCATCTAAGTGTAGTGCACTTGAAGACTACTATGGTACGTAGGTGAAGGAATAAAGCATAGCATATGCTAAAGGCTTATGTATGTACTAGCATACCTTCAGACAGTGCTCTGATGTGCGATCAACGGCTGCTGCCGGATATATACTCTAGCAATACACGCATAACCAGGAAACTATGAACAGATACCCGGGCAACTACTGAGGCTAATATATGGCTTCTTATATGCCTACTAATACTCTTCCCCACCCATGTCTTGCACTTGTCATATCTATGATTCAAACAATACATATGTCAATGCAAGTCACTAACTAGACTCACACTAACTCTATATAAACCGACACATGAACCGCTCGCATCGATAGCTAGCCTAATGCGTAAGCTCGTGCCAACATAATGTATCACACACAGTTTCGTTTAATGTTACGTGTCTAGTCATAGAAGTCAAAACAACTTCAACATAAAGAAATCAACTAGCACGCTAGGTCACACACACCCCCTATATGTCATCGATGGTATCATCTACTGCACCCAAGTCACACTTGAACGATCTCCTAACAAATTTAACCCTAACACATAACAACATGTCCATGTATAGCTGGAAATAAAATAAGATCACAGTGGCACGGTATGTTATCTAAAATCGCTACGATGGAATAAAGTACCAGTCTGACTTCAACCTCCATAGTCACAGTCTCATGAATTCCTATAAATAATAATAATAACTAACATTAATAACCACACTAACATGATACTATCATTGATATTTTTTTGAAAGAAGGTAATTGTGGCAAACGGTCCCACCAGGAATCGATCTCCTGAGCACTCGGGCCGCATGCATCTCATTTAACAACTAGGCTAGAGATCATTTGATATATATATTTTTATTTTTTTTTTAGGCTAGAGATCATTTGATATATATATATATATATATATATATATATATATATATTATATATATATATATATATATATATATATATATATTATATATATATATATATATATATATATATATATATATATATATTATATATATATATATATATATGTATATATCGTTTTTGATCATTGATATATATATATATATATATATATATATATATATATATATATATATATATATAGATATATATATATCTGACTTATATATATATATATTTGCTATCTATATATATATATATATATATATATATATATATTATATATATATATATATATATATATATATATTATATATATATATATATATATATATAATATTTGAGCAAAAGTACTTTTATTGACGTATCAGGCACAAAATGTCGAAGCCTACACAAGTAAGCGCCAAGCCCGAAGAAACAACAAAAACAAAAGGCCTTAGCCGAACACCGGAGGATAGTCGGTTCCCGCGGCTAGAGAAGAGGCTGCCAAAATCGTTCCGGAGAGTGGGTGCAAAGACTCCTGAGTTTTAGAATTTGTCGGAGGATTTCTCAGATCAGTTGTAATGGGTTGTATTGGCGGCATTCATACCTGAATTTATTTCGGTTCTTCCAGAGTACCCAGATTCCAATGGCTACGGCGAACTGATGGCCGTGGGAGCCGCCACAGCCAGAAGATCGTCGAAGCCCCCGGGCCAATGCCTCTTCCCGCAATGGCGAGATAGGTCACTCCAAATCTGAGTTGCTTGATCTCCGGAGAGCAGGATGTGCTCAGCCATTTCTGAATTGTGTGAGGTGCAGTAGTGGCAGCTAGACGCGATGATGAAGCCGATGGAGGAGAGGGAATCGTCGGTAGGAAGCTTCCTCTGCTGGGCTCTCTAGATCAGAAACGACCAGTACTTGTTGGGATGCAGGATTGCCAAAATGGAGCGATCAGCGGAGACGGCACGCCGGTGCCCCTACTCGCTCCTGGCAGAGGCCATCGTGAACGAACCTCCGGCTGTGGGTGCCCAAATCAAGGCGTCCGGGAGATTGTTGAGCTGTACGTCTATGGCGGCAAGCTCAGACGACACGTATGGTCCCAGCCAATCTTTGATCCGCTCCCACCTCCAACCCGAGGCGGGGTCCCAAATATATATATTATATAAAAAAATATATATATATATATACATAGTAGGAGGGCCATCGGCGCCAATCTATACTTAGTACATATATATTTAGTACATAGAAAAAAAAAATATATATATATATATGGGACCCGCCTCGGGTTGGAGGTAGAAGCGGATTAGAGATTGGCTGGGACCAGACGCGTCGACTGAGCTTGCCGCCGTTGACGTACAGCTCAACAATCTCCCGGACGCTTGATTTGGACACCCACAATCGGAGGTTCGTTCACGATGGACTCTGCCAGGAGCGAGGTGGGGGCACCGGCATGCCGTCTTCGCTGATCCCTCCGTTTTGGCAATTCGTTCACGATGGCCTCTCCCAGGAGCGAGGTGAGGGCACCGGCGTGCCGTCTCTGGTCCTAGCCAATCTCTGATTTCAACAACTTTACCTTTCTTGGGAACCTTACCCCTATCCCCTTCCACGGCAGCGTTCACCTGGTGCAAATGTAGGAGGGCCACCGGCGCCAGTACTCCCGATTAGATCGGGCGTTGATCAACGAACGCTAGTCCGACATAGGCCTGATCACCAACCTCTCTCACCTGAACTCCATTGAATCGGATCACTCCCCTCTTCTTGTCCAGATCAGCAATAACCACACCAGCAACAAGAAAGCATTTCGCTTCCTCGACTTCTGGCGACGTCATCCCCAATTCTAGAACATCGTTGCTTATACATAGAATTCTGTCTCTGGCCTTGACCCCATGGTCCGTATGGCGGCTAAATTTTCAGCTACTCGCAAGGTCCTCTGAACGTGGAGCAAAGAAGCCTACGGAGACATCTTCCAGGCTATCAGGAAGGCGGAGGACGACGTCACCCGGCGGAGACCGCTTTCGCCACTAACAGCTCCCCGGAGGCCTGTACATCTCTCAACCTTGCCAGAGCCCTTCTTAAATCTAGACTAAGAGTGGAGAATGATTTTTGGAGGCAAAAAGCCAAATCGACTTGGGACACCGACGGAGACCGGAACACCAGGTTCTTCCATGCTTGCGTCAAAGGACGCAGAAACAAATTAAAATTACACCAGATTTTCGACAAAAATGGAAATCTAGTGGACGACCAGGCTGGTATTCAGGCTACGGCTGTGAACTACTACTCCAGCCTCTTCACCAAAGACCGAATCGTTAAAGACGTGACTCTTCTGTCAGGTATCCCTTCCTTTATTAGCGAACACGAAAATGCTACCCTGCTGGCCACAACTTTGGAGGAGGAGGTTAAAGCGGCAGTCTGGTCCATTAACGAGCATAGTGCCCCAGGGCCGGACGGCTTCAACGGGGTCTCTTCAGAGCTTGCTGGAACATCATTAAAATAGACTTAGTTGAAGCCACTAAAGCATTTCTCCAAGGGGCAGATATCCCAATTCCATTTCCAGTGCCAACATCATCCTTATCTCCAAGATAGACAATCCTAAAATCTTTAAAGACTTCTGCCCAATCAGCCTCTGTACCTTCACCAAAAAGATCATATCCAAGATCGTCGCCAATCGGATGTCGACCTCCTCCCCAAGATCATTTCCAAATAGCAAAGCGGGTTTGTCAAAGGCCACAATATTTCAGACAACCTCCTCCTAGCCCAAGAGATGATCACGTGTATGAAGTTCCCGTCGAGGGGGAAACGTGGCCATCAAACTTGACATGGAGAACGCGTATGACCGGCTGGACTAGCAATTCATGATCTGGGTATTCAGAGCCTTTGGCTTCGCCGAACCATGGATTGACATCGTATTCAGATCGCAACAACGCATGGTTCTCCACCGTCATCAATGGCCAGGCAGCGAGATTCTTTCGTTCCACTCGAGGGGTTAGACAGGGGGACCCGCTCTCGTCCACCATCTTCATCATTGCGGCCGAGGCCCTCAACAGAAGCCTTAATAGTATGCCCAATATGCCTGGCTTCAACCACTTCCACACCACCACTGGCTGCCCTCTATCACTCACCTGGCTTACGCTGACGACATCCTCATCTTCTCCTCGGAGACAGCGGATCGATCAAGCAGTCATGCAAACGATCGCCAGATACACCACCTGCTCCGGTCAGCGCATCAACAACAACAAGAGCGTCATCTACACCCATCACAAAGCCGACAGAACACGCTCAACTTTGCTCGCCAATATGACCTCCTTCAGTATGACATACCCCCTTTCTAATATCTCGGGTGCCCGCTTGTGTATGGTAGGGCTAACTCAGGAATATACGAGCACCTTGTAGACAGGATCCGCAAACTTATTACAGGATGGCACAATGCCACCTTATCCCCAGGGGGGCAAAACGATCCTCATCAAACACGTTCTATCATCAATTCCGATGTACACCCTACTCGTCTGCCCCCTCCTAAGAAGGTGCTCTACTCTCTCGAATCCCTCTTCGCCAAGTTCTTCTGGGGAAAGCGACGGCAAGGACAAACATCACTGGGCCGGTTGGAAGACGATGGCCAAACCTACTGAAGAAGGAGGTTTGGGCTTCAGCAGGCTTACCCACATCGTGGACGCCTGCTCCATTAAGTTATGGTGGAAGTTGCGCACCGAGACCTCTTTATGGACAAATTTCATGAGAGCTAGGTATTCCAGATTCTCCCATCTGTCAGAGGTGAGCTCTAATAACAGATCCTCGGCATCGTGGTGCCGCATTATTCGGGGCCGCATCACTGCTGAACCCCTTATCCGGCTTCAGTTGGGCGATGACCGCTCTCCGACATGTTTGGAGTGGTGGTTAGGAGATGACTTCATACATCCTAACATTCTTACTCCTCCGGGGTATGCTATTAGGAGATCTATGTGAGGGCAGCACGGATGGAATTGGAGGAAGGTCAGAAATTGGCTAGGCCACCTAGCGAAAAACAAACTTCTTTTTGCTAATCTCCAAATTACTAACATGATCGACACTTGGAGATGGTCCCCCAACCCGAGCGAGACATTCACTTTGGCTTCCGCCAGACTGGTGGTCAGAGGCAGCGGGCTGTCTAATATTGTTTATGCCAAGTTTTGGCAGGCATACATTCCCATCAAATGGTCTATTCTTATATGGCGTGCTCTTCGCCGAAAGATTCCGACGGATGACATTATCAGTTCCATGGGATTCAACCTCGCTTTGAGATATCACTGCTGCAAGGAGCACACAACAGAATCTGCAGAGCACGTCTTTCTTTTGGGGGAGTTGGCTACCGACCTTTGGTCTAAGATTCATAATAGACTTAGTATGGTTCAGCCGACTGGGGGCTTCTACGATCTTCTGGCCTACTGGAGACGATCCTACGAACATCAGATCGTAGTAGCCACCGGGATTTGGGTTCTATGGAAAACAGAAACAAATTCAGATATGAAGGCCGACTAATTCTCCCGTCTTAGTTGTACAGAGAGGTCATCAGACAATGCTTCAAAGCTAGGAGACGCTGCTCTCACATCTCCAACTCGTTCTGGGAGGCTCTGGCTTAGGCCGCTCTCCCATTTTTTGTGTGCACGACTCGCGCTTTTCGTTTTCTGTCCTTTAGTCGCAATTTCGCGCTTACTTGTATAGGCTTCGGCATTTTGCGCCTACTCTTTAATAAAGTTTAGGGTTAATATATATATATATATATATATATATATATATATATATATATATATATTTATATATATATATATATATATATATATATATATATATATATATATATAGTACATAGTACAAGTATATATAGTACATAGAATATATATATATTTATATATATATATATAATATATATATATATATATATATATATATATATAGTACAAAAAAAAAAAATATATATATATATATATATAGTACACAGATTTAGCAAAATACATACTAGTCAAAAAATATATATAATATATATATATATATAATATATATATAATATATATATAGTACACAGATTTAGCAAACTACATACTAGTCACAACTAGTCATAATCCATACTAGTCAAAATAATCCTTCTACGACAAATAAAATTCCACAAAATATGAAATATTCAGTATTAATTCTTAAATGAATCTCTATAATTCTAGAAATTATATTATATACTTATTATTGCATAAAACCCCTTTTAGAAATCAATTCATGATCAAACTAATATCCATATTGATAAATCAACGTTATTAGGACTTATTTAACCATAAATAAAATAGCTTATATATTCTAAAATAAAGGATAAACAGTTATTTAAATTATCAAATATTCATGATCATGAGTCGAGGATCGATAATATGTAGCATTGGATGCATATAAAACTATTTGGGAATCATAAGATGGTAATGTCGATAGTTTGTTTTACGACAAAATTTTGTCCTTCAAAGATGGAAAGATTAACATATCAAATCAGCAAAATTATTAAAAGTGTTTGAGGATTGTAGATAAACGAATTACGGTCATTTTCATGCATGATATCAATGGTAAAAGTTGTTCTAATTAGATCAAAACCTCCATATACCAAACAGTGTCAGTTATGGATACCTACGGTAAAAAGTGTGCCTCGACCAATCTAGAAAGAATTTCAATATGAAATATTATATGAAGGTAGTAGACACATAGGGGGAATACATCATTTTTTGTCCCATGAAGTTTTGATGTCTAGAAGTGGAGAAAATGCATCCGCAAGATGGACATACCTGCTATGTTTTCAGAAAACAAGGTTGGGTTTACTTTGAGCGGCTGTTACGGCCTACATCTATAGCTTTGGGTGATGGTCAGCCTTAGGAAGATGGAGGGGGGGTCTTGGTCATGTCGGGGATGAGGTGGTTGGGCTGGAGGTGGTCGACAAGGGGTCGAGTAGCAGTAAGAAAGAGGGGACAAAAGCAGGTTGGCGGCAATGGAGTTGGGTTGGGTTGGGGTTTTTGGAGAGGGTTTTTGAGAAGTTAGTGTGTTATATATAGAGGGTTGCTAGGGGGTCGTTCCTGGGACGTTCTTGTGCGATATGGGTTTTGGAAACCAAATAAAAGAGAGACTGAGATATGAAGATACAAGTTTTCAAATTTAGAAATTTGTATTGATTTAGTTACCCTAATATGATTGACCCAATTAAAGTCTCAAAAAAATTGAAATTAAAATCAAGGATGACTCTATCTATTTGGGGTTGACCCTAAAAGTCATGTACAACTTGTTAGAGAGGTTTAGGCTCAAGAAGAATTACCCGATTTGGGAATAGGCTTAAAAAGTCACATAGGGGGTCTTATGTGCCATTTAAATTTAAATAGCACATGGACCTCGTTTGAGTTGGACACCCTAGGCTTGTGCGTAGTAGTCTCAAAAATAGTCAAAATTGTATATTGGGTCATTTATGTTGGATCGATATCTAGTCCCGAATTCAAGTTGGAAATTACGATAAGTCTTATGGTAGATAACTTCTTGGCCTAAATTGACTCCGAAGTTGTGGGAAGCAAATAGAATGCAAAAAGACATATTTAAGTAGGACATGATATACCAAATCGAAGATAAACTTGTCTAGTTAAAAATCATGAAGAAAGTTTTTAGAGTTTGGTATTTCTTGTGCTCCAAAATCAAAGCTACGAAAAAGGGTATTCAATGATCAAAATAATAGTGGAAAAAATATCTATTATAACTATACTAATTAAAATAGTAAGAATATAATAAAAAGAATAACTCTAAAGTCTACCGCACAACCGTTCGGATACCAACGGGCAATACGCCATTCTCCCTCATTTACGGGAGCGAAGCGGTACTCCCCCTGGAGATCCAAATTCCATCTCTATAGGTGGCCATCACAAATCAGCTAACGGATGAAGACAATCAACATCGTCGGCTATAAGAATTGGAAGCGCTTGACGAAAAAGTCATCTAGCTCAGCAACGTATTAAGCTATATCAAGCTTGGATCTCCAGATCCTTCAATAAAAGGGGTCAAAGAAAGGACATTTCAAATTGCTAACCTCGAGTTATTAGTAAGAAGACAGATGGTTATAACTCATAAGATGAAAAGTTCTAACCCAAGTGGGAAGGTCCATTCATAGTGGAGTCGGTGTACTATAACGGTGCTTATCAACTCACCAAAACTAATGAAGATCTGTTAATTATGCCGGTCAACGGCAAGTTTCTAAAAAAATACTATGTCTAGTTTTGGGTGCGTATTTCTCGACTTCTTACAAGTAATTCCTTAGAAAGCGATCATGTTCATATTACCTATGAATCGCTCTCTACAGTCCTATCTTACCATGTTTGTTTAAACCTCTGAGTGAGATATTTCTAAATCAAATGTTTATAACCATGTCCATATTACCTCTGAATAAACATTCTTACCCTAGCAACCCCCGTGTCACTACAAACCCTACAAAGATGTCCACGTTCATATTACCTCTGGATCATTTTTAAGTACCCACATAGTCGTGTCCTTCTATGTTTCGTACAACCTCTAAAAAGATCGACCTATCACTACATTAAATGTTTACCATGTCTATATTATCTGAATAAACAACCTCACAAATTTAACTCCTCACCGCCCTAGTTTTAGTTATCTCACCTTACCATCTGTGCCTAAATTCTAGGTATAATATAGATGCTAGGGCCACAAACATCCCCAGCAGAGTTGCTTCCACTCTATCACGTTAAAACTACCTCTGATATGGATTCTCACTACCACAAAGTTCATATAAATGAACGAACCAGAAGAAATAAATTCTTTATTTCTTTTCAAATAGTAGAGAAAAGAAAAAAAGGATTATAAGCAAAATAAAATCCTTCTAAAAAAGGCACAAAATAAGAAGCACAAAAAGGGATATCTACTGTTTAAGACTGTAAACGCACAAGATAGTCGACCTAAAATTTCAGAAAGGCAATTCCTGGCCCGACAGACTCTTTAGCTCAGCGTTCTAAATTTTTGACGCCTCGCCGCCTAGTCTTCAAATTGGGAAGGTGTCCCGAACGCAATACCCTCAAAGAGTAAGATGGTCCATTATGGACATTGTAAAAGAATCTTTCTTCCTAGAACGGGAGTCCAGTTTGAAGCGGCCTGCCAACAGCTTTCACTGAGTATGGGTTAGTTCCTACTCCATACATCGCCTCTCGACCAAATATTCAAAGATCGAAAGTGGAAGCTATCATTCGGTTGGTGGAACGTACAGACTAACGTCGTAATTGTAAAAGTACTACTCTTCCTTGATCTTCATGATCCTTGTATCTTTGGAGATTACCTTATCTCTAAAGAAAAAATTACGGGTTCAACATCTGAGCATCAATGTCACTTTCGGCCGAGAATTTGCCTCGATCCATCATACGCTAGAAGCAGGCATAGTATTGGAGGTCTATCATAGACAATCGACTAGGAGGTTATTCTCCAGCAATTAATTCTTTTGTAAGGTTAACCACCTCCTCGTCAAAATTCACGCCAATGGCACAGACAGATGAGTCGAAGAGGAGCTCATCGAACTAGGGGATGACCACAGAACCTGCATAGAAGCAAACAAAATGTCAGAAAATTCCTAAAAGACATTTGCAAAAAGAAAAAAAAGAAAGCTTCAGTGTAGGCACTGTTTTAGTGACCATGTGCAACAACAAGCAAGCTTCAGCATGGGCACTTTTAGTGACCATGTGTATCAGCAAGCAAGCTTTAATGCAGGCACTGTTTTAGTGCCCACATGCCTTAGCAAATAAGCTTCAGCGCTGGCACTTTGTCATTAGCCATGCACGTCAGCATGCATCAATGCATCTTCTATACACTACTTCGAAAAGTAGTGCACATGTGCATCAGTGAAGGAGCATTAGCGCATCTTCTAGACACTACTTTAGAAAGTAGTGCCCATGCGCATTAGCAAAGGAGCATCAGTGCATCTTCTAGACACTACATCGAAAAGTAGGGCCCATGTGCATCAGCGAATAGGGTATCGGCGCATATTTTGAAATATTTCTTTGAAAGCAAACACTTATGCATAATCACTCATCTTAGGCCATCTCTGTCGCACATCGGAGTGTGCATGCTCATCAATGACCGGAGGAGCATCGACGGTAAAGACTTCGGTGGCCGGCCTCTTCTCCTTGTCCTTGCTAGTGCTTGCAGTACTGGCCTTAGGGCCTTAGGAACTTTTGGAGTACTTGGTGTCTTGGGTGCCATAGAGAAAAGCTAGGGTTTTTGCTCGGGGAAAGATGAGAGATCTTTTTTTAAAAATTTCAGAGAAAATGGACATAGTAAAGTTCTTTTCTCTAAAAAAACCCTATTTATAGGAAAGAGACACATGTCAGCAGATAAGACCAAGAGACGCTTCGGGTCTGAGAAGATTTTTTGAAATGCGTGCAGTGGTGGAATAAAATCATTTTTGATCTCTTCTGAAAAATGATGAGTCATTATCATTAATAAATGATGGCCAAAGCACTAATTACTGACAGTTACTCGTACTTTTAAATGATGACAGCCTATCAGTGTAGTGCTGTGCACTCCTCATCCATGTGGCATTTCATGCTTATTTTTTAAAGTATTCCAAATTTATCCAAGTTTGAGAACTTTGAAGGGGGTCTTGTAAAAGCATAAAAATTCAGAAAGCGCACTTTAAGCTAAACGAAGCAGCACAGGCAAAAGAAGTCAAATCAAAAACTAATGCACTTCAGACAGGACATTATTGAGAAAAGTGCAGTACAACTTAGAAAAAAGTGCATAAAGGAGATTTAGTAATAATCATGATTACAATACAATGGAAGTCTATCACAGATTCTTCATGTTCATGATTACATAAATAAAGCTATCTACCTACACAGCATACAAAAGCACAGCATACAAAAGTGCAGCATACAAAAGCACAAGCATACAAAAGCACAAGCATTTCATAATGTATGCCAAAAAAAGTACCATTTTTATATGCCTCCAATATAGGCCAAAAAAGTACATTTTTTCGGTATGGCTCCTAATTGCTGACTAAACGGGGCTCGAAATAGCAATCAGTTCAAGGCCCTGTATTCAACATCTTGGCACCCAGTGTCGTATCGGGCTAGAGCATAGCTAGCACGGCGCATAAATAGTGACAACTCCGTCCATAGTCAGCAGAGTTCTCATCAATGACTCCTTCATCAAACTTGCCACTTCTATGAACAAAGAGTTCTGCAATCCTAGCCCACGACTGGCACAAGTTCTGCCAAATTTGTCAAGAAGAAGACTCATAGTCATAGGGGTACAACATTGTCTCCGACATAAAGTACGGGAGAGGAGTGCACGAACGGGTTTTTGCCCTAAAAATACTCCTATTTATAGGCTATGTGTGGTCAAACCTGTAAACCCCCATAATTTATAATTGATTTTTTATAAATTAAATTAATATTTGTTACTTTTATTAGTTATGGATTTATTTACTATTAAGTTATTAGTATAATTAAAGTATGTGTGTATATATACATTATTATATGGGTGCATTATTTATTCTATTAAATAAGGTGTATAAAATTCTAAGATTTTTTTAGGAATTTATTGGTAAATTTTGGGTAATATATTGCTTGCTTATATATATATATATATATATTATATTATATATATATATATATATATAATATTATAATATATATTTATATATTTGATATATATATGTATATAATAAAAACTTAGTTATTTGTAAAAAAAAAATATAGATGGGAGTGGGGCCCGGCCAACAACCCAGCGGAAGAGGGGGGGCGGCCAGGCTGACTTTCCAAGCCTTGGTAAAGGCTTGTGTAAAAAAAAAACAAATAAGTTGGTGGGACCCGACACCTATTCCTAATCCCATACCATGTTCACCCGCGACAGTAGCTGCAGTAGGAACCCGAGGCATATTATTCCTATTACAAATAGGAATGATAACAGCAGTGGCGGACAGCATATATATTGCATCCGCTCAAAAACCAAACCCTAACTCCTTTCCATCTCCTCTCGACCTCGACCCCAAGGCCGCCGACCTCACCGCGCACACCCTGGGCGTCGGACAACTATCGTGCCACCGCCAAGATCGCCGGAGCGCCGCCCAACCGACAACAACAACCGACCCCGCTCAGGAACTAGACAACGAGGTACCCTTCTTTCCATCCTATTTTCTTCACGCTCACTCGAAGATTTCTCGAACTATCAATTTCTGTGCATAGCCCATATGAACCCCTCCAAGCCCCTTCTGATAGAATCCTGGGAACCCCAGGGGATTGCTCAAAAAATCGAGGCAAAGTTGCCCCCAAAAACTGTTGAAAATAGAGTTTTAATCCAGACCCAAACCACAACTTAGAAGCCCGATTCGACCTGTAGGTCGAGATTTTTTAGGAACTAATTAAAAATAGTCGTTAACAATATAACCAAGAGTAGAACACAACTTTTGGATTGAAGTTTCGTTTAATATGTAGGAAGAAAACTGTATGAGAAGTTGTCGGAAAAACTGGTTTCTAAATCACAAAATTTTGGAATTTTGTCCGATACGACGTACGCCCCGACAAACAGGGCGACGTGGTCGCGCGCTATACACATCAAAAGACGCGTATGGACGTTGCGGACATGTGGGAACTGACGAAACTCAGTTTCGTCGTACGTGCGCGACGAAACCAACGCGTATCCGTCAGGATACCCCGTATCGGCGTTTTGCAAACTTGCCCATAACTTCGTGTACAGTCGTCGGATCGAGATGAAACTTGCTTCAACAGGTCCGGATCGAAATTTTGGTCCTGCATGCAAAGTTTGGTTTGATTCTGAGAAGGTCGAATGGGAACCCAATTTTGGCGGGCCCGCGAACCACTTAAACGGGCGATTTGTACACGGCTCCTCGGAATCCAAAACTGGACATACCGTTGAGTTCCTCTCTCAAACTGAAACCGTAGACATGTAGTTTGACGACTTTAGAGACTGTAGACTTTGGCACGCGTTTCAGTACAAAGCGAGTCCAACTACGAACATCGTTTTGACCCAAAATTACGATTTTGCCCCTGTTCCAGAATTTGACTTTTGGACAGACATTTTCTAGGTATATCTTCTTCACCAAGATCATTTTGATGTTTGTTTCAGCGTTTGGAGTCATCTGTGATTTATGAGTTTTGGTGCTGACACTTGCTACTCTTGGACTTGCCACTTTGCACCATCAGGCAAGATACCTTGCCACCTTACTCTGTGATTATAATGTTCTTATTTTCTGTTATTATTTTTAGCAATTTATTTCATGATATTTAAACTATGCATCCGAGTCACACTTGGGTGCAAGCGACTTTATCGGTCATTTTTTTCTTGTTTATTTATTCTCTTGCATTGACTTAGCTTATTGACCACCGATTGATGTTGAGGTATTGGTATATCTCATATGGCCATGACACTTTTTGTATCACGTGATGTGAGTCACATGTAGGACACGTTTCCGCGTAGTTGGCTGGCCACCGATATGTATAGAGCGTGCGACGGATAGGAGTAACTGCCAAGTATTGCATGTTAGAAGACTTAGCGGTTACTAGAGGTTCATATCAGTCATGGAGATGATGATACTAGGCATTGGGTAGGAAGAACAATACCTGACGTATGGGCTTCTTTACACTTCCATGATTACCTGTGCGCTCCTCCAGAGACGCAGGCTCCAGGTGCCCTCTGACGTTTCCCAGAGCGTTATGGACGTAGCCCTTTCACATGGTGCCCTCTGATGCTCCCCGAGCGTTATGGACGTAGGCCCCTGGTACCCTCTATGGGAACTATGCCGATCCTATTTACAGCCAGGGCTCATGCGCCGAAGGATTGTATCTCAACTGCAAATTCACAGTAGAATGGTCAGGAACCCGGTTGTATGCATACCTTTTTCTTATTATATTATCACAGTTTATATGGCCTGGTATTTTCTTGTATCTTGCTATGTCTTCTGAGGACCTGGTTATCTCTCCAGGTTTAGACGATATTCTACAGGAGTACGGAGCGGCATTGGAGCTATCCTACATTGAGGATGAGGCAGTGCCTTATGACTTCTAGTCTATTTCTTATCTGAGACAGTTGTAGACATTATTTTACATGTCTTTTCTTTCTATTTTACGGAGGTCGGACTCCGATCTTGTGAGACTATTTTCATAGCTGTTTGGAGTGAGTATGTTCCCCCGGCTATCTTTTGATACTCTTATTTATTTATTTGGACTTCATTATCTTCTGTGTTGAGTTGTGATAAGATTAGATATGTTATTCTGGCCTGTGATTATTTATTTACAGCTTATGTGCATATATGAGGATTTCCATATATTAGAGTGTTCTTCGTATATGTGCAACTGGCATGTTCACGTACTTGGTCCTACGTATTTTGGGACTGGAGCATTTCATATTTTTGTGGTGGCCCATGCAGGTCAGATTTAATATTGTTGGGTTACATGACTGTGCCCAACAAGCCTGCATATAGGAAATAGGAATATCTCATCCAGAACTACTACTATCCCTTGGCTTCCAATCTTTCGAAACTTCCTTAATTATTCGAATTACTTCATATCTAATCTTTTCTAATATCAACTTATCTTCCTCGTGCCAATAGTATGAATCTATGTAGCGACGCACTTCTGTCTTGGCCCTCATATCTAGCAAGGAGATGACTCCGGAGGGACAGAATCCTCCTATGACTCCACAACCCATACCAGCCAGAACTGTTGCAGCCTACTATGACACCGACGACGGAGTACCCAGATATCGCAGCACCCCCAAGCCAGGCTGGACAGACTACTACTATGCCACCGGGAGAGAATGTACCACTGCCTCCACCACCACCATTCCCTCAGCAGTTTCCTCCACAGTCGGGACCTTAGATGCCTCCACCACCGACTGATGGGAGCTCTACTACTCAGTTCATGTATACCATGATGCAGGCTCAGTAGCAAAAGACTGAGCTGATGAGACAGACGATGATGGCAGCTATGGCTAGACCTCCACCATCACCTCCAGTACCCGTACCAGCACCGGCTGCATCCCTATGAAGGCTCTATCAAGAATTTCATAGACATGAACCCCAAGGCCTTTAGAGGGACGGAGAAGCCATTAGAGGTGTCACAGTAGCTTATTAGTACCGAGAAGCTACTGAAGGCATCCCAGTTGCCAGCTCGAGATTGGATGACAGCGGTGGACCTACTATTAGAAGACAATGCTCACCACTGGTGGAAGGCGGAAGAGAGACGATTAGGCACTGGGATCACTTGGAAGCAGTTCTATGATGCGTTTTATGAGAGACTTCCCTATTCATGTTCGAGATGGTCTCTATGACCAGTTCCTTCATCTGAAACAAGGGAGACAGTTGATGAGTATGACTCGGAGTTCAATCGGTGAGTCGATTTGGTGCGGATTGATTCCGACAGAGTTAGAGAAGGCGAGGAGATTTCACCAGGGGCTTACACTAGAGCTCAAGTCTTATACGACTACTCAGTCTCGAGTCTCCCATTCAGCTGTCTTGGAAGCTCGTGCTCAAGAGATTCTTCACAAGGAACATCACAGACATCGAGGCACCATACCCCAGCAGTTACACCAGCCCGGACTACTCAGAGTGGACCTATCAGGAGGACCACAGGACAGTTCCAGTAGAGGCCCTCACCTTATCAGAAGCCTGTTTTCCATTACTGCAGAAAATAAGGACATATCCAGAACGACTGCATGACCGTCTTGGATTATGCTTGAGATGTGGATCCAATCAGACATGCTCAAGGATTGTCCGGAGCAACATGCAATAGTACAAGCTCGGCAAAATCCGAGTCCCACAGCCCCACCTCTTCCAGCACCACGGCCTATAGCAGGAGCACCTCATCCACCATTGCCTCCCCAAGGCACAAAGTACAACAAGGCCAGAGCTCAGGGTCCGGGACAAAATTTTGGGTAGGTATTCTCACTTGCTGTTGAGGATATAGAGACAGATGCGGAGGTCATAGCAGGTATGGTTTTAGTTGCATCTTTTTCTGCTATTACATTATTTGATACTGGAGCCACTCATTCATTTATAGCTACTAGTTTTTCCACTAGACACAGCATTCCCATCACACCCTTAGCTAAGAATGTTAAAATCCTCACTGGAGGAGGAGTCGTACCTATTAGTGGTGTTTGTAGACTTTGTCCTGTAGTGATAAATGGTAGAGAGATGGTGGCACGACTTCTTGTATTCCTATGCCAACATTTGCGTGATTCTTAGAATGGACTGGTTGAGCCAGCATTTTGCTCTTATCGACTGCCATAGGAGCAGTATTATCCTTAGACCACCGAATGCGGCAGAGTTTGAGTTCACCAAAGAAGACGGAGATAGTTGTGATGCATCCGCATCGGGAACTCATATGATAATGCATGACACCCCACAGCACCCTATCATCACCGAGTTCGAGGATGTATTTCCCGAGGAGTTATCAGGACTACCGTCTGACCGAGATATTGAGTTTTCTATTAAGCTTATTCCCGGAGCCGAGCCTATTTCATCTCGGGTATATCGTCTGGCACCCAAGGAGTTGGTAGAGATGAAGACACAGATTGATGACCTATTAGAGAAGGGATTTATTCATGCCAGTGCGTCACCATGGGGAGCACCCATTCTTTTTGTGCCTAAGAAAGACGGGACAGTGTGCATGTGCATTGACTACAGAGCATTGAATACAGTAATGGTGAAGAACAAGTATCCCTTGCCGCGTATAGACGATCTATTCGATCAACTGAGTGGAGCAAAGGTATTCTCCAAGATTGACTTACGATCAGGCTATCACCAATTGAAGGTTCGGAAGGAAGACATTGCAAAGACGGCCTTTCGTTCGAGGTATGGACACTACGAGTTCTTGGTCATGCCTTTCGGTTTGACCAATGCTCCCGCAGTTTTCATGAATTTAATGAACAAGATCTTTCACCAATACTTGGACAAATTTGTAGTAGTCTTTATAAACGATATCTTGATTTACTCCAAGAGTCAAGAGGAGCATGAGCAGCATCTACGGATAGTTTTGGGAACATTGAGGAACGAGAGACTCTTTGCGAAGCTTAGCAAGTGTGATTTCTTTCTCAAGAAGGTATCATTCCTTGGTCATATTATTACGGGTGATGGTATATCAGTGGACCCAAGAAGATCACAGTAGTCAAATCATGGCCCGCTCCCACAACAGCTTCTGAAGTGAGAAGTTTTCTCGGACTTGCGGGTTACTACCGACGGTTCGTAGAAGATTTCTCTCGAATAGGGGCCTATGACTCGATTGACTTGCAAGGATCAGGAGTTTGTATGGACAGAAGAGTGTCAAGCCGCTTTTGACGAATTAAAAGCAGTTGACCACAACACCTATCTTGACACTACCATCGGGCCCAGAGGATTTGTGATCTACAACGACGCATCCGGAAAGGGATTAGGATGTGTATTGATACAGCACGGTCGCATAGTAGTATATGCAACTCGACAGTTGAGAGTGCACGAGAAGAACTATCCGACCCACGATCTAGAGCTCGCAGCGGTTATCTTTGCCTTGAAGCTATGGAGACACTACTTGTACGGCTAGAAGGTTGATATCTACACTTATCATAAGAGCCTCAAGTACGTGTTCACACAAAAGGAGTTAAATATGCGGCAGCGACGTTGGTTGGAGTTGATGAAGGATTATGAGATTGATCTACATTATCATCCGGGCAAGGCTAATGTCGTGGCAGACGCATTGAGCCGTAAGCCCATGGCATACTTTTTACTACACAGAAGGAATTGATTAGAGACTTGGAGCAGCTTGGTATTGAGGTAGTATTATATGAGCAGACGGCGTATTAGCCAACCTTCAAGTGCAATCATCATTGGTAGAGTGCATCAAGGCAGCATTGCCTAATGATGCTAGATTTCGACGACTGAAAGAGAGGACTGAAGCAGAAGAGCAGACAGGATTGAGGATCCACACCGATGGACATTATGATGTGTTGATCGCATTTATGTTCCCAATGGAGATCTACGGCATGAGCTGATGGCCGAGGCTCACAGTTCGACTTACTCTATTCATTCCGGAGGGACCAAGATGTATCGTGACTTACGACAGTATTATTGGTGGCACAAATAAAGCGGAGATAGCTCATTTCGTTGCCAAGTGCTTGGTATGTCAACAAGTGAAGGCGGAGCACCAGAGGATGGCGGATTATTGCAGCCGCCACCCATTCTCGAGTGGAAGTGGGAGCACATTACTATGTATTTTGTCATAGGTTTTCCTCAGAGTCCTAGGGGACGTGACGCAGTATGGGTGATTGTTGATAGACTTACGAAGTCAGCACATTTCTTACCTTTTAGAGTGGGCCAGTCGACAGAGGTATTGGCAGATATATATGGAGCAGATTGTGAGATTACATGGTGTGCCTATTAGTATTATATCGGATCGTGACTCGAGATTTACCTTGCACTTTTGGAGGAGCATGCAAGAGAGTTTGGGCACTCGATTGAAGTTTAGCACATCGTATCATCGGTAGACAGACGGCCAGTCGGAGCGTACCATTCAGACGCTAGAGGATATATTGAGAGCGTGTATGCTTGATTTTGGCGGTTCGTGGAAGGACCATCTTCATCTTGTTGAGTTTTTCCACAACAATAGCTATCAAGCGAGCATTAAAATGGCTCCGTTTGAAGCATTGTATGGTAGAAAGTGTCGATCTCCTGTTTGTTGGTGCATAGGAGAGCGACAGCAATTGGGTCCCGAGTTGGTCTTGAGCACAGTGGAGACAGTGAAGAAGATTCAGGATCACCTGCGAGCAGCGCAGGATCGTCAGAAGCTGTGGGCGGATAATCATCGTCGACCCTTGGAGTTCAAAGAGGGTGACCATGTATTCTTGAAGATATCCTCCACTAGGGGCACGATTCGATTCGAGGACGTGGCAAGTTGAGTCCAAGGTACATCGGGCCTTTCGACGTCTTAGAACGTGTTGGAGAGGTTGCCTACAGATTGGCATTGCCACCATCGCTAGAGGGAGTGCATGACGTATTCCATGTATCTCAGTTGAGGAGGTATGTGGCGGACAGCAATCATGTGCTTGATCACTCCGAGATCACAGTTGGACCGAGTTTGTCGTACGAAGAGCAACCAGTTGGTATCCTCGATCGTCGAGTGAAGGTATTGCGAAATCAATCTATTCCATCGGTTCGCGTGGCATGGAAGCATCACTCGCCAGGGGAGTCTACTTGGGAGCGCGAGGACGACATCCGGAATCTCTATCCGCAGTTGTTCGAAGGCGAAGGTTGTCTTGCATATTAAGTACCATTATATTCCTTGCATTGCATCGATCCCCCGACCTTAGTTTAATTTCGAGGACAAAATTTTTTTAAGTTCGGTAGGATGTAAACCCCCATAATTTATAATTGATTTTTATAAATTAAATTAATATTTGTTACATATTTTATTAGTTATGGATTTATTTACTATTAAGTTATTAGTATAATTAAAGTATGTGTGTATATATACATTATTATATGGGTGCACGTTAATAATTCTAAATAAGGTGTATAAAATTTAAGATTTTTTAGGAATTTATTGGTAAATTTTGGGTAATATATTGCTTGCTTATAGAGATATATATTTATATTTGATATATATATGTATATTATAAATACTTAGTTATTTGTAAAAAAAAATATAGATGGGAGTGGGGCCCGGCCAACAACCCAGCGGAAGAGGGGGGGCGGCCAGGCTGACTTTCCAAGCCTTGGTAAAGGCTTGTGTAAAAAAAAAAGCAAATGAGTTGGTGGGACCCGACACCTATTCCTAATCCCACACCATGTTCCCCGCGGCAGTAGCTGTAGTAGGAACCCGAGGCATATATTATTCCTGTTACAAATAGGAATGATAACAGTAGCGACGGACAGCTATATATTGCATCCGCTCAAAAACCAAACCCTAACTCCTTTCCATCTCCTCTCGACCTCGACCCCAAGGCCGCCGACCTCACCGCGCACACCGCGGGCACCGGACAACTACCGCGCCACCGCCAGGATCGCCGGAGCGCCGCCCCAACCGACAACAACCGACCCCGCTCAGGAACTAGACAGCGAGGTACCCTTCTTCCCATCCTATTTTCTTCACGCTCACTCGAAGATTTCTCGAACTATCAATTTCTGTGCGTAGCCCATATGAACCCCTCCAAGCCCCTTCGATAGAATCCTGGGAACCCCAGGGGATTGCTCGAAAAATTGAGGCAAAGTTGCCCCCAAAAACTGTTGAAAACAGAGTTTTAATCCAGACCAAAACCATAATTAGAAGCCCAATTCCAACCTGTAGGTCGAGATTTTTCAGGAATTAATTAAAAATAGTCGTTAACAATATAACCAAGAGTAGTACATAACTTTTGGATCGAAGTTTCCTTTAATATGTAGGAAGAAAACTGTATGAGAAGTTGTCGGAAAAACTGCTTTCTAAATCATAAGAATTCTGGGATTTTGTCCGATACGATGTACGCCCTGACAAACCGGGCGACGTGGTCGCGCGCTATACGCATCAAAAGACTCGTATGGACGTTGCGACGTGTGGGAACTGACGGAACTCAGTTTCGTCGTACGTGCACGACAAAACCAACACGTATCCGTCGGGATACCCCTATCGGCATTTTGCAAACTTGCCCACAACTTCTTGTACAGTCGTCGGATCGAAACGAAACTTGCGCCAACAGGTCCGGATCAAAAATCTGGTCCTGCATGCAAAGTTTGGTTCGATTCTGAGAAGGTCGAATCGGAACCAAATTTTGGCGGGCGCGAACCACTCAAACGGACGATTTATACACGGTTCTCGGAATCCAAAACTGGAAATACCGTTGAGTTCCTCTCCTCAATCTGAAATCGTAGACATGTAGTTTGACTTTAGAGATAGTAGACTTTGGCACGCATTTCAGTGTAAAGCGAGTCCAACTGCGAACATCGTTTTGACCCGAAATTACGATTTTGCCCCTGTTCTAGAATTTGACTTTTGGACAAGCATTTTCTAGGTATATCTTCTTCACCAAGATTATTTTTGATGTTTGTTTCATCGTTTGGAGTCATCTGTGATTTGTGAGTTTTGGTGTTGACACTTGCTACTCTTGGACTTGCCACTTTGTACCATCAGGCAAGATACCTTGCCACCTTACTCTGTGATTATTATGTTCTTATTTTTAGTTATTATTTTCAGTAATTTATTTTGTGATATTTAAACTATGCGTCCGAGTCACACTTGGGTGCAAGCGACTCTATCGGTCATTTTTTTTCTTGTTTATTTATTCTCTTGCATTGACTTAGCTTATTGACCACCCATTGATGTTGAGGTATTAGAATATTCATATGGCCGTGACACTTGTTGTATCACATGATGTGAGTTACATGTAGGACACGTTTCCGCGTAGTTGGCTGGCCACCGATACGTATGGAGCGTGCGACGGATAGGAGTAACTGCCAATAGTATTGCATGTTAGAAGACTTGGCGGTTACTAGAGGTTCATATCAGTCATGGAGATAATATACTAGGCATTGGGTGGGGAGAACAATACCTGACGTATGGGCTTCTTTACACTTCCATGATTACCTGTGCGCCCCTCCGGAGACGCAGGCTCCAGGTGCCCTCTGACGTTTCCGGAGCGTTATGGACGTATCCCTTTCACATGGTGCACTCTGATGCTCCCCAAGCATTTTGGACGTAGGCCCCTGGTACCTCTATGGGAACTATGCCGATCCCATTTACAGGAGGGCTCATGCGTCGAAGGATTGTATCTCAACTGCATATTCACAGTAGAATGGTCAGGAACCCGGTTGTATGCATACCTTTCTCTTATTATATTATCACAGTTTATTTGGCATGGTGTTTTCTTGTATCTTGCTATGTCCCCTGAGGACCTGGTTATCTCTCCAGGTTTAGACGATATTCTACAGGAGTACGGAGCGGCATCGGAGCTATCCTACATTGATGATGAGGCAGTGCCTTATGACTTCTAGTCTATTTCTTATCTGAGACAGTTGTAGACATTATTTTACATCTCTTTTCTTCCTATTTTATGGAGGTCAAACTCCGATCTTGTGAAACTATTTTTATAGCTATTTGGAGTGAGTATGTTCACCCGGCTATCTTTTGATATTCTTATTTATTTATTTGGACTTCATTATCTTCTGTGTTGAGCTGTGATGAGATTAGATATGTTATTCTGGCCTGTGATTATTTATTTACAGCTTATGTGCATATATGAGGATTTCTATATATTGGAGTGTTCTTCGTATATGTGCTGCTGGCATGTTCACGTACTTGGTCCTACGTATTTTGGGACTGGGGCGTTACAAAACCCACACGGCAAGTGGCTGCTTGTCAAAGGCTCCGAGTTAATTGGATGAACCTCGCATTCATTATAATAAATCTCATTTTTGAGTTTTTTGACTAAGTCCTTAGTAAAAAGTCATCACTTCTCGAGCCATACGTAGCGGCATAAATTAAGGAGTTTTCACTCAAGCGATCCAAAAAGTGCAGTCTATGGGAGCCTACGTGTCTCAAAGATCTAGCTTCCAAAAAGAGCAACACCTTGGAGCGTAAAAAGTTCAACACCCAAAGGCGCAACTTCATAAGCACGAAACCCGAGCCATCACGTAAATATTTATGGCATACTGACATAAATATCAGAAGAAAACTATCAATTGTCAGCTGCCAATAGCCAGATGTCAGATGTCATCTATTAGAGACTCGTCGTCGATTTGATTGAAAGCAGGGCCTTCATCACGCTCAAAGTGCAGCCACTATGACACTCAAAAGAACAACTTCTATAGTAGAGCTCAAAAGTACAGCCTCCACGACGCCTAGAAGTGCATCTCTCATAGCAGCCTCAAAGCACAACTCTTATCAAAGGATGCCACATGGCCAACAAGAGTGCAGTATCTCTCAGAAATGATTAAATCTATTTTATTTCAATAGAATAACATCTTTGAGAAATTTGCAAATGCGACGTGTCATTGACTCAGTCATGTTTATGAATGGGTGCCAACCACCAAGATCTCAGCAAGAAACGAATCTCAACAACTACCATGTGTCATCTCATTCGCAGCCCATAATGAAGTTACAATAGATTTAGCTCTATCATCGTACGCGTAGCACTCCTGCGTGCGAAAAACCCATGCACATATCGCATATGTGCACATAGGTTGCTCATTCCACCAACCTATAAGTAGAAGAAGTCTGCCTTTATTTGGGGACTAGACTGCTTCTTGATTGGCAACCTTGGATTATCCACACACAAGCATTCAGAGAGTCAGAGCAAGTTCTTATTGTCATCATATTGTCAATGGAGTAAAGAGCCACTATAGTGTTCGATCTCTATCTTCATACTTTCCCAGAATCAACTTGTACTTAGATTTTCTGCTTTGAATTTCTTTTGTAGTTTTTTATTTTTAATACAAAAGTTTTTTAACTTTTTGCTCATGGCATATCGGAGCTGGACAGTTACTAGGCGTATGGGCTACTATATACTTTCCCTGTGACCGTACGCTCCCTTGGAGATGCAAGGTGATGACTAGTGTTACATATATGAGTAGTTGGCATCTGGCATCTACGAGATACTTTACAGTTTGTACAGATGTATAGATTTATCTAGTCTTGGAGGAGTCTATGTCGATCCCATTTAGCAAGAGAGCTCATAAGGTTGTCCTTAAAAGTGCATGTTTTACGTAGAATGGTTAGGAGACCCTCTTAGTTATTTGTTTATATTCTGTATATCATGGCATGTTATTACATATTTTGTTACATCCCTCTGACGACGTGGTGATCTTTTAGGTGTAGACGATCAAGACTTTTCGCAGGAGTACGAACCAGGATCGATTCTTTATTTTCTATCAAGGAGGTTTACCTTCGATTATATTTGATTCTTTTAGTTGATGGACTATTTAATTGTTATTATATTTTCATTAATTTTTGGAGGTCAGACTCCCTTTTTTGTTAAAGTTTGATATAGCCGCCTACTAGTGAATTTGTCTCTACCCATGCTATTATTTTCATTTGACTATCCGTATTTGATTTAGTTGATCTATTGATTAGTTACTTCCTTTACTTTTGTTGTGGATGAGATATAAATAGTGCTTGTTGTGGATGAGATATAAATAGTGCTTACGACTATGACATATTTGTGTTATAAGCCGGTGTTCATGTTATAGCTTATGTATGTATTCGTGGGTTTTATATATTGTAGTAGCCTTCGTATGCGTATAACGGGTGTACTTATGTATTCCTATCCCTATACTTATTAGGACAGAGACGCACATCCCATTTAATTATACATTTACTTGTTTATATTATGTATTTTATATTCATGTATTATGTATCAATACGGTACCCTACACATGGTGTAATGCTCGTATCTATTAGTGAGTTCATGTATCATGTTTTTGGTAGTCCTGAGAGTCGTTCGGGCAGATCGTCCATAGAGTAATCAATAGGAATAAACTGATTAATTGACTTATGTAACAAGATTTAGGTTACTGGTTTTATAACAAAATAATGATGCATGAGACTACCGTAGACTTGTAGAAGACCAGCTAATATTACCATAGAAACGTGTTAAAACCCATAGTCATATATACTGTAGGAAATCTGCCTCTAGCTTTAGAACTTATTAGAATTGGAATGTGTAAAAATTAGGGCTTGGTTTCGATCCTGAAAATCCATTCCTGAGCCATTAGTATGCTTTTTCAGCACAAATAGTATACCACCAATATACTATTTGTGTTTGTATTTCGAGTTACTATGATGATTTTAGATTGGCTAATACTATGTTAGTATAACGCTGGTATACTATTTGTGCGAGTTATTTTTTTATAATTGTTTCTGTCTAAAGTTTTAGGACTAGCGACATATCGTTGGTACACCGCTACCACTGTACCATCGATGTACCGGTCTTATTTCCATGATTTAGTTTTCTTAGTTTCTTGCGTATCGGTTCACGGTGCAAGTATCTAGTTTTTATGTATATTATCCTAGTAATATCCTATTATGTTATAACACTAGTACATGTAGACTGCTAGCTTTATATAGGTGATGTCTATTGTGATATCCTTAGAGTTAGGGAATTTATTGACAGATAGCAGGTGATCATTGTTTAATGGATACCTGTGAGCGTGAGCGTCCAATGTTGTTATGATATCCAGTGCCATATCTACTAATAGTATTCTTGGGCCTAGTATTAACGTTTTTTATAGAGATAACTAGTGTATATCTAGTTATAGACTGATTTGGTTGATAGATCGACTTGATGGATAGACTAATTTGATTGATTGACTGACTGATATCTATTCAGGATATGACTGCTTGTATATGTTCTATGAATACATGCTTACCCTTTGAGGTATTGGCCCTTATTAGCCTTGACAAAAGGTTATGCGAACTTTTTGTATATTAAACGTGTAAAAAGTACATTGATTTCTAAACATGAGATCTAAGTACAAAATTTCTAGAAAAATGTGACGGTAGAGATTGAGCACTACAGTGGCTCCTTTACTCTGTTGAGGATCTGATGACGAGTTGAACTTGCTCTGTCTTTATGGTGCTTGTGATTGGAACTCTAGGGTTGCCAATCAAGGGGATGCCGAAGTTGTGAAGATTTTGAAGCCTCTTTATCGAAGAAAAACTCCTTCTATTTATAGGATAGCACATATACGACGTGCATAAGGTTGTACAGGAATGTTGCACATAGAAATATGAGAGAATCTTAATGTTGCACGGAGAGGTCTGCTACTGAGTTGACACGTGGCGGATGCTGGATTCTCCTTTATTATGATCTTGGAGGAATTATCAACATAACTGAATAAATGACACATAGCGTGTATTTATTATTGATCGGATGAACCTGAGCAGATTCTGTTCCTGTCCCTGAAGTTGGATTTTGTCTTATCTTAGGGGGCCATTTGTTTAAACAAACCGATTGGATATGAACCTCGTCTATAAGAACAAACTCCATTTTATCCATGGTTTAAATAAATTAATAGGATATTGCTCTTATCAACAGAATCAAACTCTGTCCTATTTTAAGAGCGGTGGTTTTTAAACAAACCAAACTAAAAAAAGACATAAACACCTGTCTGGCCATGTAGAACCACGTCACCCCGTATGATTGTGCTTCTATGTGAGCTGCACTTCTGGGCGATAAGTAGACTGTGCTTCAAGCGACGAAGTCAATGTGCTTTCAGGCGACGAGGAGACCGTGCTTTAGGTGACGGAGTTACTGCGCTTTTCGGGGACGAAGAGACTGTGCTTCCCGCGATGGAGTAACTGCTCTTTTAGAGCGATGAGTGGACAAGTACTTCAGGCAACTGAGTCACTGTACTTTTAGGTGATGAGGACACTGTGCTTTGTTGACCCAAATTGGATCACAGTCAACCTAATTTAGAGAATTAAGAAAATGATAACTGATATGATCCAATATGACATATCAAGTTCAAGACAGAACATCATCTACGGTCCAATACAACGTATCAAGCTCAAAGACAGATGTCGTCAACAAAGCTGTTTTAGTGCAAATATAATTGTTCTCAGTCTGTAATCTTTCAAATTATTGAGCCTAGGTAAAAGTATGTTGAGTTGTACTGAGACATCTCAACCCCAAGGCTTACTACTCTAAGCTCCACCATACAAAATTAAATAATCCCTTAACCAAACTAAAGCTCCATAGCCCTTTAGAACTTCTGGTCTCTAGGAGACAGAGTTCGGGCCGAACTCTACCTATGGTAGAACTCGGGCCAAACTCTGCCCTCGAAAAATTGCCAACCTAATTTTTAGGAACACCCTGCTACGAGCTGTCCAACGTTCGAATTTTTGAATATTTGGGACAGAATTCTGGCTGAATTCATCCTCCCCTGACTATTATATATAGGGCTTGATTTTTTTCATTTCAAATCATCTCTCACTCTCAATCTTTTAAGCCTTATACATTCTAAGCCTTACTCCTCCAATCTTCTAGCCATAAAACTTCCTAAGCCCTAAGGTGCTCAGAGTGATTCAGCTAGAAGTTTCTGTACAAGATTGAAAAGAAGTCACTTGGACAATTCCAAGTTTCGTCTCTACGAAGTTGTAAGAAGTTGGCGTGCTCTTCTGAGTAAAGGCACGTGTGTACCCTATTTCATAAATAGTAGATTTCAATCATGAGTGTCACTACCACATTTCTAGATTGAGGGTATTTTTGTCATTTTTGGGATTATTTGAATTTATTATAATTTATGGGAATTTTTAGAATTTATTTTGGAATTGTTTGAATGAGGGTTGACTAGGTTGACTTTGACTAGCAATGACCATGGTAGACTATCTTAGGAGCTAACCCTAGTTGAGTTTGGACTTGGTTAGGTCATGCTACCCTAGTTAGACTAGAGTTGACCCATGGTATGGTTATTTGACTTAAGTTAGATTATTAAGTCATAAGCCATGACTTGTGATTGAACCCTTAATCAATAACTAGCCATAGAAGCCCAAAGCCCATTAACTAATGTCTAACCCTAACCCTAATCCCTAGTGGCCGGCCATATGCACCCCATTGGGAATCCCCATATAAATATCCTCTTCCATTTAGGGCTAGCCTCCTTAGGAAAGAGCAAGTTTAGAAAGAGGTATTTTCCCAACTTCATAAATCCCTAGAAAATCCATTTTAACTCCTTTTTATTCCAAACAAATTGTAATAGGTTCTAATTGATGTTTTCTTGTTGTTGGAATGTTTTTATCTCAGTTTTCTATCAATTTGAGGGAGTTTGGTGGCTTTTGGGAATCCTCATTCAAGGAGTTTTTGTGTTGGAGAACACCATTGATAAATTTCTATTCCACCCATTAAAATTTGGTTTTAATTGCATGAATGCCTAGCCCTAAGTGTCCTGGTCCTGTAGGAATAGGATTTGTAGATTTTGTGTCCTGTACGTGTCCGTATCGGACACGTAATAGTGAGGGGTGTATGTGTTCGACGAAATGCCCCAATGGGCATTTCGTTTTGTTCTTGTGAAGCTATTTGAATGGAAAATTGTATTTTAGTGTCGCTTACATATTTCTATTGCTCTGAGCTTGTATCGAGTTCGTGTCGTGTCGCTATGACACTCGTGCACACGTGTTTGGACACGCGCGTGCGGCCTAGGCGCATCTTGCTACTCGGGGCTTCTGCAGGATACGACACGGGGTTGTTGGACATGAAACTTGGTGGACACGAGGGGGCATGCACTGACATCATGCCCTCAAAGTTTTATCGAGTCTCGTATATGGGTTAGGGAGTAATCGATCCTGCACGGGTTAGCACTGTTCTGTGCACAGTTTGTTTTAGCCACTGATACGGCCTTAGATTTCGGACACGCAACACTGTGGACACGTTGCAGGCCATTGGACACGTGCACCTAGACCTAACCTAGGTGTGGACACAACCAAGAGTCCTAGTTTGTGTCGTGTCGAGTGCACGACAAGCGTGTACCTGTGCACGATGCAGTGCCTATTTGATGTGTCTGTGTGTATTGTTTGGTGTTTCAAATCGATTGGACACGTTTGTGTCCTCTTGCTGGGGCACAAACACATGGTATGACACGAACACATGTAGGGTTTACTTTGCCAACCATTAGTTTGGCCTTTTAGTTTAATTTTGATCATAATTCCATTTCCCCCAATTTCTGATACGGGTTTATTCACTGTTAGTTTCCAGTTTTCATTTTTGAGTTTTATCATTCATTTTGATTAATCTAAATGCTGTTAATTACATATTTAAGTTCCTAAAACTGTCCTCCTATAAGTTATCTACTGGTGTGTCGAATTTGGGTTGAAATGATGGTGTATTGATTTCAAAAATAGGGGTGATAGGGAGTTGGACTGTTTTACAAAACTGAGAACTGGGTTGCTGAATTTTTCATGGTGTTATGAACCCAAAACTGAGTTCATAAAACCTGAGATTAGAGAGGTTTAATGATTGATTTCTTTTCCCTTTCTCACTAAAATCTGAACTGTTAATTATAGACTGAAATCTGAGTTTGTAGTTGAATTAATTTCCTTTCATTTCTGTCCTATTGTTCCTAATTGTACTGACAGTTCATTCCTGCATACATCACTCACCTCCATCTCACACATCACTCACTGACACACACATGTTTATGTATTCACTCTTGCACTCTCTCACACCCACTATTCAGAAACTGCTAGCCTATGTTTTCCTCACAACACTCCAACACATACACACATATATATCAGGACACAAAACTGAATCATCATCACACACTCCTTGTTTTTCCTGTCACGGTTCACCCACTCTTACACACACACCATCACACACACACACACAATCATGTTGTACACATACACTCACTCTCTCTATATTTTCTAATGTACATGTATGTATTATGTAATGTATACATATAATATGTGTATCTATATAAATAATATATGTATGTGTAATATATATGTATCTAATATAGACTTTTGCAAAGGATGCCTAGATTATATTTAGTATATATATGTCTCATATATATACAGCTTGTGTATATACTAAATATATGTAGTATACATATATGTGTATATTTTAGATTACATATATAAATCAATAAGGGTATTGTTTTAGATATAGAATTTGACATGGTGTATGTGTTAGGGGTTGGCCTATAGGCATGAGATAGCCTATGGCATATATGTGAGTCTGTTTGACTAATGAGCCTAGATTGGACTTGTATAGCTTTATTAGACCTATAATAGACTTGCTAGACTAGTGTAGACTTATTTGACCTAGTTTGACCATAGTTGACCTAGTTTGACTTCTAGGGTTGATTAGAGTTGACCAAGAGTTGACTTTGGCCTAGATTGACCTAGATTCATGTAGAATGTATTGTAGTACTTCATTTTACCATTCTGGACTTGTTGTGACTTGTGCTGTTCTAAATAGGAACCAGACACCACTCCTCGGACAATACATTTCAGTTGGACACTCAGATACCGGGCGAGTACATTCTCTGATCATTTAATATCCTGCTTAGAATTATTTTCCTGCATTAAATTACTTTACTTGATACTGTCATGTTGGTCACACAGATTAGTACTATATGGATCCCTTCTTGAGATGTTATCCCTTCAGGGAGCATCGGGTACTACATGTTCTGTATATTTTACTTACATGGCGTATCACTATGCTTCATTGGTTCTTTGATCACTTGTGACATACTCTTATGATCACAGAGACTTCTTTGAATCCTTATCCCATTTATTGGGTTTCCCAGATCACCCATTTATGGGTTTACCATGTATCACCCCTTGTGGGCCATTACATGGAATCATAACATAACCTGGTTGGATCCTTGTGTATTGATTGGGGGTACGGGGGAGTAGAAGTAGACATGTGAATAATATCCAAGTAGTCTAATTCCCAAATCACTCTATAGTATAATTTCCAGAATCTCCTATGCCATTCACATGTTTATGTTGTACTCTGACTCACTAGCCACTGATAGTTCTCTATTACAGTATATATTTCTATTACAGCTTTCTCTGTTTACATACTGCATTTTCTTCAGTATCTATATCTTACTTTACTGCATGATTATATTTTCTAACCTGCTATGAACTGTTGGATGTATTATACTCGCTCATGTCCTGACTGGACCTGTTGAAAATATTACAGAGGACGAGGAGGAGGCCTATGTAGATACCTTCTACGGGGCAGCCCTAGACGACACTTGCGAGCTGGACTCTCAGGAGGACCCAGTTCTAGCTGGACATTACCCCCATTGCCTAGACTAGCTTAGTTAGGCCTATCTCATTTATGTTGTCTTGAGACTGTTTTAGCTAGACTTTATTTCTGTCTGGGGATTCTGAGTTGTATATATTCTTTCATATTCAGTAGCTGAGATTTGTACTCTGGATATTGCTGGGATGTTATCTTAGACTATTTTATCATCTGTATCTCCTTGAGTTTATATCATATCGTGCTTCTTCTTTCTTAGTTGTGATTGAGTTTACTTTTATCATGTCACCCCCATTCGGGGAGTATAAACTGCTTAGTATATTATTGCTAGATGTTGTGACCTAGGACAGCGTTCTACCACCGACACTACGGCGTACGCTGGACGTACCCACGTCTCGTGCCCTTACTCTAGGGTGCGGCCGTGACACATTTTTAGTGGTGGCCCATGCAGGTCTAGACTAGAAGTGTAGTAGTATTTGAATTAGAGTATCACTACAGCCTGCAGTACGATATAGGACATTAATTTTTAAGGTACTCAATCACATTAGAAAAATTCTTTTATTGTCATCTAAATCCTTATTTATTAGCTGATCCTTTGAATTTTAATTGTCTGCCTTTGTTATATCGCTTCTTTCTCAGAAATTGATACTCTTGTTTGGTCTATCTTCAGGATGGTAGAGACTCGGTCGTAGCGTACCATTCATGGAGATGCTATAGAGGTTCTGCTACCTCTCAGCCAGTTCAGCAGAGACAGGAGACTACCTCTGCCACTCTGTTCGTATTGAGGCTCCAGCAGCAGCAGCAGGGGGTATGTCTCCACCGGCTCGGAGGCAGGACCCAGTCATCGCAGAGGAGCCCTTCCAGCAGTAGCCACCTGCAGGGACAGTTGACGCCGTTCAGCTGTTAGCTTTCTTCCGGTAGTACATAGAGGGTCAGCAGACCCTGCAGCAGAGGCACACAGCAGAGCTCACGAGGTATTGAGCTGGCAGTGACCGCAGTAGAGAGAGTCGTAGCTCACAGTGGCAGCCCGCAGCCGCACCAGCCGCGGAAGAAGGGCATCCAAGATTTCCAGAAGATGCACCCGAAAGACATTCGAGGGACAGAGGGGATCTTGTATGCCGATGAGTGGATCGAGCATATAGAGGAGATTTTCAGGTTGGTTGAGTTCCCGACGAGGCTCCAGATAGAGGAGCGGCCAACATGATGCAGGATCTGGCCCGTACATGGTACCAGACGACCCAAGGGTTGGCAGCAGGACAGACTTGGGCAGCATTCAAGAAGCTGTTCAAGGAGAAGTTCTTTCCAGACGCAGCGCTGGGAGCCCTCGAGACCCAGTTCGAGGCCCTAGTCCAGGGGAGCTAGCCTGTAGAGAAGTACAGTGCAGGAGAGTTCTGCCACCTGAGCTGATTTGTAGAGGGCTTGTCGGAGGCGACGAAGGCCCGGAGGTTCCGTAAGGGCTTGGTAAAGGAGGTCAAGTCCTACACCAAGAACGCCCGCAACGCT
Source organism: Iris pallida (assembly GCA_029216955.1). Lineage (NCBI taxonomy): Eukaryota > Viridiplantae > Streptophyta > Magnoliopsida > Asparagales > Iridaceae > Iris > Iris pallida. Next base: position 39,215,436 of record JANAVB010028818.1, on the reverse strand, counting down.
ACATTTGAGGAGATCCTGGTGGACGTACTAGCTGCAGAGGATGATCATGAACTTAGGCTCAAAAGGGGCGAGACTCCCAGGAAGGCATCAGTAGCGGAGGACCGGCCAAAAGGCCTCACTTTCAGCAGCAGCACCAGCAGCACCAGCAGCAGAGGTTCCATCCGCAGCAGTTTCAGCAGCCGAGGCACCAGCCAGTACAGCATCAGCAGAAGGTGTGCATCAGCAGGCACCGAGGCAGCAGGCCACCACCTGTGCTTATTACAAGAAGCCAGGGCACGGGTGGAACGAGTGTAGGAAGAGGCTGGGCAACTGCCTGATATGTGGTTCAACAGACCATCAGATGAGAGAGTGTATCTTGACTACGGGACGAGCAGCTCAGGAAGCACCAGTCAGAGCTCCAGCAGGCCAGCAAAGGGGACCAGCCCTGCCGACCCAGCAGCAGAGATTTGTTCAGCATCAGCAGCAGGCCAGGGGAGGCCAGCAGGGGCGAGCTTTCGCCATGGAAGCTGAGGACGCAGAGATGGTAGGAGAGCTGATCGCAGGTTCAATTCTCCTCGACTCCAGTCCAGCTTTTGCATTATTCGACTCTGGTGCTTCGCATAGTTTTATATCAGTATCTTTACGATTAGACAAGGTATCATAGCTGAATCGTTGCCTAGGACTTACAAGATCACGACTGGGGGTGGCATTATCCTCGTATGTGATGTTTGTAAGGGTCGGAGAGTTGTTTTGGGAGGCCGTGAGTTGGAGGTGAGCCTGCTCGTAATGCATTGCCGAACTACGATATAGTACTCGGCATGGATTGGTTGAGCAGGCACCATGCCAGCATTGGTTGTAGAGGGGGTAGAGTTCTCTTCAGAGCGCCGGGGGAGCCAGAGTTCGAGTACTCCAGACGTCAGGCAGAGCAGAGCCGCAGAGTCTTCTGTGGAGTCTCGGTTGAGGAGCAAGCGATTCCACACCCGTTGATAGCAGAGTATATGGATGTTTCCTAGAGGAGTTGCCGGGATTGCCACCAGATAGAGACATAGAGTTCTCGATAGACTTGGTTCCAGGAGCGGAACCCATCTCCCAGCATGTCTAACGAGTGAACAACAGTGAGCTGGTGGAGCTGAAGAAGCAAGTGGATGAGCTGCAGGACAAGGGCTTCATCTGTTCGAGTTCGTCGCCATGGGGTGCACCAGTATTGTTTGTGCCGAAGAAGGATGGGTCAGTACAGATGTGTATTGACTATAGGGCACTCAACAACCTCACGATCAAGAACAAATATCCACTGCCGCGGATCGACGATCTATTTGACCTGTTGAGCGGAGCTCGGGTATTTTCCAAGATTGATCTGAGGTCAGGATATCACCAGGTGAAGGTGAAGAGGGAGGATATTCCCAAGACCGCTTTCAGGACGCGGTACGGGCAGTTTGAGTTTATGGTTTATGCCGTTTGGGCTAACCAATGTACCAGCAGTGTTTATGAACCTTATAAACAAGGTGTTCCACCAGTACTTGGATCAGTTTATGGTGGTGTTCATTGACGACATCTTGGTGTATTCCAAGACTGAGGAGGAGCACGAAGAGCATCTGCGGATAGTGCTAAAGACTCTCAGGAGGGAGCAGCTTTATGGGAAGCTCTCCAAGTGTAAGTTCTTCTTGGAGCGGGTGGACTTTTTGGGGCATGTGGTGACTGGAGATGGTATCTCAGTTGACCCCAAGAAGATTGTAGCAGTTGAGGCTATGGGCAGCGCCGACTTCAGTTGCCACTACACCAAAACATACAATTTGTAGCAGTTTTTTTAATAATTTGTAACAGTTATTATCGTGACAAAATTGTAATAGTTATAACCGTTACAATAGCTAAAAACCATTACTAAAAATCAAATTATATTTTTTATTATTTTAATAATGGTAGCACTAATAACCATTACAATAATTATTATTTTTGAGCAAATCTGCGCATGTGACATGGAAAAAGTGTAACAACCCTCATTTTTCCGATCCCCTTTCATTCCCTCTGAAATTTTCACGATTTTTCATTTTCCCTCAAAAAATTTCACTTTCCCTCCTCCTGCTTCTTCCTCCCAACAAAACGATCGGGGGTGCTTCTCCCTTCCAACCAAAAATAGCAGCTTCTTCTCCCTCCCTCTCGATCGCCTCCCGAAGAGGAATCCCTCTTCTTTTCCTTTATTCCCCACGAAGAGGTACTTCTTCTTCTCCCTCCCCTTCGACGAAGTTTTTTCTGTTTGATTTTTGTTTGAATCCTCAATTTTGGTTTGGTCAGGAGAATCCTCCATTATCGTCGGTCAGGAGTACCACAAAGAGGTACTTCCCTCTAATTTTAGGGTTTTTAACCTTTTCTTCTCTTCTTCCTTTTATTCAGTGTCAAGAAAATTGTGCTTTCATTTAGCTGATAAAGGATGTGGCCCTTAATGTAGCTGAGTGTAAGGCAATAATACATGCAACTGACAACAATTTGGGGATAGAGATTTTGTTATTGTTGTTGATTGAGGGCTAATTTGGTTTATATTTTCAGCTTGTGTAGATTATCATGACTATTTTTTCTTCACTGATAATAGCAGTCTTTGGTAATATTACTCTTGTTTTTGGTTTATATTACTTGAGTTTCCAGATTCCTTTTGTACAGACTTGAGCCCCTGACAATGTCAGGGTGTAGTGACATACTGATATACAAAGAACCTAGTAATGGGAGAAAACATTTTGGAGTGCATTTGTGGTGTTGCCGTGTGGCCCAACTCTTTAGTTCTTAATGAAAGTTTGTTTGGACTTTAGAGTTTGCTTCCCGGGAATGGCGAATAATTGAACTATACAAGCCGTTGTTTTTCCAAGTAGTATACTCTCCCACCAACTAGATATGGAGTTGTTGACAAGGTTCTAAGAATCGATAAATATAAGAAATTGCAATTGCCAAGAAAGTTTTTCAACATGTTCTAAAGTATTTTGGTATACATGTTGTGTCAACAGCAAAATTTAGATTTTGAAGTATGTCTTATAAAAATATAACTGACTATAATAGGTATCGAAGAAATACATATTGATTAGTAAGAGAGTTTGGATGCCTTTCTTATGGGTTCAAAACTGTAGCGAGTGGTTCATACATGGAGGTCAAGCCGGTGAAGAAAGAGAGTTGGATAATCTATACAACGTATAAAATGAGCTGTAGTAGTAGAATACTAACTACAGATCTGAGCAAAGTTGTGTACATATTTAGAGAGCAGCTTAAAGAGAGTGTTCTTAGTGTTGGACATGGTCTCGAGTACGAGTCTAAAATTTACGTCCAAAGAGGATGCACATGACTAGTTGACTTGTCTCCTATTTGTATAATGAGGTTATTAGATATCCACTTTAGTAAGGATTATATACCCAAAACTAAATCCACATAAGAGATGTATTACAGGAAGATTCTAGCGTCAAAGGAAATATTCTTCCATCAAATAAGAACTATATTCATTCAACCATTTGGGAACTAGTTTAAAATAATCACCAAAATAAAGCTTGAATGACACTATTGGCATTGCACATGTACACATATTAATTACTCATATCCATGTTAGAGTATAACCAATTCTATTGGTAAACATCGGGTTATTCTGCACATCTGGGGATGACTGCACTGTCACAAAATTAGAAGAATTTCTACTGGATTCAGGGCATCAAAGGAAATGTATAATGAATGAGAAAAGATATGGTGATGAGGCAGTAAGAGAAGCACTAGGTACTTACATTGGCATTTCTTCATATACTACTAGGTGTGTCTTACAGGTTAGGTCCTACTATATTCGTAACAGACCAGGCCAAGATAACAATGTTGGCATGTCCATACCTCCTGGAGGCTAATCACCAAATCCCGATTCTTAGCTTCAAAAGTCTACTCGCTGTGTTTCATCAAATCTTTTGTCATCTGAACAAGGGAATATTTTTGCCAGACTACATTAATCATTTTATATATACACCGACCAGCTTTCTAAGGACTGTGATTTTAGATAGGACATGATACAGTGACAAATATTACGATTGAGGTTCCGAAGCCATTTTAAATAGGACATGATATACAAATAATATGACTTTGCATAGTAGTATTGCATGTTAATTTTGTTTATGTTTGTGATACTTTAGGCAAGGATGATAGGATCGCTGGAGAAATTTCCAATAAAAGAGAAGACTGTGTTGATAATGATAAAGCAGCTGCACTTAAGGCATGACATCGAGTAGACTGCCGAACTAGAGAGGCTTTATGATGCAATTTCTTTCTGATTTGGTTGAAGGCTACAAGGTGAGGTTCTAAATGTGAATTAACTGAAATCATTTAGTTCAGCTCTATGTGCTTCTATTTACTTGTTCAGATGCTTTTTAAGCTACTTTTGTCCTTCAATCTGTTTTCCTAGCATATATTTCTGTATGAACGAAATAGTAAAGCGTAATACTCTAGAGGGAGGGTGAATAGAGTTGGCAGCGGAATAATGCTAATTAAAAATGTTAGCAGCACAATCACAGAATATTAATCACAAAATAAAGTGAAGACAGAGTTAAGAGAGCAAACGCAAAGACAGCGATGTATACTGGTTTCCCTCTGTTGAGGACTAATCCGGTCGGTAGAACTCTTGCTACCAGTTGAATCCACTATTGGAAAAACCGTAAGTTTTCTTACGAAGTCCTTGCAACTTCTACAACGCGAGCTTTGATACGAAGAACTCGTCCAACTTCAAATGTGAAGAGGTATTCTTCAATCAAGCCTTCTGATTACAATCTCTCAGAAACTTCTAGACCGTACCGCACTGGCAAATCGACTAGAGGATTGTAATTGGCTTGGGATCTGAAATTGAAAGCTCTAGAAAACTCTTTAGAAGACTGAAAAATTTAGATAGAGAGAAGATTGAAAGTGAATGAGTGAGTTGAAATGATCGAAATTCTTCTCTATTTATAGGAATTCCAAAGGCAGACTTCTGACAGAATTCGGGCAGAACTCTATGAGCAAATCTCGGTTAAATCCGTAACTGCAGGAGGACCAAGTTCCAAGGATTCAAAATCACAACGGCCACCAACCGAAATCGGGCCGAACTCTGGCCGAACTCGGTCTGAGTTCTGTCAGGGTTTAGTCAGGTTTTAGTTAGGGTTTTAAAAAGCTTTTTGGTGATTTTTGAAAACCTTTTTGAAAACCTTTTTGTAAACATTTTTGAGAGGTCATTTTAAAAACATTTTGAACTCATTTAAGGGTAGCCGATTTGCCAGTACGTCTCGGTGTACAACATATTCCTAGACTCAAATAAAATGAAAAATATATTGCATAAGGAATTACAGACTCGAGTAGGCAAACAGATCTTCGGTCTTGAATTCAGTGGATAGCCATTCTTGATCATGTTCAAGAGTCCGAGATGTCCCGACTAGCTTCGTATATCCAAACAGAGTTTAATCAATTATTAAAATCAGGTTGACCATATGACCAATGGGCCAACAATCTCCTCCATTTTGATAATTGACAAACTATGAATGATATAACATTAAGCTTGTTCAAAATATCAAAAAGTAGAATTGTTCATATCCTGTATTATCTCAAAAAAATGTTAGATCTTTTAATTTTCTCCCCCTTTGTCACTTAGCAAAATAATTGCAAAAGATAAAGCTCCCCCGCAATCAATACATAAGTAACAAATAGTGAGAAAACACATATAAAAGAAATAAGGCATAAAACTATAGACATATCACAGGCATGTATTGTCGCAGAAAAAAATCATCACAGGCATGTAATTTCACAGGCAGTTATAAGAATGAAGCAATATAAGAAATAATGCTATCATAAACTGAAACTGAAACAAAGTGCTGAAATAAACCGAATGCCATAAACTGAGGCATAATAAACATGTCCATGAAAATAAAAGAGTACTGAAGCAAACTAGAAAGTGCTAATAATAATCAAAAAGTACTGATAATAACTTGGAATGTCGGAGCATTTCCAAGTGCACAGTAAAATATCACTCAAAATCATATAGTCATATCTCCTCATCATCATCCTCATCATCATCATTAGCTCGACCAGCATGTCCTGAAGTACCAGCTCCAGAGGTACCAGTGCCAGAAGGATGTGGAGGGGCGCCAGCATAGAACTCACCAACAAAGTCACGAGGTGGAGCACGATCAGGACGGTACCAATCATAGGCGTTACCGGGCTGGAAGTAGGCATGAACAGCCTCATCCTCACAGCGGTAACCTGAGAAAGCTGGATCTCTAGGGATGGAACCGGCTGAATGACCAGTCTGGGCGAAACGAAGATCAGCTAAGGAATTTGCAAGCGCCTGATAACGATTGACGTCGTAGAACTCACGCTCGCGAGCCATGTCCGTCATCGAGATGTGTAAAGCAGATAAATGCTGATGTATGCCCTCAAATGTCATGGCATACTGATAAGGTGGTGGAGGAGATGCAGTAGGAGGAGCAGGAGGTGGAGCTGAAGCAGTCATGCTACGACGAGATAACTGAAGAAACTTGGGCTCAGGGTCCTGAATACAAGTCGACAGATCGATATCGAAGCGCTGAAAGATGCGTGGAAGAATCATCGCGTAAGAGAGATTTCTATCTCTTGTACGACAACGACTCATCATCTGAATCATGGTCTTAGGGGCAGAAAATAGAATCCCCTTAAGAATGTGGTACATGGCGGACAGCTCAAGAGAAGTCATATCATCCTTTAAAGTAGATTTTGGAAGGATAGTGGAATAGATGATACGATGCAATTCATAGTTAAACAAGTTTAGGTTGTTAGCCTTGAACTTTCCAGAGTATACTCTATCAGGTGCACAGAGTTCCGCTTTGAAACTAGCGAGTGTCGTGCCTTCGGGAAAATCAAATTCAGTGATGTCAACTAGCGGTTCACCTTCGTTAGGGATACCAAGGATCTCCGCTAAGAGGTTATCATTGAAATTGATATCAATACCTCCAACACGAGTGCTCACATCAAAAGTATTTAATATGAGATTGCAATAAAATAATCTAATAGCATTAGTTGCTATAGGGAAGCAGATTTTAACAAAAGATGTAACCCTAATGCCTCAAAGAAATGACGATGATCAAAAAATACAGTCTATTTGACTGGAGCGCCTGTGCATATGGATCTCATGGAGAAGTCTCCATATCACAGTAGGGCTTGGTCTAGGGTTTGAAAGAAAAACCCGTCGAACGTGCCGTCGCTCGTTTGGACCGGTGAGAAGAGGGACTCCGTATGTGGATGCGAAGATGACCCTTCCCCACTAGGGTTCGTCTTCTTCCTCTTTGAAGGATTTAATTTGGGTGCCATTTGTGCAAATTGAAGTAAAAAATACACTAATTGAAAAGTGGACAAAGATGGAGTTATACCTCCCGAAATCAAAGTATGTCGAAGAGAACGACGAACTACGCACGAATCCAAATTTTGGATTGATTTCACCACTTGGATTGGAAGAAGGAGGGTGGTGAAAAGCTAGGGTTCGGGGCTCCTTCGCGGTTGCTGCTGCTGTTGTGATTTAGTTTGGAAGCAATGAAGAAGAAAGGCTGCTCGGGTTCTATATATATAACCTAACACCCTCAACCGAACTCGGGCCGAATTCGGTCAGAGCTCTATCCGAATTTGCCTAGGGTTCTTTATAGTTGATTTTTGCCATTCTTTTTCATTGTCTCATTTCAAATATTTAATTCAAAGATTAGTCATTTCAACTTCAATTAACATAATTAATATTATTTTATAGATTAAATGTCGTTCAAAGCGACTGTTTCAGATTAGCTGTAGGAGTACTGTCCCAGCTGGCGGAGGTTCACCGGGGAACTCTTAAGTGCCGCTTCGCTTCAACCGTAGTTGTGGTGACAGACAGACTCTTTATTGGCTTGTCTCTAACACAGTTTTTGCATAATGATATATAATCATAAAACAATATTAATTAATATTATTGACGTCCAAAATTCCTAATTCTCGACGTAAATAATTGAAACGATCTTCCGCTAGAGGTTTAGTGAAGATGTCAGCTAGTTGATTTTTAGTATCTATGTACACAAGGTTTATATCTCCATTTTGATGATAATCTCTAAGAAAGTGATGTCGAATCTCGATATGTTTAGTACGAGAGTGACATACTGGATTCTTAGTCAAATTAATAGTGCTCGTATTATCACAGAAAATAGGAATATGTGTGTAAAATAAATCATAGTCTTCTAGGGTTTGTTTCATCTATAAAATCTGAGCACAACAACGTCCTGCGGCGATGTACTCAGCCTCCGTTGTTGATAGGGATACAGAATTTTGCTTTTTACTAAACTATGAGACTAAAGCCTTGCCTAAGAAATGACATGTGCCACTGGTACTTTTTCTATCAACTTTGCATCCAGCAAAATCTGCATCCGAATAACCAATAAGGTCAAAGGACTTAGTTTTGGGATACCACAAGCCAACAGAAGAAGTGCCCTTAAGGTATCGAAAGATACGCTTAACTGCGGACAGATGTGATTCCTTTCGGTTAGCTTGAAAACGTGCATACAGGCAAACACTAAACATTATATCTGGACGACTATCAGTTAAATAAAGTAAACTACCAATTATACCTCGATACTTACGTGTGTCGACTGGCTTGCCTTGTTCATCTGAATCAAGCTTTGTTGAAGTTGCCATTGGAGTGCCAATAGGTTTGACATTGTCCAGATCAAACTTCTTCAGCAGGTCTTTTGTGTACTTGGCTTGATTTATAAATGTCCCATTATCAGTTTGTTTGATTTGCAATCCGAGAAAGAATTTCAGCTCTCCCATCATGCTCATCTCAAACTCATTCTGCATACACTTAAAAAATTCTTGACACAGAGATTCATCAGTAGATCCAAATATAATATCATCAACATAGATTTGAATTAAAAGAAGTTTGCCATTAAAAGACTTAATAAACAGTGTAGTGTCAACCTTGCCTTTTAAAAAACCGTTGTCAAGTAAAAAAGAGCTTAGACGATCATACCAAGCACGAGGGGCTTGTTTTAAACCGTATAAGGCTTTCTTCAACTTGAAAACATGATCAGGGTTTTTGACATCCGTGAAACCTGGAGGTTGTGCTACAAAAACTTCTTCTTTTATAAAACCATTTAAAAAAGCACTCTTGACATCCATTTGAAATAGTTTGAAATCATAAAAACATACAAATACACATAATATGCGAATGGATTCTAATCTCGCAACTGGGGCATAAGTCTCATCGTAGTCGATACCTTCTTTTTGATTGTATCCTCGAGCTACGAGTCGAGCCTTATTACGAGTCACTAAACCATTCTCATTTAGTTTATTTCGGAATTCCCAACGGGTGCCAATGACCGGATGATCAATAGGCCTGGGAACAAGTTCCTAAACTTGATTCTGTTCAAATTGGTTTAATTCCTCTTGCATAGCATCTATCCAAAAACTATCACTACATGCTTTATGAATAGTTTTGGGTTCTAGCTGTGAAATAAATGCAACACTAGAAACAATATCTCTACTGGATGTACGAGTACTTACTCTTTTGGTAATATCACCAATTACCAAATTTTTTGGATGATCAATTGTTAATTTCAACCTTTTCGGTAGGTTCTGAAGGTAGCTGGTTCCTGGATCTTCTCTAGGAGGTTCAGCTAGTGCAGAGCTTGGTTGAGGATCAGCTGATGTTGAGCTTGATGCAGTCAGATCTTCATCACTGTCATCGATAGTCATTTGATTTAGTTCATCAAAAGTGACGTTGATTGACTCTTCGATGATCATGGTTCGTTTGTTGAAGACTCTGTATCCTTTGCTCTTGGCCGCATAACCTAAAAATATACCTTCATCGGCCTTTTTATCAAATTTTCCCAAATTGTCTTTTGTATTTAGAATAAAACATTTAAAGCCAAATATTCTAAAGTATGAAACAGATGGAATTCTATCAAACCATAGCTCAAATGGAGTCTTCTTCGATTTGGGTCGAATTAGAACTCTATTGAGAACAAAGCTAGCTGTATTGACAGCTTCAGCCCAGAAATATTTAGGTAGACTAAACTGGTTTAACATCACTCTGGCCATTTTGGTTAGAGTTCTGTTCTTACGTTCCACAACTCCATTTTGTTATGGAGTTCTAGGGCAGGAGAACTCGTGTACAAAACTGTGTGTGTCACAAAATTGCTCAAAATCAGCATTTTTGAATTCGCCTCCATGATCACTTCTGATTCGAGTGATCATGTAACATTTTTCATTCTGTACTTTCTTACAAAAGGCGACAAATTTGGATAATGCATCATTCTTGCGTGTCAAGAAATATACCCACGTGTATCTAGAGAAATCATCTACAATTACGAAAGCATAAAGCTTACCTCCGAGGCTAGCAACTCTTCTAGGACCAAATAAGTCCATATGAAGAAATTGTAGAGGTCTAGTAGTACATACTGCGTCTACTGACTTGAATGTGGATCTGGTAGCTTTATTCTTTTCATATTGGCTGCATACCGAATCCTTCTTGAATGTAATATCCGGTAAACCGCGTACTAGCTTCTTTGTGGATAATCTTGAGATCGTATCCATATTAGCGTGACCGAGTCTCATATGCCACAGATGACTCTCATCACTCTTGGCCATTAAGCATCTACCTGAAATATTAGTTTCTTCTAACAAATAGAAAACATATATATTGTCTTCCCTGATACCTTCAAAGATAGTACTACCAGTTGAGCTATCAACTATAGTACATTTGTCTTTGCCAAAGTTGATACCATAACCATGATCAGCTAGATGACTTATGCTGAGTAGATTATGTTTCAACTTGGTAACCAGACAGACATCCTTAATCACAGGATAGGGAGACTTACCAACATCACCGATACCAATAATATACCCTTTTAAGTTATTACCGAAGGAGACATAGCCTTCCTTCTTTTTCTTCGACAGTGTTGCCAATAGGGTAGCGACACCGGTCATATGCCGTGAGCAACCACTGTCGAGGATCCATTTGCTTTTAGCATGTGAAGGGTGTTCCACCTACAAAACAGTTTGCAGATGAAACTTTTGGTACCTATTTCTTGTAGGGTCCTGAATTGTTAGCTTTTGGTACCCAGGCATAAACATTTAAATCAACAACCTTTCTCATTCTACATGCAGATGAAATATGACTAATGAGGCCATAATAATGACATTGTGCATGTCGAGTGTTGAAAGCTGAGTGGTGTGACATGGTTGGTAGGTTTAGGTTTTCTAGTATAGAAGAAAGCATACCTATAATCTTGTTTGGGCTTAACCTTTTGGGGTAAGGGTTTTATATGGTTAGGTCTGACAGTATTTGGCTTGGGAATGTTCCGATTTTTTGGTAAGTGACACGTGTTAGGGTAGGAAGCAGCAGGCTCAGGCTGTTTTCCTAACCTAATTTCCAATCTTTTTGAAGTGTTATACAACTTAGTATAATCATAAGTGAGTGTTTCCATTCTGATTTGTGCACATCGAAGACTTTTCTTCTCTATAGAAAGTTCTTCCTTGAGTTGGTCAATAATTTTGTCTTTCTCTTCAGATGACTTGGTAGTCTCGTGTAATAAGAGCTTTGTTGAAGAAAGCTCACCAGACTCACTAACATTATTTCTAACCTCAGCTAGTAGGTCGATAAGTCTACCTATTTCACCTTTGTACTCTTTGAGTACCTTCTTAGAGGTCTGATACTTGCTATGCAGTTTTCTGTAATCAGTCATCAGGCCATTGAAGACATCTCCTAATTGCTCAAAGGTGAAGTCATCATAAGTATCAACTACAGGTTCAGTAGGTACCTGATCGGATGCCATAAAGCATATGTTTGCAGCGTCTTCTGATTGTTCGTCTTCTGAGTCGTTGGCTTCACTTTCATGCCATATGCTGGTATTGGCATATCTCCAAGATGTTGATTTCTTCAGGTTCCCTTTTTCATACCTGTTGTTCTTCTTGCTTGATGATGAGTTTGTAGGACAATCCTTCTTCATGTGTCCCTTCTTCTTGCAACCATAGCAAACAGCATCTTCTTGATACCAGTTGTTGCTGTTGTTTTCTTTGACTCTCTTCTCATGTCTTATGAATCTTTTGAACTTCCTTGCTAGGAGTGCTTGATCTTCAGCGTCAGATCCACTACTGTCTAAATCACCTTCAGCAGCTTTTCTGTGTTGAGCCTTGAAAGCGATCGTCTTCTCCTTTGGTGCAGGCTCTTCAAAGTCTTGTAGCTCCAGTTCATGAGTGAGTAGTTTACCCATGAGTACTTCGAGGGACATAGTTGTGAGATCGTTCCCTTCAATGATTGTAATATCCTTCGAAATCTAGTTCTTGGTGAGAGCTCGCAGGAGTTTGCGAATCTTTTTATGGTTACTGTAACCTTTGCCTAAGGAGGACAAAGGATTTACAATATCCAAGAATCTCTCGAACATTTGTGTAACTGTTTCGTTGGGCTTCATCTTGAACGCCTCGTACTCTTGAGTAAGTCTGCTGACTTTAGATTCTTTGACTTGAGTCGTGCCTTCGTGTGTGACTTCAAGTAGCTTCCATACTTCATTAGCCGTTGTGCAGATAGACACCCTGTTAAATTTAGTTCTGTCTAAAGCACAAAAAAGAGCATTAATGGCACGTGCGTCAAGACTGGCCCTTTTCTTTTCTTCCTATGTATATCTGCTGTAGGGTTTTTCAACTAAAACTCCATCAACATTTATACGAGGTTGCTTTTGATAGCCATCAAGAACAATGAACCATAAATCAAAGTCAAGTGATTTCAAGAAAAAACTCATCCGTGTTTTCCAATATGTATAATTCGTACCATCAAACAGTGGGGGTCGGTTTGTGGCCTGGCCTTCACTTGTGAATTTCACAGTTGCCATGTGTTGTGCTGTGATCTATATAACAGTTAATAAAAATGAATAAATAATTGCACTGTTACCTTTGCTTTACCTGTAACACCCGCTCTGATACCAATTGTAGGAACGAAATAGTAAAGCGTAATACTCTAGAGGGGGGTGAATAGAGTTGGCAGCGGAATAATGCTAATTAAAAATGTTAGCAGCACAATCACAGAATATTAATCACAAAATAAAGTAAAGACAGAGTTAAGAGAGCAAACGCAAAGACAGCGATGTATACTAGTTTTTCTCTGTTGAGGACTAATCCAGTCGGTAGAACTCTTACTACCAGTTGAATCCACTTTTGAAAAAATCGCAAGTTTTCTTACGAAGTCCTTGCAACTTCAACAACGCGAGCTTTGATACGAAGAACTCGTCCAACTTCAAATATGAAGAGGTATTCTTCAATCAAGCCTTCTGATTATAATCTCTCAGAAACTTCTAGACCGTACCGCACTGGCAAATCGACTAGAGGATTGTAATTGGCTTGGGATCCGAAATTGAAAGCTTTAGAAAACTCTTTGGAAGACTGAAAGCTTTAGATAGAGAGAAGATTGAAAGTGAATGAGTGAGTTGAAATGATCGAAATCCTTCTCTATTTATAGGAATTCCAAAGGCAGACTTCTGACAGAATTCGGGCAGAATTCGGGCAGAACTCTATGAGCAAATCTCGGTCAAATTTGCAACTGCAGGAGGACCAAGTTCCAAGGATTCAAAATCACAACGGCCACCAACCGAACTCTGGCCGAACTCGGTCTGAGTTCTGTCAGGGTTTAGTCAGGGTTTAGTTATGGTTTTAAAAAGCTTTTTGGTGATTTTTGAAAACCTTTTTGTAAACCTTTTTGAGAGGTCATTTTAAAAACATTTTGAACTCATTTAAAGATAGCCTATTTGCCAGTACGACTCGGTGTACAACATATTCCTAGACTCAAATAAAATGAAAAATACATTACATAAGGAATTACAGACTCGAGTAGGCAAACAGATCTTTGGTCTTGAATTCAGTGGATAGCCATTTTTGATCATGTTCAAGAGTCCGAGATGTCCCGACTAGCTTCGTATATCCAGACATAGTTTAATCAATTATTAAAATCAGGTTGACCATATGACCAATGGGCCAACAATTTCATCCTGTCTTCTTTTATTAAAAAGCGAGTACATACGTTATTTGATGCATGGTCCAATGGTTAAAATTGAGTGCCTTTAGTCTTTATATTCCAGTGGCGAAAAACACTGACATTTAGGCTGTGTTTGGTTGTTGAGAAAGCAAGGAAAATGAAAGGAAAGGAAAATAAAATTTGATCCTGTGCAAGGAAACCCCCTATTTCTATATAAAAAAAAACTTTTATTTTCCCTTATTTTCCACCAAGCCAAACACAACCTTAGCTCAAGGTACCTTTTCATTCACCTAGGTAACTCAAGTCTGATTTATTTCATCATTTATCTACTAGTGGACCTCTTGCTATCCACTTGATGTGCAACCCCCTGATTTACAATAATATGAGCGCACCATGTCCAAATTGTCTTAATTTTTTTAAATATTTCTAGCTCAAGCTGCATTAATCATTGACAATTTGTTTACCACCTCGAGTTCTATTTGAAGTCATTATTCATCTCTATTCATTATTCATCTCTATTTATCAAACAACTTTATTTTTTAACTTATGTAAATCTTTGGTTGATTTTCAAATTTTCTCTGCCGTTCAGTTAGCAAGGAGACTATCTGGAAGGATGATCTTGGAAGCTACCAACTATGAGATAAAGAATGAAATCATCAAAAAGGTACACAGATGTTTTAAATTAAAGTAACATATAACTTTTCTCCAAGATAAGTTCTAGTTGTATCGGCATGTACATCCTTTAAAAGTGATTATACTCTGAAGGGTTTGTACTACAAGTAGTGATACTTCAGGACTTGCCATCAGTTTGGTTTTGCTTTGGCTACATTTATGTTGTTATTTCTGCTACTTGATTTTTCTCCAAATTTTCTGTTACTATTCTGATTCTACCCTGATATGAACATAACATTTATTTTAAAAAGAAGATGGTAACAATACAACCAGTCATGCATAAGTTCAGTCATCATTGTTAGTAAAGTTAGATTCATATATGATCATGTGATACTCTTAGGCCTCGTTTCGTTCGCATAATGGAAGGGAAAGGAAACCAATTCCTTGGCATTTCCTTTCCTTTGGAAAACTATAATTTCCATTGATTTTCCTTTCCGGTGTTTAGAAACACCAAAAAATTTGGAAAGGAAAGTGAATACTTCAATGTGGGAAAGTGATTCCTTGCATGAATGGATGGAATCACTTTCCCCCCTAATTTTCCTTCAATTGGGAATCACTTTCCTTTCCTCCCCAATTCCTTTGGCACCCAAACATATGAAAGTAATCACTTTCCTTTCCCAACCCGATGATTCCACGAACCAAATGAGGCCTTAAAGGAAAGTTAATGATGTTCGTCAAATTTAGTTCTTGTTAGGGTTTGGCCGAAAATTTATAAGTGTTCAACATTGCACCTATTTTGTATTTAGTATGAAGATATAGTTAACAGGCTTATCTTACATGTTCAGACTTAGATGATACACTCAGGTTGTAATAGGAGTTTGAGTATTTCTTTTGCAACTTCTCTTGTGACTATCAGGGTGGACAACTGGCTTCCCTCAACCTGGAGTTTGAGCAGCTTTGCTTGCAGCAAGACAGCTCATTATTTCTTTTCTAATGATGTAGTTATCTCATACAGATTAAATGATGCAGTTGATCTTTCATCAAACAAAAAAATGTACGTGAATTTAAGTCTTATTATTAGTTTTTTACTGAGATAAGGCCAATCATTACTGATCATCTTTGTCGTGGGCTACTAGCACTAAGATCCCCTCTCATTTAATTAATATTTTGCCCAACAGGGATTCGAACCTACAGCCAATGTTCCTCTCATCCCTTACCAGAGGAACCACTTGAGTGGCTTTAACTCTTAATTTTGGACCATACATATATACTCTATTCTGCATATCTTTATACGCTATTATCATACTGTTCATGCATGCAGAGTTTGGGTCTAGCACCATCAAGACATCCTCAGGAACGTGACAATGTTACTTCGACCGTTTTATGTGTTTTATTTTTTTTTTGTCGTCTACTTTTGGTTTTGTGTTTCACTTATTTGATTCCCTCACATTTTGACATCCAGACTTAATTCTCAATTAATCTTCATATGTTAAAACTTTTTTCTGGCCCAGATACAATTTTTGAAGAAGGTTTAACAGACCAATGTTGAATTTTCATGTGACTTCATCTCCATGTTTATGTTGGATGCAGAAGTTTAAGAATTATGTCACTTCTTTTCCTTTTAAGTGTTATCTTTTGTTTATTGTGAATGCTCACAATGTTGCTTCAGATCCAGCATATACATCTTTGGTTGAAAGAGAGAGGACATTTACTTTGAAATTATGAGAAAATTAAATTGTTCTGCATAGAATGGAAAGTAATAAAAATGGGATTAGTAATGGAGAGGATAGCTTAAATTTCTCCTTTTTTTCCCTTTGCTGATTAAAGATTACTAAAACAAGGTGTATTATCGTTTAATTTCCATGGAACAAGACAATGTCTCAAGCTGCATATGAACTAAAATTATCATTGTAGAGAAAGATCAAAATAAGCTAATGAGCTCCTATGTACATGTTACCCTATTTATGTTGAAACTTGTTATTTTCATTTAAACTTTAACATGTTATGGGGAAAATTTCTAGCAGATGTTGTGATTTAGATGCTTGGCACAGACTATGCTCGACTCATTCGAGCTATCTATGCATTTGCTCAGGTCATCATTAACTTTTACATTTTTAGTATTGTTGTACCTCTTTGGCTTTTATAAGTGTAACAGAATTATCTAGCATATTTAGTTAATTATAAATGATACAGATCCGCCGGATGAGAACATATTGATGGACATCCATCAAGGACTGATCATTCACGACTGTTTACTCATTTTGCTCCTGAAAGGTCAGCTCTTTTGAAATTCTCTAGCTAATTGTGTGCACAAACTGTTGTAATTTTAGTAAGCTTTATAACAAAATCTCTCTTCTAACCCATGTCTCGGTCTGATAAACTATTACTGTTGGCTGGGATATAAGTCAGTTGATAAGGTTTGAGCAAAAATGGTTAATAACGCAACAAATACAGACTCCTGGCAAAAAGAAGTATGAAGACGAAGCCAGAACTGAAAGAGAGAAATTTGAAGAAATCTTGCATTTGATATCCACCACTTTGAATGATTGGTTGAGAGAAATATCATACAACATGGTGTTAAAGAGGCAGGCGATGACCCAAGAGGAGAATCTGATTCAAATTCAAATGCAATCTCTTTATTATTAGTTTTTAGTGTGAGTTCATGTATATGTTTTTCAAGCAGTCATTTTTATGAACCAAAATTTTTTTATGTTACAAGTCACAAGATGTTGAGCTGCTAAGGTTGCTCTTTTGGATATCTTAAATTTAAGAATCTCACTAGTCTTAAAAGAATATCCTCTTTTGGTGGTATTTATTATGTTTAACTATCTGGTATTTTCATTGCTTTGCTATTAATCTGTTAAGTATCTCTCTTCTTTGTAGCTTGTGGTGTAGTGATAGTTGCAAGATTCTGTTGAGAATGATAATGAAAGTCTTTGAGTTATAATGATGCTTGTGGTCCATGTGGTATGTATATTGGTGATTTTCATCCTTTTGTTTGACTGGTTTGATGTAGGTGCACAATAATATGTTTGATGAAGGTGTACTACAATATATGTTTACTGGTTTGATTTAGGTTCATGGAAAATACATTCATTTTTTTAAATGTATTTCTAACGGTTATAACCCTTATAGTAAACAGTAATAACGTAAATAATTTGGATTTTTGTAACGGTTATAAATGTGAGAAAAAAAAACTTTCTAACGGTAGTAGCCCTCATAATTTTTTCTTTTATAATGGTAATAAACGTTATCGATATCTTATTTTGTAATGGTTATAACCGTTACAAATATTTATTTTTGTTACTGTTATAACCGTTACAAATATTTACTTTTGTAACGGTTATAACTGTGACTAAAAAAATGCCACGCCAGTTTGTTACGCTTATTACCGTGACTAAAATTATTCGTCACGGTAATAACCGTGAGTAATTGCCTATTTTGGTGTAGTGTGCAGAGATCAGGAGTTTCCTGGGGTTAGCAGGATATTATCGGAGATTTATGCAGGATTTCTCCCGGATTGCAGAACCGTTGACTCGGTTGACCCGGAAGGATGCTGAGTTCGTTTGGTCAGAGGAGTATCAGGCAGCTTTTGATGAGTTGAAGAAGCGGCTTACGACAGCTCCGATTCTGACATTGCCTTCAGGATCAGGTGGATTCACTATTTATAGTGATGCTTCAGGGAAGGGGCTGGGTTGTGTCTTGCAGCAGCATGGAAAGGTGATTACCTATGCTTCCAGGCAATTACGTCCCTATGAGAAGAACTATCGTACCCACGACCTGGAGCTGGCAGCAGTGATATTTGCTCTGAAGTTGTGGAAGCATTATCTGTATGGAAAGAGGGTGGAGATTTTTACAGATCACAAGAGCTTAAAGTATGTGTTCACTCAGAAGAAGTTGAACATAAGGCAGCACAGATGGCTAGAGTTGATGAAGGACTTTGACATCCTACTTCAGTATCACCCAGGGAAGGCCAACATGGTTGCCGATGCCTTGAGTAGGTATCCGACAGCCATGTGTTTGACCATGGATCGGCATTTGCTTACAGACTATGAGAGCCTCGGGATGGAGGTGATCGTGTCTGGGGTACAGATACAGTTATGGGGGATGCAGATTCAGTCGGACTTGGTGGAGAGGATCAAGGCGACTCAGTTTGAGGACGTTGCTCTGCGGTGTCTCCGAGAGCAGGTCCGAGCAGGATTGGTAGACGGCGAGTTTTCTCTTACAGAGGATGGTGCCTGGAGGCACGGTTCCAGGTTATGTGTGCCCAGCGCAGAGCTCAGGGAGCAGGTTTTACAGGAGGCCCACACATCTCAGTACTCTATGCACCCTGGTGCCAACAAGATGTACCGAGATCTGAAGGAGCATGTTTGGTGGTCCAGGATGAAGCAGGAGGTGGCTTGCTTCGTGGCTAGGTGCTTGGTCTGTCAGCAGATCAAGGCAGAGAGGCAGAGGCCCGGTGGATTATTGCTGTCGCTGCCCATTCCTGAGTGGAAATAGAAGCATATCACTATGGACTTCGTATCAGGATTGCCGCGTACACCTGGAGGAAAAGACGCGATTTGGGTCATCGTTGATAGGTTGACCAAATCGGCCCACTTCTTGCCATTCAAGGTGGGTACGTCTACAGAGAGGCTGGCGGAGATGTATATGCGGATTCACGGGGTTCCGGTCAGCATCATCTTAGATCGGGATAGTCGCTTGACTTCCCATTTTTGGTGGAGTCTGCAGATTAGCTTGGGCACTCAGCTCAAGTTTAGTACTGCATACCACCCCCAGACGGATGGACAGTCAGAGAGGACTATTCAGACACATGAGGATATGCTGCGGACGTGCATCCTGGACTTTGGAGGTTCCTGGGAGGATCATCTTCATTTGGTGGAGTTTGCTTACAACAACAGTTTCTAGGCCAGCATTGAGATGTCACCTTTCGAGGCTCTGTATGGGCGTAGATGTCGTACACCCTTATCTTGGGATGATATTGGTGAGCGAGCTTTACTGGGGCCAGAGATGGTTGTTAATGCAGCCGAGAAGGTGAAGCTCATCAGGGACAGACTTCGCGTGGCGCAGGACAGACATCGGCACTGGACCGATAGCCACCGGAGGCCCTTGGAGTTTGAGGTACAGATTAGAGTAGGATTAGATTTAGGTTTGATTGTTTGTGTTTTATTAATCATGTTTGTTTATTATAATTAATTGAGACCTTGTTTGTGATTAGGTCAGAGACTAGGTTTTCTTGAGGATATCTTCGACTCGTGGTACGATACGTTTTGGTGGAGGCGGGAAGCTTAGCCCGCACTTCATCGGCCCTTTCGTTATCAGCGGGAGAGTCGGTGACGTGGCATACATGCTAGACTTGCCACATGCACTTGTGGGGGTCCACAACGTATTCCATATATCACAGTTGAGACGGTACGTGGCTGACCCTAGCCATGTGCTCGATCATTCGGAGATTGAGGTTGGACCTTCTTTCAGCTATCCAGAGCAGCCAGTGGAGATACTGGATCGACGGAAGAAGGTTCTGAGGAACCAGGTGATACCCTTGGTATGTATCGCATGGAGGCATCATTCTCCAGGAGAGTCTACCTGGAAGCGGGAGGATGAGATGCGTGAGCGTTACCCTTATCTTTTTGGACCGTGAGGTATACTTTCTATCCTTCTCATCAGTTGCATTTTGCCTTTCAATTTTGAGGACAAAATTCTTTTAAGAAGGGTAGATTTGTCACTACCACATTTCTAGATTGAGAGTATTTTTGTTATTTTTGGGATTATTTGAATTTATTATAATTTATTTAAATTTATAGGAATTTTTAGAATTTATTTTGGAATTGTTTGAATGAGGGTTGACTAGGTTGACTTTGACTAGCAATGACTATGGTAGACTAACCTAGGAGCTAACCCTAGTTGAGTTTGGACTTGGTTAGGTCATGCTACCCTAGTTAGACTAGAGTTGACCCATGGTATGGTTATTTGACTTAACACTACAAGAAATCCGGGTTTCCGTGATAAATAATCTGTGACAAGTGTAAAACTTGTCACTTAAAGGAATATTTCTGTGACAAATAATTTTTGTTGTCACTCATAATTTATTTCTGTGACAACTGTTATTGTCCGTCACACAATTAAAACATTTAGTGACCATGTTTTTATTGGTCGTCACTTAATGTGGTCACTGAAATAAAATTATGATTTTAGAGACAAGTTATGTGTGATAAGGGAAATAGTTGTCACTAAATTTTTCTGTTGTAGTTACAAGAAAATATTATTGTCACATAAAAGTATTAGCCACAAGATTAAAATTTTATTCTTGTCACTTAAAAAAAAAATTTAGTTACCAAATAATTGTACGTCACACAAAAGTATTAGTCACAAAGAAGAAATTTATTTCTTGCAACAAAAACTTTAAATAAATTTAAAAAAATTAAATAAAAAATATATCCTATTTTTGATACTATTTTGACATTACTATTTAAATTGTAACAAGATTTGAAACAATATAGTTAAATTCAACACATTAAAACAATTGCTTAGTATTAAAATTTCGCTGTAAACTTTGGCTTCCCATTCGCTAGAAATTTTAGGGCCTCCAAATTTTTTAAAAAACCCGTGCTTTCCCTCACCCCAAAACCCCGCTGCCCCCTAAAACTTTCACCAAACCTGTGCTCCCCCTTCCCCCAAACCTTTCTTCTCCCGCTAGAACCCCGCTCACTTCTCTCAATCCCGCGGAACCCCGCTCCCGTCGGAACCACCCCGCTCTTGCTGGACCCTCGCACCCGCCGAAACTACCTCGCTCCCGCTGGAATCCCGCGTCACCGTTGGAACCGCCTTGTCGCGGTTTGTCCTCCTTTGCACTTTCACAGGGGCGAAGGACTATCCCAACGGACGGAGGATAGAAAGGATGGTCAGCGGTTTAATCTTTTCTAGGGTTTAATATTAGGATTTGTTTCTATTTATTTCTAGGGTTTAATCTTACTTTTTTCTCGGTACTCCATTCTCTTTAAAATTATTCACCACTTTCTCTCTAGGTCAGCTGTGGAAGAAGGGACTTCTAAAGATAGGGTTCATGGTCCTCATATAAGAACTTCCAATCTCGAGGTATAAGTCAAAGGTATATAGCCGTGTATTAATTATCATCTAGTTTGTATCATGAAGAAGCTAAGGTACTCAAAACACAGGTGAATGGTCCTTAATTCTATAAATTTGTACCATGAAGATAATATGACACTTTCATACATTTTGACTCAAGGTTTAAGTCATGATTTTCTTGAAATGGTTCTCCAGATTTAACAAGTTTGATCAATTTTGATATTAAAATTCTTCTCAATGTTATTGCTTGTCTATACTGTTTCTTAACTTCTTGTTATAGGTAGACTATTATGCTAACATGAATAATTGAATTATTACAAGCCTTGAATGAAAGAAAATGGGAATGTATTGTAGAACACCTTTGGGGACTATGCTAAACCCCAGTTTTCTTTTCCAAACTGTTCTCAAACTAGAACTAAAAGTTAAGGACAGAGATAAAAGTATGGTAATCCGAAGGTTGGAAAGCAGAAGGCCCTCAACTTCTTTGTGAGTTGAGAACTTGATAAAGGTTACAGTTATGTGCTTAGAAGCTCTGTCTTCTTAAAGGACCAGTTGGATGTGAACTCATAATGTTTAATTGTTAGAACAAAAGCACAAGAGATCTTTTTTACATACATCCAGTATGCAACATAGGGCAGTTAAGTAAACAAAATTCCATGGATGAAGGAAAGGTGTCGTTGGTAAGATAAAAGTGGAGTAATTTTCCCATGAATGTTTAGTATGATAGAAGAAGAAATTAATTATATGTTACTAAGGACTCTTTGGATGTGATATCTGAGGAAGAAGTGAAAGGAAAAGACATGAATCAGGAGAAGAAAGAATGATGTAGCTAATTGCTACCAAATTGTTGCTTCCATCAGATTATGAGGGATATGCTATTTCTGGTCCTTTCCTTGCGAAAGCTGTACATTGATCTTGTTCCATCAGATTAAGAAGTTTGGTTGGTGGAAATGGAGTCTATAATTCATTTAGGATGCGTTTGATTGCAAACTGGAAAATATGTGGAAAAGAAATTAATTCCATGGAATTATTTTCCTACGAAAAAAATTCCAAGGAATTTTAAAATTTTCTTATGGAAAACTTAATTTGGGTGTTTGATCGTCACTATTTTCCACGAAAAATAGTTATTTTCCATGGAAAATGATGTTTTCCTATGAGTTGGGCAAGTTTCATTTTCCACCATTTTAGAAGAAAATATGGAAAATGATAGTTTTTTGGAAAATAATTCCATAGAAAATATAAGATCTCAAACACTACAATTGGTGGAATATTTGCGATGGAAATATTTTCCATGGACAAAAAGTCTAATCAAACACAGCCTTAGGGTTGGTGTTAGTCACCACGATCAGTTTTTTCAGGCATTTGCTCAAGTCTCTCCTCATTCATGCAACAAATGTTGGTTGAGAGGGTAATTCATCTCGGGTGTCAGGAAGGATCTTAGTTGCTATTAGTTTGAGCAAACTGAGCCTTTGCCCTGCTATGAGCCTATGATGGAATTCGACAGTTCACCAAATAGTTGGAGCAGGATATGAAGCATATTCTGGAATCTTGACAAGGGTTGCTACTCAGCTAGATATGGAGTTTATGAACATATCATGGTTACTAAAGCAAAATGTTTTGAAGACATTTTAGGAGGTCGAGCCTTTTACATGGGTAGGTACTTACTACTTTCTAAATGTTTTTCATTCTTTTATTTCTTTCTATTATATTTTTGCAAGGATCGTATCCACAGGTGGAAGCCACCTTTATGATCTCCTTTAAGCATTGTCCCCCTAATTCTATTTTGAGAACAAAATAGCTGCTAGTCAGATTGAAGCCATCATTCAATATGCTTCACCCTGAATTCGAAGCTCTCTAATGAGGTAATATTTGGTCTACATAATTATCTTTACCGTGAATGCTTAAGTTTTCTTGGACATTATTATATCCTTTGCAATGAATTGGAATTGGTGCTAGGCCAGATAATATTTGATTATAGGTTAGTTCAAAATGGCTTTCTGTTTTCATTCTCCAATAGATTGTTATTAAGGACACTGATTGTTGATGTTCAAGCTTGTGATAAGTACATTTAAAATGGTAATATTATTATGGAAGATAGGCGAGGGTTACATGTTTACATATTCCTATGTTAAAAGATGGTCAACTTAGTGACCTAACTCCTAGATATCTTTCTGCACTTGGATAGGTTAAGGCACCTAGACTCACACCTAGATCAGGTGTCTTGAGTACTGCTTGGATCGGTAGCCAAATTATTTGGCATGGGAATATATAGTATTAGACTTGAGAAAATTGCATAGTCAGTCCATAATGGAAAGGGTTGATTTTGGTAGTATCATGGATGATGGCATTGGGGAGAAAGAAAACATTGCTAGCTCGTGAGTTGTGAGTTATATGAAGTTTGTTGGTTGACACTGTTCTTCCCAACGTAAACATATTTAGCTCTAAGGTTGAACTTGTACTTTAGATTGGATATTTACTCGTGGGCTTAGTAGTATACCAAGAACTTTAATTACTGGAAAATCCTACTAATTTATGTAAGACAGACAGCTATACTCCTGGCTGGTTGAGCTTCTGTAAAGTTACTTTTGACAGTTGCAATGTTGCATTGCTGATTGATTTTGTGTAGTGACATTTTATTGTAAAATATGCTTATGTAGACACAATTGTGATTCTCACGTTTGATCCTTATATCGTGTGCCAATCTTGTGTTCATCTTCACATATGCAAACATATATTGACTATTCATGTATGCTTGCTATTTGCATATGTACACTTTTGTATGTGGATAAATCGCTCATTCGCTACCTGGATATTGGGAACTTTTTTCCTCCATATGGTAATGTTGGAAACTTCTTCTCTCCAATCAGAATGTTGGTACCAGATGGTTAACGTCAGTCAATGTCTTCTCTGTTCTGGGTGTCTATCTGTGATGTTCTGTATTTAAAAAAATCATTTCAACTGCAACTAGTTAAGAGGAGGTATAGAATACGCCTTCCTTTACATTTCTGGCCTGTGGCATATGAGAAAAGAAATTTAGCCAAACAATTTCAATCTAGCATCTTTATTCAATGGCTACAAAATCAACAACAAAGCAGTTATCCCGAAATTTTGGTGTCTTTCAGTGTTGATATCCATATTATAACTGATCTACTCTTCACTGTTATGTTTATTTTACATGAATCTTTCTTTACCAGATAGGATCACATTTTTATTAAATAGTGTAAGCTTAATGCTTTTTGTGCCTGGATATCATTGTGGAAAATCATTTTTATCTTTCCATGAGATGCAAATATCTCGAAGTATCAATGTTAAGATGTGCCTGTTATTTGTTTGTTTACTCCTCAGTCCTAAATAATAAATTAACATTATAGATAAGACAGAATTGTGATATTTGAAATTCTAATTATAGTTAAAATTTTCAAAACTGCAAGCTAGTGTTTTTCAGATTAGGATATCCATTCAAACACTATACTCACAATATTTATTTTTTGCAGCAGGGCGGAGCAAATGCTGGGAATACCATCTACAACTCTGAGGGTAAGAAGTTCGCTCTCCATCTTGTCCCATCTGGAATTCTTAATGAAAAAACTCTGTGTAATTGGAGATGGAGTAGTAGTGCATCTGCCTAGATTATTTAAGGAAATTGATGGCTTAGAATCAAATGGTGTTAATTGCAATAGCAGGATATTGGTATCTGATCGTGCTCATCTGTTGTTTGATTTCCATCAAGAAGTTGATGGCCTACGAGAAGCGGAACTAGCAAACTCCTTTATTGGGATAAAAAAGAGAGGAATTGGCCCATGCTACTCAAACAAGGCAATCAGGAATGGGATACACGTTTGCGATCTTAGACATATAGATACCTTTGGTCAGAAGCTCGAAATCTTACTAAAGGATGCAGTTGCACGGTTTGCAGGATTTAAATACAGTAGTACCATGCTCAAGGATGAGGTTGAGAGGTATAAGAGGTTTGTAGAGCGACTGGAGCAATTCATTGCAGATATTGTCCATGTCATAAATGATTCCCTACTTGAGAAAAAGATATTGGTAGAAGGTGGTCAAGCTACAATGTTGGATAATGATTTTGGAACTTACCCATTTGTGACTTCTTCTAGTCCTTCAACTGGTGGGATTTGTACTGGACTTGGCATTGCTCCGAGATGCCTTGGTGACCTTATTGGAGTTGTAAGAATAATTAAGTTCTCTGCAAGTTTCCAATACAACTGCTAACATCTTAGTCTATTTTTCGTCTGAATTTTTTTCTTTTTTCTTTCTTTCTTATGTTTTGGTAAAAGCCTATACTGCTCGAGTTGGCTCAGCTCCTTTTCCAACTGAGATCTTGGGTAAAGGTGATGATGTAGTTAGGGTTGCTCGAATGGAGTTTAGGACAACCACTCTCAACTTCTTCTTGAGACCAATTGATACCATATTAATTGAAAGATCCTATTATAGTTACTGAATCACTCATCTTGGCTAGTTATATATATTTTAAACTTTTTTGAATTTTTTTTGCCGGAAAGGTATTCACAGTATATTGTCTCTTTCCACTATTTACCATGTCATAGCACTGGAACTCGCTAATTCCATGGAATCTCCAGGTTCAGTTTCTCTCAGGATAGGATGGATATCTCAGCTCCCCACAAGGTCTTCAATATTATAATGGTGTCAGATTTGATGTTATTTAGTCTCTATCATGTAAAAATTTCTTTTACTTCATCAGCGAGTACTGGTAGAAAAACGAATAGTTAAACATTATAATTTATTTTAATATGAAGTTATCAAAGAAATAATGATTTTTTTCCTATCACTTTGTATCATCTTATTAATGTTTGCGGCTTTAGTCCAACCTGCAGCTCTGTATAGGATGGATATCTCAGCTCCCCTACTTGTTTTGGGCTGCTTAATTCGCAATTCTGAATGATTGATACTTCCATGCATTTCCCCAATCCATAAGGTATGTTTGTCTCTTGTTTTTTTGAGTACAAATTCATGTCATTAGAGTATTTCATTCATAAATTCGATGATCTATGCCCTTTTTTAGTGGAAGTAGAACCTAGCTCTTCTAACCCTAGATGGGATGGGCCTTAATTCTAATCTAATAGCTGTGTGTTTATCTTTGTGAACCCACGGGCACTTGTGGCAAGGTTATGCAAAAATGGGGTAAGTGCTAATAACTCCATTGTTACAGGAGTCCTTGCAACTATTGGGGAGATTTTCCAAAGTGGTAGGTCTTAGAATCCTCTTCCTTTGGTGTGCTCTCTTGATATCATTTTTTGTATATTATGTTAGCTTTCAAGATCAGGGATTTGGTGTTTTAGTAGTTAATAACTGGCAGTCTGTGAAAGCTTCTGGGATTCTATACATAATGGTTATGCAATTATCTAGTATACATATTGTTATAAATTTCTATTTCATTATTGAATCAAAATATTGTATACTTATATTGTTGACGGTTTACAAGTTTACCACACGAGTTGCATCCTTTATAGTTTTCTACTTTGGGCCATTGACATCTTTAACATCCAAATGTTTATAATGCATAAATGTTTCATGTTTTAAGCAGCATCATCTTCCATGGAAAATATTTTCATCACAAAATTTCCACCAATGTGTAGGTTTGATAGTTTATATTTTTTATGAAATTATTTTCTAAAAAACTATCATTTTTTATATTTTCCTCAATGATTTCCACTGTTACATTTGGTTATGAGTTGCTAGTCTTTATAGTTCAGGAAAAATTGTTGTATGTGAATAACTGTCAACATTATTTCTATTTTGATAAATTCATGATCAATTTTTTTCTTTTCTTTTTAGCTAGCTTTTAGAGAGGGAGAGAGGGCTAGAGAGAGATCAGATTGGGATACTTTGGAGACTTCTTCTCCTCGTATTCTGAGGAATCATTGTCAAGAGGTTCTGGCCTCCAAACCAGGCCCCTGAATTTTCAATAAAAACTACTCAAACTCCTTAGATTTTTGAGATGATTCTTTTACATTAATCATATAGATTAAATCTTTCCATGTAAAGGATCTGGTTGTTGAAGTAATCTCTTGCTTTAACCTTGATCACTGTGGTCTTTGCGATCATGAAGATTTTCTTATGAGTAGATAAATGTTTCATCTACTTCACTCTGTATCAAGGTTCGCGGTAGCAGTATCTGAATCGGACAGAGAAATCAAACCCTTCCTACGAGTCGGTATCGGAATCAGACATAGGAATCAAACCCTTCCTATGGGTATTGGTATCCGCATTATCAGTAATTTTGGATCGAAACATTGGATTTTTTTATCAGAAAACAAGTAATTATTAATAAATTACTAAAAGCATAGGAAAAAAATTAGACATTTAGATTTTAAATACTTTGTGTTCTTTTTTAGTAGTTTTGAAATTGAATGAAATAATTGTTAACCTTGTTGATTGGTTTACCTACTATAAATCAGTTTTCTTCATTTACATGCTTACACCATACTAATTAGTATTTATCGTTCAAATTTTTTTCCTGAATTGACTGGAAAAGAGACCCCAACGATGGTATTGATAGCTGTTGATATTGGATTAGGATATGTCAAATTTTTTTCTTATACATATATGCTTACGTAATATTCTAAACAATCTCTTTATTAATTTATACAGGTCATTAAAGATTGATCATCACCAAGACAGGAGCTGCATATGCAATTGATCATCAGTTTATATTTATAGATTAGGTTTTATGTACCAGCTACTTTGAATACTCTTTATTTTATAAGTACCAATATTACTTCTCTTCATGTTATATGTACTGAATTTTGTGGAGCAATATAATTACTTTTTGAGAATTGTTATATTTACTTTTCATGTTTTTGTCGTCTATAATTACTTTAGAGTTAGTCGTCTATATAAAGGCTTTTTAGAATTTGTGAAGATTAGTTTTGGTTTACATTGGAAAGTCGATGAGGGTGTTTTTGGAAGATGAGCACAATCATGCATACCCTCTTCTACAAGAATTGTGTGATATTATATTACGTTCTTGTGTTTTTAATGTATAATAACAATGACAAAAAAAATACTCGTGACAATTGATTTCCATCAAACATATAAAGTGTACACTATGGTGACAATAATAAATGTGTTACTGCAAATGTTTACAATGATGACATGTACTTGTCACTAAACATATACGTTTATTGTGACAACAATAAAAGTGTTACTAAAGTTGTTTTGTGATAGCAAATGTCGTCACGAAAATAATTTTTTTTTTGTCAAATTTTTTTATTTTATTTTTAGTTACAATAAAAAACTATTTTGTGACAATATTGTGCGCCACTTATAATATTTTTAGTGATGAATTTTGTTGTCACGAAAAGTTTACTATCACTGACAACATATTCTTGTCACAGTAGAGAACTTTCTGTGACAACGACTTTTGGTCGTAACCTATACTTGTAGCTACGGAGGTATAGGCTACAAAAATAAGTCGTCACTGTACTCGTCACAGAAGATGTGTTGTGACGACTTTCATAATTTCTGTGACAACTTTACATGTAACAGAAATCATGTTTTCTTGTAGTGTTAAGTTAGATTATTAAGTCATAAGCCATGACTTGTGATTGAACCCTTAATCAATAACAAGCCATAGAAGCCCAAAGCCTATTAACTAATGTCTAACCCTAACCCTAATCCCTAGTGGCCAGACATATGCACCCCATTGGGAATCCCTCCTATAAATATCCTCTTCCATTTAGGGCTAGCCTCTTTAGGAAAGAGCAAGTTTAGAAAGAGGTATTTTCCCAACTTCATAAATCCCTAGAAAATCCATTTTAACTCTTTTTTATTCCAAACAAATTGCAATAGGTTCTAATTGATGTTTTCTTGCTGTTGGAATTTGTTTATCT
Source organism: Iris pallida (assembly GCA_029216955.1). NCBI lineage: Eukaryota > Viridiplantae > Streptophyta > Magnoliopsida > Asparagales > Iridaceae > Iris > Iris pallida. The sequence continues at coordinate 39,185,904 of JANAVB010028818.1, read as the reverse complement.
CAGTTTTCTATCGATTTGAGGGAGTTTGGTGGCTTTTGGGAATCCTCATTCAAGGAGTTTTTGCGTTGGAGAACACCATAGGTAAATTCCTATTCCACCCATTAAAATTTGGTTTTAATTGCTTGAATGCCTAGCCCTAAGTGTCCTGGTCCTGTAGGAATAGGATTTGTAGATTTTTGTGTCCAGTACGTATCCGTATCGGACACGTAACAATGAGGGGTGTATGTGTTCGACGAAATGCCCATTGGGGCATTTCGTTTTGTTTTTGTGAAACTATTTGAATGGAAAATTGTATTTTAGTGTCGCTTACATATTTCTCTTGCTCTGAGCTTGTATCAAGTTCATGTCGTATCGCTATGACACTCGTGCACACGTGTTTGGACACGCGCATGCGGCCTAGGCGCATCCCCTGCTACTCGGGGCATCTGCAGGACATGACACGGGGTTGTTGGACACGAAACTTGGTGGACACGAGGTGGCATGCACTGACATCATGCCCCCAAAGTTTCATCGAGTCTCGTGTACGAGTTAGGGAGTAATCGATCGTGTACTGGGTTAGCACTGTTCTGTGCACAGTTTGTTTTAGCCACTGATACGGCTTTAGATTTCGGACACGCGATACTGTGGACACATTGCAGGCTATTGGACACGTGCACCTAGACCTAACCTAGGTGTGGACACAACCACGAGTCCTAGTTTGTGTCGTGTCGAGTGTACGACACGCGTGCACCTGTGCATGATGCAGTGCCTATTTGATGTGTCTGTGTGTACTGTTTGGTGTTTCAAATCGATTGGACACGTTTGTGTCCTTTTGCTGGGACACAAACACATGGTATGACACGAACACATGTAGGGTTTACTTTACCAACCATTAGTTTGGCTTTTAGTTTAATTTTCATCATCAATTCCATTTTCCCCCCAATTTCTGATACGGGTTTATTCACCGTTAGTTTCCGGTTTTCATTTTTGAGTTTTATCATTCATTTTGATTAATCTAAATATTGTTAATTACATATTTAAGTTCCTAAAACTGTCCTCCTATATGTTATCTATTGGTGTGTCGAATTTGGGTTGAAATGATGGTGTATTGATTTCGAAAATAGGGGTGATAGGGAGTTGGACTGTTTTACAAAACTGAGAATTGGGTTGCTGAATTTTTATGGTGTTATGAACCCAAAACTAAGTTCATAAAACCTGAGATTAGTGAGGTTTAATGATTGACTTCCTTTTCCCTTTCTCACTAAAATCTGAACTGTTAATTATAGACTGAAATCTGAGTTTGTAGTTGAATTAATTTCCTTTCATTTCCTTCCTATTGTTCCTAACTGTACTGACAGTTCATTCCTGCACACATCACTCACCTCCATCTCACACATCACTTACTGACACACACATGTTTATGTATTCACTCTTGCACTCTCTCACACCTACTGTTCAGAAACTGCTAGCCTATGTTTTCTCTCACAACAATCCAACACATACACACACATATGTATCAGGACACACAAAACTGAATCATCATCACACACTCCTTGTTTTTCCTGTCACAGTTCACCCACTCTTACACACACACCATCACACACACACAATCATGTTGTACACACACACTCACTCTCTCTATATTTCCTAATGTACATGTATGTATATATGTAATGTATACAATATATAATATGTGTATCTATATAATATATGTATGTGTAATATATATGTATCTAATATAGACTTTTGCAAAGGATGCATAGATTATATTATAGTATATATATGTCTCATATATGTACAGCTTGTGTATATACTAAATATATGTATTATTATATGTGTATGTTTTAGATTACATATATATAAATCAATAAGGGTATTGTTTTAGATATAGAATTTGACATGGTGTATGTGTTGGGGGTTGGCCTATAGGCATGAGATAGCCTATGGCATATATGTGAGTCTATTTGACTAATGAGCCTAGATTGGGCTTGTATAGCTTTATTAGACCTAGAATATACTTGCTAGACTAGTGTAGACTTGTTTGACCTAGTTTGACCATAGTTGACCTAGTTTGACTTCTAGGGTTGACCAGAGTTGAACAAGAGTTGACTTTGGCCTAGATTGACCTAGATTCATGTAGAATGCATTGTAGTACTTCATTTTACCATTCTGGACTTGTTGTGACTTGTGCTGTTCTAAATAGGACCCAGACACCACACCTCAGACAGTATATTTCAGTTGGACACTCAGATACCAGGCGAGTACATTCTCTGATCATTTTATATCCTGCTTAGAATTATTTTCCTGCATTAAATTACTTTACTTGATACTGTCACGTTGGTCACACGGATTAGTACTATATGGATCACTTTTTGAGAAGTTATCCCTTCAGGGAGCATCGGGTACTACATGTTCTATGCGTTTCATTTACATGTCGTATCACTATGCTTCATTGGTTCTTTGATCACTTGTGACATATACTCTTATGATCACAGAGTCTTCTTTGAATCCTTATCCCATTTATTGGGTTTCCCAGATCACCTATTTATGGGTTTACCATGTATCACCTCTTGTGGGCCATTACATGGAATCATAACATAACCTGGTTGGATCCTTGTGTATTGATTGGGGGTACGGGGGAGTATAAGTAGACATGTGAATAATATCCAAGTAGTGTAATTCCCAGATCACTCTATAGTATAATTTCCAGAATCTCCTATGCCATTTACATGTTTATGTTGTACTCTGACTCACTAGCCACTGATAGTTCTCTATTACAGTATATATATTTCTATCATAGCTTTCTCTGCTTACATACTGTATTTTCTTCAGTATCTATATCTTACTTTACTGCATGATTATATTTTCTAACCTGCTATGAACTGTTGAGATGTATTGTACTCGCTCCTGTCCTAACTGGACCTGTTGAAAATATTACAGAGGACGAGGAGGAGGCCTGTGTTGATACCTTCTACGGGGCAGCCCTAGAAGACACATGCGAGCTGGACTCTCATGAGGACCCAGCTCTAGCTGAGGACATGTCACCCCCGTTTTCCGTATTTCGTATTTATATTCGTAATTGGATTTTGGCAGGTATTTTTATTTTTCTGGACTTGTGAAATTTTGGGTTTTAGTTGACTTGGTTTTATTTCATGGAGAAGGATTGGTTTGGTTTGGTTCAACATGCATTTGGAACACCTTAGCTAACCTCCACCCTCAACACAACATATCCTCCACAATTAAATCCCACCTAACTTTTCTCTCTCCTCTTTACTTTCATTTATTTTCCTCCATCTTCTTCTTCCTTTCCTCCACCAACACAATAGGCAAGTGCACCTTGCCAACAAATAAGTACCATATTTTATTTGTCCATTAGCTAGATTAGGACATGGAGATCAATATTAGAACTTGACATTTTTGAATTTGGAGCTTCCATTTTTCTAGATCTAGGTTTTAACCATTTTTGGAAATTCTTGGTTTTGATCTATTAAACTTTGATTTTGGTTGTTTTGATGCTTCCATGTGGAAGAGAATTCAATTTTACCCAAGTTAGACCTTTGAAAATCCAAATTTGGTTTTGATTTGGCCAAGATATGAAGATTTGAAGTTTTGGTGTTCTTGAGGAGTTCATCTCAGCCTTGGAGAAGAAGACCCCCTCTCGGCCTGCGCTCTTTAGCGCAGGACTGACTTGCGCTCATGCCCCCTGGGCTGAACCGCACAACATTCCCCCGTGCCGTGCTCTTTAGCGCTGGTCGCTGACCGCGCGGCCTGGCCGTTGCCCGATTGCGCACTTGGCCCCCTTTGCCATTGGTTCATGCGCCACTGGTCCCTGCGCCATTGGTTCATACGCACTTGGCACCCTGCGCCATCTAACCTAGCGCACTTCACCCCTGCGCCATCCATCGCCTGCGCCATCTAACCTAGCGCACTTCACCCCTACGCCATCCATCGCCTGCGCCATCCAACCTAGCGCACTTCACCCCTGCGCCATCCATCGCCTACGCCATCTAACCTAGCGCACTTTACCCCTGCGCCATCCATCGCCTGCGCCATCTAACCTAGTGCACTTCACCCCTGCGCCATCCATCGCCTGCGCCATCCAACCTAGCGCACTTCATCCCTGCGCCATCCATCGCCTGCGCCATCCAACCTAGCACACTTCACCCCTGCGCCAACCATCTCCTACGCCAACCTCCCCCTGCGCAGCCCTCTTCCCTCAGCGCAGTTTATCCCTAAGCAGCCCCTTTCTCTTGCACCAACCATCTCTTGCGCAGTCTATTGACCATGGTGATTTGGTTTTATCTTCTTCAAGCTTGGCTTCTTTTTTGTGGATTAGGTTTTGAGATCTTGTTCCACACAGCATGACTACCTTGACCCTGAAGAACAGATGGCAACTCTAGAGGGCGGTGAATAGAGTTATAGTAATAATAGCCAATTAAAAATTCAACTCTTTCACAATCTAAAATTAATCAGAGTAAATGCGGAAAATAAATAAGGAGCAAGAGAGCATACGCAAACACAGCCAATTTTAACCTGGTTTCCCTCGTGGAGGACTAGTCCAGGCCTGAGAACTCTAGCTCAGGATTAAATCTACTATTTGTGAAATAGTAGTTACACCCCGTGCCTTTTCTTCAGAAGAGCACGTCAACTTCTTACAATGGATCGCAGTGGCGATGCTTGGAATTTTCCAAGCTACTTCTTGAACTCTTGCACAAGACTCATAACTGAGAGATGCTGAGCACTCGAGACTTAGAAAACTTGTGGCTAGTAGATGAAGAAGGGTATGGCTTATATTGAGCTTAAGAGAGAAGAGAAGATTGGATGATTGAAAATGAGAGAATTCTTGGCCTATTTATAGGGTTTTATCAGGCAGAATTCGGCCAGAATTCTGGTAGGAATTTTCAAATATTTGGCCGTTGGACAACTAGCAACCAGCAAGCCCTAAAATTAGGGTGCTGATTTTTAGGGGACAGAGTTCGGCCCGAACTCTGTGTGGAGGCAGAGTTCGGCCCGAACTCTGTCTCCAGAGCACAGAATGGGTCCAAGGGTCCAGTGGGCTGTTTTTTGGATGTGGAGCTTTATGGATTTGGATAGGTTATGGGTTGAGTCTCAAGAGCCTGGCATAACTCAGCTTACAATCATTCTAGACTCAATAAATATAAAAGTACAGACTCAAAAAATGACTCGCATCTGCAAAACTGAGCTGTCGTCGGGTTTGAGCTGGAAGTAGTCGTCGTGTGTCGTATTGAATTATCACAAGTATTATTTAGTCAAAGTTATCAATATTTGGTTGACTGTGACTTTGTGTCAACAATCTCCCCCATATTGATAATGGACAAAATAATAATTGTATATTCAATATCCATACCTGGACACATATAACGACATAGCTCCCCCATAATTAGTGCCGAGCTTAAGAATAGCTCCCCCATAAACGATGCTGTGAATCTTGTTGGCATGTTAATAATATTCTTCAAAAAGCACAATAAACCAAGCAGAACAGAATATACACATATCTTCCCCTTTTGGCATTTATCAATATGATATATATAGATAATAACTGGCAAGCACACCAAAAAGAGAAGAAACTGCATATAAATTAAGATAATAACCAAGAGTCATAAGAACATAGAAACTGATAATAGTACTGCCAAAGTCTCAAAAGCACAACTCATAAGAAGTCTACTACAAATCAAGTACATAAAAGTAACTAAAGCAAAATACATAAACATAATCTAAGATCCTCAGTAGCAGCATCACAAGAAGTGCATATCCATCATCGAGCATGAGAGGGCCCGGCGTCGTCTGAAGCATCAGTAAAGGAGCGACGTGGGTCCACAAAAGCCGTATCCGGATCCATGTAGTGACGAACCCAAGGGTCATCGATACGGAATCCCTCACGACCTGGGTCTCGCTCCATAGGAATGGGTATGGAAGGATAAAGAGACATGGAATACCGAATATCATGCAGCGAGTTGCTGATAGCACTCATCTGCAAGGTAGTCCGATAGTCCAGCTGAGTCCATCGATCGTCCTCAAAAGTGAAGCGATCTCGGAGCGTGGCCTGAAGAGACTCAAGAGTGGCAGGAGGAGGAGGAGGATCCTGTCCGAGAGGAGGGGCCTCTGGCTCATCATCAGAATGCTCAGACACTACTGGTGAGCCGATGGCCGCCTGAAGCCTCCTTGCCTTAGAGAGAAAGGCAGGGGCAGGTAAGAATGGACACTCATCAAGAGGTACATGGAACGCACGAAAGATCATAGGAAGGTATAATTTATAAACCAAAGATCTTGGTTTCTTCCTACAGTTGATCATCCAATCCATCATTGTGCATGGAAGGTTAAAGGGAACATGGAAGTGGAGATGGTATAATGCTGAAATCTCAAAATAAGTGACTTCATCGGTAGAACCCGCTTTGGGTAGAATGGTGTTGAAATGATCCAATGAAGCTCATAGAAATAAGGATTGAGGAATTTTGCCAAATGCTTACGAGGACGTGTGTTAGGGCTATACAGGTCATCCTTGAAGCTCTCTAGTGAAATCCCTTTGGGAAAGATAAAGGATCTAGCTTCAACAAGCTTTTCCCAAGAATTAGGCTCTTGAAGCTCAAGATATTCGGCCAATTCAAAATCATCAAAGGAGATATCAATTCCCGCAACTCGTGAATAAATATGAGTGTCATCGTGGGTCAAGTTGCAGTAAAACATTTGAATGGCACTACGATAGATGACTGAATTAGAGGTAACGAGTTCATCAAGACAAAGGTCATAAAATAGTGCATCATATTGTGAGAAAATAGTAAAGTTGATGGGGTGTCCCGCAAATGCTGGACGTGTCCAAAAATTACTAAACCAATCATTTGAGATGTCTAGTGATACAAAAATTCGGTCGTCGTAAGTGTTTGGATCATTGGGACGTGGAGGATTGAACAACGGATGGATTTGTTGTTCAATGGCCGGTGCAACGGTGGTGCAACGGGCGGTTTAACGCGTGGAAGAGCATTCGACGAGGATGCTCCCTCTGTCCAAAGTCACTTTCCGCGGTTGAACAGACGAGGGGCCATAACACAATAGATAATGAAAGAAATTAAGATATAGAAAAGTAAGAAATTATACCTCAAACTAGTAATGAACTATGGAAGAGAATTGAAAAATAAGCCTTCTCCTTGAGTTTGGGGAAGAATGGAGCACAAAAGAGGAGAAAGTAGGGTTAGGGTTTTGAGACAATTGTGTTGGAGAAGGTGGTAAGAAGGAAGGAGATGAAAGAGAAACCGAATATAGGAGAAGGGTTTCTCTTGGTCGGGTCAAATAATGACCTTTGGATCAACATTTTGATCAATGGCTGGGGCTGTTCCCGGTTCTGGAACAGTCGGGCCGAATTCGGCCCGAATTCTGCTAGGAGCAGAGTTCGGCCCGAATTCCGGATCCTAGTCACAGAATGGGAATCAGGCAGAAACAGAAAACATATTGGTTAAGTAACAGACAAACCAATATAAGATATGAGTAAAAAGATAGGAAAGACCCAATTAGTAAACAAAAGAATAATAGAAATTGATTCTGAAGCAGCAATATAAAATTGAAATAATAGTATTTCAGCATGTGACAAATGAAAATGAACCATAAAATAAACAAGAAATTATATCACAATTCAATATTTTGAAGCTGCCATGGGTTAGCTGCAGGGGCCGGATCCCAGCTAGCGGTAGTCCTGAGGACTAGTGCACCGTGTCGCTTAGGCTTTTACGCCTTGTTGTCAGAAGGACCCTTTCAGCTTGTACCCATAGCAAGTTCATCATAATAGAATCAAGATATACTCGATATTTACGCAGGTTTATCTTAATTTACAACAGCTTCATCTAAGATTCCAAGTTCACGACAAAGAAAATTGAAGCGCTCTTCGGATAATAGTTTCGTAAAGAAGTCTGCTAACTGATGATCAGTGTCAATAAATTCTAAGTTAATCGTGCCATTTTGCTGATGATCACGCAAAAAGTGGTGACGAATTTCAATGTGCTTCGTGCGTGAGTGACAAATGGGGTTCTTAGTCAAATTTATAGCACTAGTGTTGTCACAAAAGATTAGAATATACATGAAAGATAAATTATAGTCTTCAAGGGTTTGCTTCATCCACAAAATTTGTGCACAACAACGCCCAGCTGTAATATATTCAGCTTCTGTTGTGGATAGTGCGACAGAATTCTGCTTCTTGCTGAACCAAGAGACTAAAGCTTTTCCTAATAAATGACATGTACCGCTCATACTTTTATGGTCGACCTTGCATCCGGCGAAGTCAGCATCAGAGTAACCAATGAGATCAAATGATATTGACTTGGGATACCATAGGCCCACTGTAACTGTACCCTTAAGGTATCGAAAGATACGCTTAACTGCGGTCATGTGAGATTCCTTAGGATTACCTTGATATCTAGCACACAGGCAAACGCTAAACATAATATCAGGGTGACTTGCAGTAAGATAGAGTAGACTGCCTATCATACCTTGATACTTATGTTGATCTACGGGTTTGCCACTATCATCTGGTTCAAGTTTGGTTGAAGTAGCCATAGGAGTGCTGATTGGTTTGACGTTGTCAAGGTCGAATTTCTTCAACATATCCTTTGTATACTTCGACTGACAGATGAAGGTTCCATTTGACATTTGTTTGACTTGCAGCCCAAGAAAGTAGTTGAGCTCCCCCATCATGCTCATCTCAAACTCGGTCTGCGTACACTTGGCAAAATCTTGACAAAGAGTTTCACCAGTAGAACCAAAAATAATATCATCTACATATATTTGTACTAAAAGAATAGTATCTTTGAAAGATTTTATGAAAAGTGTAGTGTCAATTTTCCCTTTTGAAAAACCTTTCTCAAGCAAGAAATTGCTTAGCCGTTTATACCAAGCTCTAGGAGCTTGTTTGAGGCCATACAGCGCTTTTTTTAGCTTGAACACGTGGTCGGGAAATTTATGATTTTCAAATCCAGGGGGTTGTTTTACATAAACTTCCTCCTTAATAAAACCATTCAAGAAAGCACTTTTAACATCCATTTGAAATAATTTGAAATTTTGAAAATTTGCAAATGCACAAAGCATCCGAATGGATTCTAATCTAGCAACAGGAGCGTACGTCTCATCGTAGTCGATACCTTCCTCTTGGTTGTATCCTTGGGCTACTAGACGAGCTTTGTTGTGTGTGACTAAACCATCTTCATTCACTTTGTTTCTAAAAACCCATTTAGTACCAATAATCGAGTGATTAGCCGGTCTAGGAACGAGTTCCCATACTTGGCTCCTCTCGAATTGGTTGAGTTCCTCTTGCATAGCAGAGATCCAAAATTCATCATTGAAAGCTTCTAAAATATTTTTAGGCTCAATTTGTGAAATAAAGGCAGTGCTAGCAATACAGTCTCTTAATGATGATCTAGTAGTTACTCCACGTGAAACCTCGTCGATTACCAAATTTTCTGGATGTGATGGCTTGAAAGAGAATTTCTTAGGCAAGCTTTCCAGAGAATTTATTTCGGTTGTGGTATTCATTGGAGTAGACGTTGATGGCTCAACATCATCATCAAGAGTAGCTGCTGCACTGTTATCTTCATCAAAAGTCACATTTATAGATTCTTCCACAATTAATGAGCATTTGTTAAAAACTCTATATCCCTTACTCTTGGCAGCATAGCCAAAGAAAATACCATCGTCAGCTTTGGCATCAAATTTGCCTTAGTTGTCTTTGGTGTTAAGGATAAAACATCTACAGCCAAAAACTCTAAAATAAGAAATATTTGGGGTTCTTCCAAACCAAAGCTCGTAGGGTTTTTTCTTCATAATAGGACAAATAAGTACCCTATTTAAAATGTGGCATGCTGTACTGACAGCTTCAGCCCAAAAGTATTTCGGAAGTGAAAACTTGTTCAACATGACTCTAGCCATATCGCCAAGAGTCCTATTCTTTCGCTCCACAACACCATTTTGTTGAGGAGTTCTTGGACAAAAAAACTCATGATCAAAACCATTGGAATCACAAAACTTTTCAAAATCAGAATTTTTGAACTCGCCTCCATGATCACTTCGGATTCGAGTAATCATGTAGCCTTTTTCGTTTTGAACTTTCTTGACAAAAATCTTGAAAACCGAAATAGCATCACTTTTATAAGTAAGAAAGAAAATCCAAGTAAATCTTGAAAAGTCATCAACAATAACAAAGGTATAGAGTTTTCCACCAAGACTGGCTACTCTACTAGGGCTAAATAAATCCATATGGAGTAGTTGCAGGGGTCTAGTAGTGCTTACAGAGTTTATGGAATGAAAAGATGACTTGGTTGCCTTATTCAACTCACATTCGGCATATACGGTGTCCTTTTTGAATATGATGTCGGACAAGCCTCTAACTAGCTTCTTGGTCGATAGCCTGGATATAGTATCCATATTGGTATGACCAAGACGCTGGTGCCATAGTAACCGTTCATCTTTATGAGCATATTGGCATCTACCTGCATTGTTAGTATCTATAGACAAATAGAAAATATAAATATTGTCCTCTTTTACCCCTTCAAAAGCAATGTCTCCTATTGACCTATCATAAATAAGGCATTTATTTTGTCCAAAGTTAATGTCATAACCATGGTCAGCAAGATGACTGATGCTGAGCAGGTTATGCTTTAACTCGGTCACTAGGCAGACATCCTTTATTACGGGAGAGGGAGGATAACCGATAATACCATTACCTATAATATAACCTTTTAGGTTATTGCCGAAGGATACATATCCTTCTCTCTTCATCGATAGTGATACGAAAAGATTTGCGTCTTCCGTCATATGCCGCGAGCATCCACTATCGAGAATCCACTTACTCTTAGTTGAGGAGGGAAGGTCCACCTACATCAAGAGTAGATGTGACCTTTGGTACCCAAGTTCTTGAGGGTTCTGAAGAGTTAGTTTTTAGAAACCATGCATATATCTTTCTATCTACTAATCTTCTAATTCTACATTGTGGTGAAATGTGTCCATATAAACCACAATAAGTACATGTAGCATTCATATTTACATTAGGAGCATGCTGATGATGTCTATAAGCAGAATAATGAGGAGAAGTGTGATGATATGTAGATTCAGCATGGTGATGATGACTATGTGGAGTGGTATAGTGATATTGTCTATATGGTATGGCATGATGGTAATGTCTATATGGCATGACATGATGATTTCTATATGTAGAGTGATGTTGATTGTGTCTTTGTGCAACATGGTGATGATTATATCTATGTGTAGCATGATATTTTTGTGACATATGATGATTATTTCTATGTGCATGTGGTTTGTGTCCTTTGTGAAAGTGTGTGTACATATAAGCATGATTATGAGCAGCATGAGGATGACGTGGTTGACTAGTATGAGTGGTGTCATGCTTTGTGTGTGTCTCATGTGATTGGGTTTGAGGTTGAGCAACCTGTTTTCCCAATTTAGTCTCTAGTTTCTTAGAGACAGCTTGCAATTCAGTAATCTTAGCATTCAAACCATGCATCTTGGTAATAGAAATCTTGTGTCTGCTCTTTTCTTCTGCAAGCTCCGTGTTGAGTGTTTTGATTTCTTGTGTTTGTTGCTCAATACGTGCCTCGGCATCATGTAAGCTTATTTTAAGCTTAGATACCTCATCAGTGACATCCGTGGGTGTAGTGTCTCTAATGTTATCAAGTAATAGAGAAAGTCTTTGTATTTCGACTTCATGACTTTTGATTTTGTCCTTGGCATGTTTGTATTTACCAATGACCTTTTTGTGATCACTAAGTAAATCGGTGAAAGCATCGCCAAGTTCATCAAAAGTGAAGTCGTCAAGAGTTTCGTTTGATACCTTGTCGGACGTCGCCATTAGGCACACATTAGCCGTATCTTGAGGAGAGTACTTTTCTTCCTCGGAGTCACTAGCTTCGCTTTCATGCCAAATGCTTGTGTTGGCATATTTCTTTGAGGAGGTCTTCTTGTATGGCTTCTCATAGCGGTTGCTCTTCTTCAAGAATGGACAGTCTTTTCGGACGTGTCCCGTCTTCCTGCAACCGTAGCAGGTTGGCTCTTCTTCGCCATCTTCTTGTGGTTTCTTCTTTCTTCGATTGAAGCAAAGGAATCTCTTGAAGTTGCGGACCATGAGAGCTTGATCATCATCTTGTGAGTTGTCATCATCCATCTCTTCGGGTTCAGCCCTCCGTCGGTGAGCTTTGAGTGTGATCTCCTTAGTCTTAGGAGCAGGCTCTTCGAAGTCCTTGAGGTCAAGCTCATGAGTCATTAGCTTTCCCATTAAGGTCTCCATGGACATGGTTGTGAGATCATTTCCTTCTATGATGGCTGTCACCTTAGGGTTCCAAATTTTTGGTAGCCCTCCAAGTAGCTTGTGAATCTTCTCATGATTTGAATATTGCTTGCCAAGCGAAGACAGGGGGTTGATGATGTCGAGGAATCTTGAGAACATTTGCGTGATCGTCTTGTTTGGCTTCATCTTGAAAACCTCGTATTCTTGAGTGAGACGACTTATCTTTGATTCCTTGACTTGGGTGGTTCCTTCATGCGTCACTTCTAGAAGTCTTCATACTTCGTGAGATGTGGTGCATGTAGATACCCTGTTGAACTTATTCCTGTCTATAGTACAGAATAAAGTATTAATAGCTCTCGCGTCTAGACTTGCCTGTTTCTTCTCCTCGTCAGAATATTTGTCATATAATTTCTCAACGAGATCTCCATTGACAACTATTTTGGCGGGCTTTTTGTAACCGTCAGTGACGATAGTCCACAAGTCAAAGTCTAGCGACTTGAGATAAAAACTCATCCTTATTTTCCAATACGTGTAGTTAGTTCCATCAAATAGGGGAGGCCTATGAGTGGACTGTCCTTCACCGTGATTGGAAATCAAGGATTGTGTGGTTGCCATGGATCAGCTCTAGGATGTAAGTCCTTGTAAAGAGAACAGAGCTTTGATACCAATTGAAGAACAGATGGAAACTCTAGAGGGGGGTGAATAAAGTTATAGTAATAATAGCCAATTAAAAATTCAACTCTTTCATAATCTAAAATTAATCAGAGTAAATGCGAAAAATAAATAAGGAGCAAGAGAGCATACGCAAACACAGCCAATTTTAACCTAGTTTCCCTCGTAGAGGACTAGTCCAGGCCTGAGAACTCTAGCTCAGGATTAAATCCACTATTTGTGAAATAGTAGTTACACCTCGTACATTTTCTTCAAAAGAGCACGTCAACTTCTTACAATGGATCGCAGTGGCGATGCTTGAAATTTTCCAAGCTACTTTTTGAACTCTTGCACAAGACTCCTAACTGAGAGATGCTGAGCACTCGAGACTTAGGAAACTTGTGGCTAGTAGATAAAGAAGTGTATGGCTTATATTGAGCTTAAGAGAGAAGAGAAGAGAAGATTGGATGATTGAAAATGAGAGAATTCTTGGCCTATTCATAGGGTTTTATCAGGCAGAATTCGGCCAGAATTTTGGTAGGAATTTTCAAATATTTGGCCGTTGGACAACTAGCAACCAGCAAGCCCTAAAATTAGGGTACTAATTTTTAGGGGACAAAGTTCGGCCCGAACTCTGTGTGGAGGCAGAGTTCGGCCCGAACTCTGTCTCCAGAGCACAGAATGGGTCCAATGGTCCAGTAGGCTATTTTTTGGATGTAGAGCTTTATCGATTTGGATAGATAATGGGTTGAGTCTCAAGAGCCCAGCATAACTCAGCTTACAATCATTCTAGACTCAATAAATATAAAAGTACAGACTCGAAAAACGACTCGCATCTGCAAAACTGAGTTGTCATTGGGCTTGAGCTGGAAGTAGTCGTCGTGTGTCGTATTAAATTATCACAAGTATTATTTAGTCAAAGTTATCAATATTTGGTTGACTGTGACTTTGTGTCAACAGACCCAACACGACCTGACATGATTTTCAGTATTTGCTATGACTAGTATGATTTTTTTGTGATTTCTGTGATTTATGATCCTAGTACTTTCTGATTTTCTGGAAATGACCCGATGGGGTGCATTCTTGACTTGTAACCTGATAACTTGATAGTGGCCGTGGCGGCGCACTCTTGACTTGTAACTTGTAACTTGACTTGACTTGATGCTGTTGCGATGGCTAACTTGACTTGCATAACCAACTTGATACCGCGGGTGTTTCTGCTTGCTTGCTTGTGCAATCTACTTATCTTGTCTTACATCATGTCTAGGACGTGACTCCCTGGTTCCTACGGTCAGGGATTCGCACTGAACAGGATTTGGCTAATAACTAGCTCTAACTATAGTTCATGAAGAAATTCCAGTCACAGGCAGTCTCGTTATCTGGGCACTTTAATTGGACTTGTAGCTTGCCGACGAGTAGAGCACATTTCCAGCACACTGTCATGTGTTGCACCCTCTAAGTCACCTAAGGGTATAACGTCTCCTGGGCGATGTAACCAACCATACTCTCAACCCGCGGAAGGATAACTGGATAGTCTGCAGGGCTTGGGACTGAGAAATTCTTATTGCATCTTGTTAGTAATTAGGCTTGTGATAACCCTAGTTAGTTAAAGTAGTAAGCCGTAGTATTTGCTTGGCCGCTTGTGAATGGATGATGTCTAGCCCTATCTAAGTGTTGTCTAGTCCCTGTACCCTGGTACTCCTGAACATGATTGTTTTACTTGCTGTAACAATAATTGGGTAGAGGCAAGGTGCTATTCAGGCGAAGGGTTACAACCCCGGTCCTTATTTGGTTACGGGTTGTAATCTGGCTCCCGGAGTAGTCTCATGTCCCTAGTCGTTTATTGTCCAGCTGTACTTTTATTACTTGTACTTTTCTTCCAATTTCTTATGTTCTGATATACTGGTTTTGTTCTTATTTCGTGGCCTCCTTTGTGGCACTTGCTCTTTCTGGGGTTTGACCCAGCTGGTTTTGTGTGGCCAGATTTCAGAGCAGTTCTCGGGGATCTACCGAACCTCCAGCCCAATGGTGGCGACTAGAAGGAACCCGGGCTACGAGTGGGTTTTCTATTTTGTTTTGCTCACTCTATTGTAAAGTTATTCTGTTGAGGCGTTTAGCCGACGAGCACCTATTAGCTTGATACATTTACTTACTGTCTGCCTACGGGCTGTAAACATGATTAACAAATCCTAGGGTTCATCATGTATGACTTAACTCTTGCTAGTCCTAGCATTTTGTACGACTAGCTTCATGATCAGCTGATATGTAATATTTGGGATGCCTTTTATTGTATATTTGGTGGTCAAACATCTTGTAATTATATTACTTGCTTGAGATTGAGATAATATGCTTGACATTAAGAGACCGTTGGCTTGTAGTAAACCCTCATATCTAGACTGTCGTAACCGTATAGCGAGATGGACTTCATTTTAATATACGTAGCTGGCTATGTTTGCCTCCGCTCTCCAGTATTCTGGTTCTGGGGCGTGACATGGTTTAAGTGGTGGCCCATGCAGGTCCTGACATTCAAGAAATGTGAGGGTTTACCAAATAGATATCTCAATCAGTACTCGCCCTTGATCTCCGTTCATAACCTCTGAATCTCTGGAATCTTGACCTGATCACATGCTTGTATCGTTGATCTGTCCCGGTCCTTCCTTATTGTTTCCTATGTCATTTTCTTCAGCGACATTGTTCATGAACCAGCCGATCAGCAAGACGGAGCAACTCTCGCGGACCAGCATCCAGGAGATCAAGCCCAGCACTCCGGAGTAGCCTTCAGAGTTGTGCCTACTGGAGGAGAGCCCCTATTTCAGCCCGTTCAGCCTGCCGAGCCGGATGATGGCACCTTGGTAGGTCTCATCAGGACCTTGATAGCTTCCTAGGATCGTCGAGGAGATGCCTTACACCAGGTAGTGGCAGATGCTTTGACCAAAGGCGATCATCCAGGGAACAACGCGGCCAACAGCTTCAAGCGCTTGAACCCTCCATTCTTCGACGGCAGTAAAGATACGATTACCGCAGACGCTTGGCTTCAGGATACCGAGGTAATTCTGGAAGCAGCTAGAACACCTGAGAATAAGAAGGTGGCCGTGGTACGGCTACAGTTGCTGGACTTAGCTCGCAGTTGGTGGACAGCGCAGGCCATTGGATTAGTGGCACCCATTGCTTGGACAGTGTTTAGAGAGAGATTCCAGACGAAGTATTTTGATATTGTAGCTCGGTACGACCTACAGACGAGATTTACCAACTTGAAGCAAGGAGGCAGAACAGTTGACAGTTATGCATCTGAGTTTTCTAGACTCAGTAGGTTTGCCCCACCTTGGTGGCAACCGAGTTTGATAGGGCCCAGCGGTTCCAGCAGGGACTGCATTTAGAGATCTTGTTGGCAGTCGAGCAATTCGAGCACCAGACGTTCGATGCAGTTTTGAGAGCAGCCAGGAGGCATGAGTACACCTCCCAGAGGATTGTGGATAGGACCGGAGGTAGGAAGCGGTCCCACAGTCAGATGCACCAATCATCAGCTCCAGCCCCGGCAGCTAGAAGTTTGACTATTGGAACTCCGAGGCGGGCGACCTCAGTAACGTCGGTTCAGCATTCGACCCCGACATACCAGCAGAAGCAGAAACAGACTTCCGTGATGGGATGTTCTCATTGCGGGAAGCCAGGGCACGTGGTAGCAGATTGTCGCAGAGCGCAGGGTTTGTGCCTGGCTTGTGGAGCGGTAGATCATAAGATAGGAGCCTGCCCGAATAGGGGTAGTTCATCCTCCTCCAACCTAACCAGTCCATCGGTTAGGGAACCAGCACCTATGCAGCAGCAGCAGCACCCGAGGCCATTGTTGCCTCAGGCCCAGGCGTTTCATCAGCAGAACCAGCAGCAGTATTCCCAAGCCCAAGTACAGAGCAGGCAGAGAGGTTTCCCGCAGAGGGGACCCGTAGCTAGATGTCAGGCCATGATGATGGCTATAGAAGAAAAAGTTGTACCAGGTGAGGTAGTGGCAGGTACTATTCTCGTCAACACCTCTCCAGCATTGGTATTATTTGATTCTGGTGCATCGCATTCATTCATGTCTGCACGATTCGCGACACGGATAGGACTAGAGCCAGAGTCATTATCAATAAGACTCAATATACTTACTGGTAATGGTCTTGTGGGAGTAGATCGAGTGTTTTCCTCGTGTCGGATCGTAGTTAGCGGTAGAAAGTTCCTCGCTAGATTTATAGAATTCCCTATGGCGGACTATGATGTAGTCCTAGGCATGGATTGGTTGAGGAACCAGTATGCTAGGATAGACTGCCATGTTGGCAAGGTCATTTTTAGCATTCCAGGCGAGCCAGAGTTCTCATTTTCCAGAGGCACGGTGGAGCCATCTTCCTCAGTATTGCGGATGGCAGTAGCAGCAGAGCAGTTGCCCAGGATAGTTGAAGAGTTTCTAGATGTCTTCCCAGATGAACTTCCAGGGATGCCGCCAGAGCGAGAGATTGAGTTCACTATAGACTTGATCCCCGGAACAGCACCAGTATCAGAGCGGGTCTACAGATTGGCGCCTTCAGAGCTAGAGATTTTGTACAAGATAATTGAAGAACTCAGGACCAAGGGATTCATTCGTGCTAGTAGATCGCCTTGGGGAGCCCCGATGCTTCTTGTGAAAAAGAAGGATGTTATGTCCAGGTTATGTGTAGATTATCGTACCTTGAACTCAGTGACAATCAAGAACAGATACCCTCTCCCGAGGATAGATGACTTGTTTGATCAACTCAGAGGGGCTTCGGTATTTTCGAAGATAGACTTGCGGTCAGGATACCACCAGATCAGAGTCAGAGAGCAGGACATCCCGAAGACAACTTTCCGATCTAGGTATGGGCATTGAGAGTTCCTTGTTATGCCCTTTGGAGCGACCAATGCGCCAGCCGTATTCATCGACCTCATGAATCGCATTTTTATGCCTTACATGGATCAGTTTATGATCGTATTCCTAGATGATATCCTGGTCAACAGTAAGAGCGAAGCAGAGCATGAGCAGCATCTAAGAGTTGTCCTTCAGACGCTTAGGGAGCATCAGTTGTACGCCAAGTTCAGCAAATGCGAGTTCTGGCTCGATCGCATTACGTACTTAGGTCACATCATTACCCGAGGAGGAGTGGAAGTGGATCCCCAGAAGATTATGGCTATCGAGTCATAGCCATTACCTAGTTCAGCGGCAGAGGTTCGCAGCTTCCTTGGATTGGCCGGCTACTACCGGCGATTTGTTTCAGATTTTGTAAGGATTTCGGCACCGATGACCCAGTTGACCCGCAAGGATATGCAGTTCACTTGGACAGCGGAGTGTCAGGAATCATTTAAGAAGTTGAAGCGAAATTTAATAACGGCTCCCATTCTCATGCTTCCAGATGGGACCGGAGGATTCACAGTTTATTGCGACGCTTCAGGCAGAGGATTGGGGTGTGTCTTGATGCAGCATAGGAAGGTAATATCTTATGAATCACGTCAACTTCGTGATCATAAGAAGAATTACCCGACCCACGATTTAGAACTGACAGCAGTAGTATTTGTACTTAAGTTATGGAGATACTACTTGTACGGAGATAGAGTGGAGATATTTACTGATCACAAGAGCCTGAAGTATGTTTTCACCCAAAAGGACCTTAATATACGGCAGAGAAGATGGCTTGAGCTATTGGTAGACTACGATATGGTTTTGCAATATCACCCAGGGAAGGCCAACGTTGTAGCAGATGCGTTGAGCCGAAGAGCCGGAGTTTACCTCCTAACGGCGCAACCAGAGTTATTGGCAAATTTTCAGAAGATGGGAATTAAGGTGGTTCTTCCTACCAGTGTGGCATTGATGGCCAGTCTACAGGTTCATTCCAGCATAGTTGAGAGAATCCGGATGGCACAGTCTACAGATTCCAAGATTCAGCGGCTCAGAGCAGAGTACGAGGCAAGAAGAAGGCCAGAGTTATGTATCCATGAAGATGGTACACTTTGGCATGGCACTCGTCTTTGTGTACCTAGTGAAGATATCAGACAGGAAGTTATGGCAGAAGCTCATAGTTCGCAGTATTCTATTCATCCTGGTGGTACAAAGATGTACCGAGATATTCGTCAGCATTTCTGGTGGAATGGCATGAAGAGGGAGATAGCCCGGTTTGTCTCTCGGTGTTTGGTTTGCCAGCAGGTTAAGGCTGAACATCAGAGGCCCGCTGGACTTCTTCAGCCCTTGTCGATTCCAGAATGGAAGTGGGAGCATGTGACCTTGGATTTTGTGACTGGATTGCCTAGATCCCCAGCTGGTCGAGATGCTATTTGGGTTATAGTTGACCGGCTCACGAAGGTGGCTTATTTTCTCCCATTTAGAGTTGGGCAGTTTACAGCTCAGCTAGCAGAGATGTACCTCAGACAGATTGTCAGCCTTCACGGTGTACCAGTCAGTATCACCTCGGACCGAGATTCAAGGTTTACGTCATACTTTTGGCGCAGCCTGCAAGAGAGTTTGGGAACTCGTCTTCAGTTCAGTTCAGTATATCATCCGCAGACAGATGGCCAGTCAGAGCGCACAATCCAGACCCTTGAAGATATGTTGAAATATTGTATACTTGACTTCGGTGGTTCGTGGGAAGATCACCTGCACCTGGTGGAGTTCTCGTACAATAATAGTTTCCAGGCCAGTATTCAGATGGCTCCGTTCGAAGCTCTGTATGGTAGGAAGTGCAGATCCCCGCTAGCATAGGACGATGTCGGAGAGAGGCAGATGCTCGGTCCAGAAATGATTGCCCAGACAGTTGAAGTGGTCAGAAGGATCAGAGATCATCTTCGAGTTGCCCAAGACCGCCAGCGACATTGGGCCGATGCCCATCGGCGTCCCCTAGAGTTTGCTATCGGCGACCATGTATTCCTTAGGATCTCGCCTAACCGCAGCGTCATTCGTTTTGGCGTACGGGGGAAGCTTAGTCCTAGGTATATAGGGCCGTTCGATATCGAGTAGGAGATGTATCCTATCGTCTTGCTCTTCCGTCGTCGCTAAGTGAGCTGCATGATGTATTCCATGTGTCCCAATTACGACGGTATATCCCGGACCCGAGCCATATCCTAGATCATTCGGAACTGCTTGTTGGTACCAACCTTTTGTATGAGGAGAGTCCCATGTCTATATTGGATCGGAGAGAGAAGATACTCAAGAACAAGACTATTAGCTTAGTCCGTGTTGCTTGGGGTCATCACTCTCTAGGTGAGTCAACGTGGGAGCGTGAGGACGACATCCGATCGCGATATCCCGACTTGTTTGACTCGTAAGGTGTAATGTCTTCCTTATGCCTTATGCTTTTTGTTTCTTGATTGCATGTATGATTGTATGATTGAACTGCTTAGTGTAATTGTTGGTGCCTAGCGTAACTTGTCGTGGCAGTCCCTAGCTCCTTGATTTAAATTCTGAGGACGGAATTCTTTTAAGGTGGATAGAGTTGTCACCCCCGTTTCCCGTATTTCGTATTTATATTCGTAATTGGATTTTGGCCGGTATTTTTATTTTTCTGGACTTGTGAAATTTTGGGTTTTAGTTGACTTGGTTTTATTTCATGGAGAAGGATTGGTTTGGTTTGGTTCAACATGCATTTGGAACACCTTAGCTAACCTCTACCCTCAACACAACATATCCTCCACCATTAAATCCCACCTAACTTTTCTCTCTCCTCTTTACTTTCATTTATTTTCCTCCATCTTTTTCTTCCTTCCTCCACCAATACCATAGGTAAGTGCACCTTGCCAACAAATAAGCACCACATTTTATTTGTTCATTAGCTAGATTAGGTCATGGAGATCAACATTAGAACTTGACATTTTTGAATTTGGAGCTTCCATTTTTCTAGATCTAGGTTTTAACCATTTTCGAAAATTCTTGGTTTTGATCTATTAAACTTTGATTTTTGCTTGTTTTGATGCTTCCATGTGGAAGAGAATTCAATTTTACCCAAGTTAGACCTTTGAAAATCTAAATTTGGTTTTGATTTGGCCAAGATATGAAGATTTGAAGTTTAGGTGTTCTTGAGGAGTTCATCTCAGCCTTGGAGAAGAAGACCCCCTCTCGGCCTGCGATCTTTAGCGCAGGACTGACTTACGCTCATGCCCCCTGGGCTGAACCGTACAGCATTCCCCCGCGCCGCGCTCTTTAGCGCTGGTCCCTGACCGCGCGGCCTGGCCGTTGCCCGATTGCGTACTTGGCCCCCTGCACCATTGGTTCATGCACAACTGGTCCCTGCGCTATTGGTTCATGCGCACTTGGAACCCTGCGCCATCTAACCTAGCGCACTTCACCCCTGCGCCGTCCATCGCCTGCGCCATCTAACCTAGCGCACTTCACCCCTGCACCATCCATCGCCTACGCCATCCAACCTAGCGTACTTCACCCCTGCGCCATCCATCGCCTGCGCCATCTAACCTAGCACACGTCACCCCTGCGCCATCCATTGCCTGCGCCATCCAACCTAGCGTACTTCACCCCTGCGCCATCCATCGCCTGTGCCATCCAACCTAGCGTACTTCACCCCTGCGCCATCCATCGCCTGCGCCATCCTACCTAGCGCACTTCACCCCTGCGCCATCCATCGCCTGCGCCATCCAACCTAGCGGACTTCACCCCTGCGGCAACCATCTCCTGCGCCAACCTCCCCCTGTGCAGCCCTCTTTCCTCAGCGCAGTTCATCCCTGCGCAGCCCCTTTCTCTTGCTCCAACCATCTCTTGCGCAGTCTATTGACCATGGTGATTTGGTTTTATCTTCTTTAAGCTTGGCTTCTCTTTTATGGATTAGGTTTTGAGATCTTGTTCCACACAGCACGACTACCTTGACCCAACACGACCTGACACGATTTTCAGTATTTGCTATGACTAGTATGCTTTTTTCGTGATTTCTGTGATTTATGATCCAAGTACTTTCTGATTTTCTGGAAATGACCCGATGGGGTGCAATCTTGACTTGTAACCTGATAACTTGATAGTGGCCGTGGCGGCGCACTCTTGACTTGTAACTTGTAACTTGACTTGACTTGATGCTGTTGCGACAGCTAACTTCACTTGCATAACCAACTTGATATCGTAGGTGTTCCTGCTTGCTTGCTTGTGCAATCTACTTGTCTTGTCTTGCATCATGTCTAGGATATGACTCCTTGGTTCCCACGGTCAGGGATTCGCACTGAACATGGATTAGGCTAATGACTAGTTCTAACTATAGTTCATGGAGAAATTCCAGTCACAGGCAGTCTCATTATCTGAGCGCTTTAATTGGACTTGTAGCTTGCCGACGAGTAGAGCACATTTCCAGCACACTGTCATGTGCTGCACCCTCTAAGTCACCTAAGGGTATATCGTCTCCTGGGCGATGTACCCAACCATACTCTCAACCCGCGAAAGGATAACTGGATAGTCTGCAGGGCTTGGGACTGGGATTCTCATTGCATCTTGTTAGTAATTAGGCATGTGATAACCCTAGTTAGTTAAAGTAGAAATCCGTAATATTTGCTTGGCCGCTTGTGAATGGATGATGTCTAGCCCTGTCTAAGTGTCGTCTAGTCCCTGTACCCTGGTACTCCTGAACATGATTGTTTTACTTGCTGTAACAATAATTGGGTAGAGGCAAGGTGCTATTCAGACGAAGGGTTACAACCCCGGTCCTTGTTTGGTTACGGGTTGTAATCTAGCTTCCGGAGAAGTCTCATGTCCCTAGTCGTTTATTGTCCTGCTGTACTTTTATTACTTGTACTTTTCTTCCAATTTCTTATGTTCTGATATGTTGGTTTTATTCTTATTTCGTGGCCTCCTTTGTGGCACTTGCTCTTTCTGGGGTTTGACCCAGCTGGTTTTGTGTGGCCAGATTTCGGAGCAGCACCCGAGGATCTACCGAACCTCCAGCCCGATGGTGGCGACTAGAAGGAACCCTGGCTACAAGTGGATTTTCTATTTTGTTTCGCTCACTCTATTGTAAAGTTATTCTTTTGAGGCGTTTAGCCGACGAGCACCTGTTAGCTCGATGCATTTACTTACTGTCTGTCTACGGGCTGTAAACATTATTAACAAATTCTAGGGTTGATCATGTTTGACTTAACTCTTGCTAGTCCTAGCATTTTGTACGACTAGCTTCATGATCAGCTGATATGTAATATTTGGGACGCCTTTTATTGTATATTTGGTGGTCAAATATCTTGTAATTATATTACTTGCTTGAGATTGAGACAATAGGGTTGACCTTAAGAGACCGTTGGCTTGTAGTAAACCCTCATATCTAGACAGCCGTGACCGTATAGCGAGATGGACTTTATTTTAATATACGTAGCTGGCTATGTTCACCCTCGCTCTCCAGTATTCTGGTTCTGGGGCGTGACAGGACATTACCCCCATTGCATAGACTAGCTTAGTTAGGCCTATCTCATTTATGTTGTCTTGAGGCTGTTTTAGCTAGACTTTATTTTTGTCTGGGGATTCTGAGTTGTATATATTCTTTCATATTCAGTAGCTGAGATTTGTACTCTGGATATTGCTGGGATGTTATCTTAGACTATTTTATCATCTGTATCTCTGTAACGCCCCAGTCCCAAAATACGTAGGACTAGGTACATTAACATGCCAGCTGTATACATACGAAGTATACTCCAATATATGGAAACCTCGTATGAATAAATAAACTGTAAAATGCAGTAGAACCATAATAACTAAATCTCATCCACTAAATAATTAAATGATAAAAAAACGACTTTGAATTTGTCATGTATACAATCATTGGACGGAGACAAAGTCCACTACCAGCTATCTCAAATAAAATATACAAGATGTGATCGATAAAATAATGAGATGAACCAAGCGCAATCTTTTTCGAAAGAATGGAGAAGATCACGGCCTTGGCTAGAACACCTGCAAAATTACAAAAGCACACACCTAGAGAAATAACCAGGTCCTCTGAGGGACGTAACAAGATACATAAACATGCCATATAAATACTGAATATAAAATATGCCACCATCAAAGAAAGTGACAAGACATAAATAAGGCATTCTAACCATACTAAAGTGAACATGCAGTTAAGAACAAACCTTTCGTCGCATGAGCCCTGGCTGTAATGGGATCTGGTATAGTCCCCACTGGGCACCAGTGACCGAGAGCATGACGTTGAAAAACGACAGTGGCCAACCTGAGAGTCTCATACCCGTATCTCCAGCGGAGCTTCTGGGTTATAAGAGAAGTACAATAGAAGCCCATACGGCGAGGAAATGTTCCCCCCCCAATGTATCTGTCAAGTCGCATCTACGACCATGTATCGCTACTAACTGCTAAGTCTCCTAACACGCCTCTATTAGCAGTTAGCCCTAACGCATGTACATGGGGGATCAGCCCATACACAAGAACCTCTACATGCTACTCATCTCACACATCTTCGTGGTACAACGGTGTCGAGGTATATGCAATACACTACAACGGTAGTCTCTTAACTCTAAGTCCATAT
Organism: Iris pallida; assembly: GCA_029216955.1. Taxonomy (NCBI): domain Eukaryota; kingdom Viridiplantae; phylum Streptophyta; class Magnoliopsida; order Asparagales; family Iridaceae; genus Iris; species Iris pallida. Next base: position 39,161,487 of record JANAVB010028818.1, on the reverse strand, counting down.
GCAATCAAAGGATAATAACAAAGTATATCTAATATCACTGTACAGACAATAATTCAAGAACTACAAGAACTGGAAATAATGAACAGTGATATGTAATAAAATGCAACTGAATATAAACAGTATAATGGCAAGGTATCTTGCCTGAGGGTGGTGCGAGAAGCAACTAAATCCAACAATCAGAATCGTCAACACGAAAGTCAAAATCAACAAGAAGCTCCGGATGCTGAAACAAGCATCACGAACGAGTTTGGAATAAAAGATATACCTAGGAAATGCCTGTCCAAAAGTTAAATTCTGGAACAGGGACAAAATCGTAATTTTGGTTCAAAACGATATCCTTCATTGGACCCGCTTTGTACCGAAATGTGTGCCAATATCTACGGTCTCTAAAGTCATCAAACTACATGTCTACGGATTTGTTTTGATGAGACGAACCCAACGGTATGTCCAATTTTGGATTTCGGTGGGCTGTGCACAAAATCGCCCGTTGAGTGGGATTGTGGGCCCGCCAAAATAGCGTTCTGATCAACGGTCTCAGAATCGGACCAAACTTGGCTCACAGGACCAGAAAAATATTTTGAGTCTAATGGCGCAAGTTTCATCGCGATATGATGAGTGTGCACAAAGTTGTGACTTAATTTGCAAAGATTCGATACGGGATATCTCGACGGATACGTACTGATTTCGTCGCGCACATGCAACAAAATCGGGTTCCGTCAGTTCCCACACGTCGACAACATCCATACGCGCCTTTCGATACGTATAGTGCGCGACCACGTCACCCGGTTTGCCGGGATAGACGCCGTATCAGAGTGTTTCTCTACTTTTTGAAAACAAAATTTACAGTTTTTCGGAAAACTTTACCAACGTGTAACTTTCTACATACTAGATGAAAAGTGAATCCAAAAGCTGCGTTACAATCTCGGTTAGGTTGTCTTTGACTGCCTTTAATTAGTTTTTACGAAAGTTTAATGGACAGCGAGAAAAGTGGCCGACAAGTTGGTGTTTTGAAACAGTTTTTAATATTCAGAAAAGTGGATTTTTCTCCAACTTTGTCTCAATTTTTCGAGCAAGTTGGATGGCCATGTTGAAATCCACCTTGGGAATCTCGAAGAGGGTCATGTGGAATTTTTACACAAATTTACGAATCTAAAAATGGAGTAGAATTGACAGAGAAATCGATCGGGGAAGTTGGGTACCTTAAAGTGGGAATCTGTTGTTGTTGTTGTTGATGGTTCCTTTGTCTTCTTCGCGAGCACAGCTTCGCCATGGTGTGGGAAGGAGGAAGGAGGAAGGAGGAAATAATTAGGGATTAGGATTTTTTCCAATACTTATATATATATAACATATATATGCAAGTGTGGGAAGGTTCGGCTAAATAGATGTGCTGCTACTAGCTATTGTTGCTAGTTAGTTGTGGGTTTCTTTGTAAAGGGGGGTTCGGCCAAGTGCTTGTGGGTTGCTGCTGCTTGCAACTTATTAATGGGGTCGGCCCCTTGCTGCTACTTATGTTGAGGTTTGGTGGTCGGGTGGGGCCGACCACCATTCTATATATTTTTTTTTTCTTTTTCTTTTTCTTTTCTAATCAATACTTCTAAATATAAATATCTATATCTATATATGTATATATCCATAAATATACCAAAAAATTTATTTAAAATCCAAATACCATTTAGAAGTCAACTATCCAATTATTTAATATATTTGAGCTTATCTACATATATGTAAATTCAATCCTTAATAAATCAACTCGAAATAATAATAATATTTAAATAGAAAAACATGTTTATTAAATCTCCACCAATTTGAAATAAAAGTTTAATATTATCTAATTATATATATGATGCACCTAAAATATATTTTTACATATATACACAAATTTAAATTGCCATAAAAAGGCAACAATAATAATATCACATTAATATCAAATAATACCAACAATAATAAAATGTCTATTTAATTTTCACAAAATAACTTTAGTAATAATAAAATAATAAAAATTGTTCCAACGTGTGAACTTTACCACACACCCTCATCCGGGTCCAGGAACATGTACAATCTTGTAAAATATTATTTAAAAATAAAATACTAATAATTGTACAAATATTTAAATAATTAGAAATTGTACGTAAAATTCTAAAATAATTTAGGAGATATTTCTAAGTACATAAAATATGTCTACATGGCCACATTTGGTCACACTGCCTGCTTACATGGGCTAAAATTCGATTCGGGCCCAATTCGGGCTGAACTGGCCAAACCGGGCCGTCTAAAAATCAATATATAAAATAATATTTAATTAAAATACTTTAAATAAGTAAATTCACAATTTGGTCTGGTTTTCCTAGTTTGGACATCCCCATGGCTAGGCTTTCCCCGACATGAGTGGTACACTAGTCAAGGCACACTACTACATCTTCCATGCCAAAATTCATGGTAGTCTCGTGTTCCAAAATTCAACAATGGCTATGGTCTTTTCTAATGAAATAAAAATCATAAATTGCATAAATTACATTTGAAGTCTAATAAAATAATAAAAATAATTTTTAAAAAATAGTGGTTTTATATCCTACCCAACTTACAAGAATTTCGTCCTCGAAATTTAGGATTAATATGGTAGATAGGTTTGAGGGATAGGAAGAGTTCATCAATACCAAAATATAATTAAATTTTGGAGGAGACGAATAAAACGTCGTTCAACACCACCGTGCAATAGAAAATTGTGGAGTTGATATATACAAAAATATATCATGGTTATGGAATTGAATAAGGGTTGCCAGTGATGGTAACAAAATTTCGATAATCCAAATTGGAGAGTAATAATGAATTGAGTAGATCAAAGAGAATAATTTAGACATTTGGGAGATGTGGTTCCTAGAAAGAAACTGGAGACTAATCGCCTCGATTGAGAGTTTGATTTAAGTGAATGATTAGAATCATTCTCGAGTGCTCAAGAATAATTGGAAGGACACGATAATAATTTTAGGGATGAGAAAATGAAGAGCAGTTAAAGGCGAAGATTCAGCCACATGAGTCGGTCGGTGGCTATCTACATTTATGTATAATTAACCGATTGGGCAACCAAAGATGATACCTTGAGTCTATGTAGCAAGTACAGTGCCTTGTCTTTCCAAAATAAAAGAAAGACAAGAACAACAAAGGTTTCAAAGACGGTGTTATATATTGAGTACAAATTACGGGGTTCATAGGCGGCAAAAATAATTCAAAAGAGAATTGTCATGGCTGTCGCGGATGAGACTCTAAGGCAAGTTTACTATGTCTCCATCCACGTAGAATAATATGTGATAAGCGAACCAAAGTGCAATAGGTTGATCAGACCATCATGCACCGGCTCTGATTAGATAATACATTAGAGGGTGCACCCAATAAAATATGTCATGATCAAGCTTGATAACAAATTAAGCTTGCAAAACTGAAGCTACATTAGCAGCATGGGATAGTCAAAAATATGTGCAAGGGAGGTACTGATGAAGGAATTAAATAGCCCAGGATCTTTTAAAATCAAGGCGCGCCCGAAGTTTGGGCCTATACAGTTGTCCTAGTGTTTCTTCATTTATGGCTTGGTAGACTAGATAAGGTATGGTCCTCTGAATTTTATAGTCTAAGTGAACTTACTATTGTGGTTCACAAAGAAAAAAAAGTTTGTTAGGTGGTGAGGTATTCTACCCAACTTACAAGAGTTAAACTAATAGTATCATGGGACAATGGGTCAAGCAATCAAGATAAGGCGCAAGTTTAAACATTTAAGGAATTATGTAGAACAAAATCACATATTGGGTCGAAAGGAATTGAGTCGAGGTTGAATCCCTATCCGTGGTAGAAAATATATCGGTATCATGGTAAAGATTATAGTTTGGCCCTTTTAACCATAAGGTCATGTCAAGAATTAGAGTACAAGGAGATAGGTTTTGGTGGGACATGATATGTCTACATGAAGGTGGGCTTGTCTAGGTCTTATATATGAAATTTGTTGGGAGGAAAAGTGTAGTGTTGTACTCCAAATATACAAGTCACGGTAGGGGACGCCGGAAGATCAAGAATAGAAAGTGGGAGTTCCCGAGGTGATAATTAATGCACAAAATAAAGAAGATTAAGTTAAAGCATGAAATAAAATTAATTAGAGAATCCAATAAAATTATTTAGGGACATAGTTCTAGAGAGAAGAAAGTCCATTAGATGATTACAGTTAAGGAACCACTAATTCATTATTCAAATTGCAAATGGGTTAGAAGGTCGTACTTAAAAGATCTAGAATTGAACGAAGGTCGAGTCAGTCGAGGTGGAAATACCGTCACATAGCTTGGTAGATGACTAACAACACTTGTGTATATACTACTATCGTGGTCATGGGTGACATGGCAATTAGTGTGAAATACTCAGTAAGGTTATCATGGGGCCTACCATTAAAATTAACTCAAGTATCCTCCAAAAATTTCAAAATTAAACTTTCAAAAAATATACCACCAAAATTTGTATTCACTCCAAGCCGTTTAAATTCATCATAAAAAAATTTAAATCACTCTCATAAATATCAAGCAAAATTTTATCACGTTACTACTAACCTTTTCCAAAATTAACGTTTAAATTCAACTATTTAACTCAAGAGTTCCTAATTTACGAATCCATAAAGATTTCACAATCAATCAAAAATTTAACACTCTAAATTCTTTAAATAACTCATAATAAAACTCTTAGCATATTAAAAGCAATCTCAAAAATTAAGCTCAATGCTCTCATCAATTTTAGCTTCTATTCATGCTAAGTTATTCCAACAAAATCACAACTTTTAAATGGTAACTTCCTTTAATCAATCAAAATAACTTTCCATCACATCCTTCAAAATTCTCCCAAAATTTTTAATATTAGCAATCCCACATTAAACTAAAATTTTAAATAATCTTATCAGTCATAAAATCATATTTTTTTTTACGAAATTTGATATCCAAATTCACAATTTTAAGAAAACCAAAATCCAAATAGATTTGTAAATCCCAAATCACAGGACACAATAAAGGAAAATTCTCAAAAATTATTTTCATAACTTTCAAATATTTTAAATCAAAATTCACCATCATTACTTCTACTTAAAATTCAAAATTTACTAAACACGAAAATCGCAAGTTGTACAACTCAAATTTAAATAACTCCTACGACCATTTTTAAAAGCTAAGATCATTTTCAAACCAAATTTATAATTGTTCAAAGGTATATAACTATAATCCAATAAATCATAAAACTCGAAAATCAAATAAATTTTATATTTGTTCAAAGATGTATATCTATCACCCAAAACTCATAAATATCACAACTCGAAAAGCAAATCAATTTTATAGTTGTGCATGGATGTACAACTATAACCCAATAAATCATAAATATCAAATCTTGAAAATCAATCAATTTCTTAAACCAAGTATAAAATTCTATAAATCCTCTGGTGTTTACCTTTTTATAAATCTTAAGGTTAAAACTTTCTGTGGTAATATCCTACTTTACCAATTACTAATCATTAAATCACACTAAAAAGTCTTTTTAACTCAATTTAGAGTCTTGAATGTATTCTAATTGCCAATATAACCATTCTAGTCATATGTGTGACCTATGAGCATATACTAGTGTAGTCATCTTCTTAATTGACACTAAGCACGAAAATAAGAATTGACGGTAGGAAGGAATCAAGCAAGATGCAATTCAAGAAAGTCGAACGAGAATCCGGAATTTGAAGCCAAGGGAAGAGGTCAAGCTGTATGGATGAGATTCCTAGATTCTAATCCTATGTTGAAGGCTCACATCGGTACAATTATGTAACCGAAGTGACAAACTCGACCTGTATGGGCCACCACAAAAACATGTAACGCCCCAGTCCCAAAATACGTAGGACTAGGTACATCAACATGCCAGCTGTATACATACGAAGTATACTCCAATATATGAAAACCTCGTATGAATACATAAACTGTAAAATGCAGTAGAACCATAATAACTAAATCTCATCCACTAGATAAATAAATGATATAAAAATAACTTTGAATTTTTTATGTATACAATCGTTGGGCGGAGACAAAGTCCACTACCAACTATCTCAAATAAAATGTACAAGAAGTGATCGATAAAATAATGAGACGAACCAAGCGCAATCGTCTTCGAAAGAATGGAGAAGATCACGGCCTTGGCTAGAACACCTGCAAAATTACAGAAGCACACACCTGGAGAGATAACCAGGTCCTCAGAGGGACGTAACAAGATACATAAACATGCTATATAAATACTGAATATAAAATATGCCACCATCAAAGAAAGTGACAAGACATAAATAAGGCACTCTAACCATACTAAAGTGAACATGCAGTTAAGAACAAACCTTTCGTCGCATGAGCCCTGGCTGTAATGGGATCTGGTATAGTCCCTACATGGGCACCAGTGACCGAGAGTATGACGTTGAAAAACGACAGTGGCCAACCTGAGAGGCTCATACCCGTATCTCCAGCAGAGCTTCCGGGTTATAAGGGAAGTGCAATAGAAGCCCATACGACAAGGAAATGTTCTTTCCACCTAATGTACCTGTCAAGTCGCATCCATGACCATGTATCGCTACTAACTGCTAAGTCTCCTAACACGCCTCTATTACCAGTTAGCCCTAACGCATGCACATGGGGGATCAGCCCACACACAAGAACCTCTACATGCTACTCATCTCACACATCCTCGTGGTACAATGGTGTCGAGGTATATGCAATACACTACAACGGTAGTCTCTTAACTCTAAGTCCATATGCAATCAAAGGATAATAACAAAGTATATCTAATATCACTGTGCAGAAAATAAATCAAGAACTACAAGAACTGGAAATAATGAACAGTGATATGTAATAAAATGCAACTGAATATAAACAGTATAATGGCAAGGTATCTTGCCTGAGGGTGGTGCGAGAAGCAGCTAAATTCAACAATCAGAATCGTCAACACGAAAGTCAAAATCCACAAGAAGCTCCGGATGCTGAAACAAACATCACAAATGAGTTTGGAATAAAAGATATACCTATGAAACGCCTGTCCAAAAGTTAAATTCTAGAACAGGGGCAAAATCGTAATTTTGGGTCAAAACGATATCCGCCGTTGGACCCGCTTTGCACCGAAATGCTTGCCAATATCTACGGTCTCTAAAGTCATCAAACTACATGTCTACGGATTTTTTTTGATGAGACGAACCCAACGGTATATCCAATTTTGGATTCCGGTGGACTGTGCACAAAATCGTCAGTTGAGTAGGATTGTGGGCCCGCCAAAATAGCATTCTGATCAACGGTCTCAGAATCGGACCAAACATGGCTCACAGGACCAGAAAAATATTTTGAGTCCAATGGCGCAAGTTTCATCGTGATATGATGAGTGTGCACAAAGTTGTGACTTAATTTGCAAAGAGTCGATACGGAGTATCTCGACGGATACGCACTGATTTCGTCGCGTACATGCAACAAAATCGAGTTCCGTTAGTTCCCACACGTCGACAACATCCATACGCGCCTTTCGATACGTATAGTGCACAACCACGTCGCCCGGTTTGTCGAGACAAACGCCGTATAGGAGTGTTTCTCTACTTTTTGAAAACAGAATTTTCAGTTTTTCGAAAAACTTTACCAACGTGTAACTTTCTACATACTAGATGAAAAGTGAATCCAAAAGGTGCGTTACAATCTCGGTTAGGTTGTCTTTGACTGCCTTCAATTAGTTTTTACGAAAGTTTAATGGACAGCAAGAAAAGTGGCCGACAAGTTGGTGTTTTGAAACAGTTTTTAATATTCAGAAAAGTGGGTTTTTCTCCAAATTCGTCTCGATTTTTCGAGCAAGTTGGATGGCCATATTGAAATCCACCAGGGGGATCTCGAAGAGGGTCATGTGGGCTTTCTACACAAATTTACGAATCTAAAAACAGAGTAGAATTGATAGAGAAATCGATCGGGGAAGTTGGGTACCTTAAAGTGGGAATCTGTTGTTGTTGTTGTTGATGGTTCCTTTGTCTTCTTCGCGAGCACGGCTTCTCCATGGTGTGGGAAGGAGGAAGGAGGAAATAATTAGGGATTAGGATTTTTTTTCAATACTTATATATATAACATATATATGCAAGTGTGGGAAGGGTCGGCTAAATAGATGTGCTGCTACTAGCTATTGTTGCTAGTTAGTTGTGGGTTTCTTTGTAAAGGGGGGTTCGGCCAAGTGCTTGTGGGTTGCTGCTGCTTGCAACTTATTAATGCGGTCGGCCCCTTGCTGCTACTTATGTTGAGGTTTGGTGGTCGGGTGGGGCCGACCACCATTCTATATATTTTTTTTCTTTTTCTTTTTCTTTTCTAATCAATACTTCTAAATATAAATATCTATATCTATATATGTATATATCCATAAATATACCAAAAAATCTATTGAAAATTCAAATACCATTTAGAAGTCAACTATCCAATTATTTAATATATTTGAGCATATCTACATATATGTAAATTTAATCCTTAATAAATCAACTCGAAATAATAATAATATTTAAATAGAAAAACATGTTTATTAAATCTCCACCAATTTGAAATAAAAGTTTAATATTATCTAATTATATATATGATGCACCTAAAATATATTTTTACATATATACACAAATTTAAATTGTCATAAAAAGGCAACAATAATAATATCACATTAATATCAAATAATACCAACAATAATAAAATGTCTATTTAATTTTCACAAAATAACTTTAGTAATAATAAAATAATAAAAATTGTTCCAACATGTGAACTTTACCACACACCCTCATCCGGGTCCAGAAACATGTACAATCTTGTAAAATATTATTTAAAAATAAAATACCAATAATTGTACAAATATTTAAATAATTAGAAATTGTACGTAAAATTCTAAAATAATTTAGAAGATATTTCTAAGTACATAAAATATGTCTACATGGCCACATTTGGTCACACTGCCTGCTTACATGGGCTAAAATTTGGTTTGGGCCCAATTCGGGCTGAACTGGCCAAACCGGACCGTCTAAAAATCAATATATAAAATAATATTTAATTAAAATACTTTAAATAAGTAAATTCACAATTTGGTCTAGTTTTCCTAGTTTGGACATCCCCATGGCTAGGCTTCTTCCGGCATGACTGGTACACTAGTCAAGACACACTGCTACATCTTCCGTGCCAAAATTCATGGTAGTCTTGTGTTCCAAAATTCAACAATGGCTATGGTCTTTTCTAATGAAATAAAAATCATAAATTGCATAAATTATATTTGAAGTCTAATAAAATAATAAAAATAATTTTAAAAAAATAAGGGTTTTACAATCTCCTTGAGTTCTATATCATATCGTGCTTCTTCTTCCATAGTTGTGATTGAGTTTACTTTTATCATGTCACCCCCATTCGGGGGGTATAAACTACTTAGTATATTATTGCTAGATGTTGTGACTTAGGACAGCGTTCTATCATCGACACTGTGGCGTAGGCTGGACGTACCCACGTCTCGTGTCCTTACTCTAGGGTACGGGTCGTGATAATGAGCGAGGGTCCTCAGTCCTGGACAAGTCCTCCATGAGGAAAACCAGGTTATATTGTTGTGTTTGCGTATGCTCCTCTGATCTCTCTTAATTTCTGTATTACTACTCTAATTATATATTTTATTGGAAGTTACTTCTGGACTGGCATGGAGTTATTTTTTTAATTGGTTATTTTTGACACAAACTCTTTTTACCCCCTTCTAGAGTTGATTACATGTGACTTCAATTGGTATTAAAGCTCTGTTCTCTTGATAAAAGGATTAATATCCTAGAGCTGATGCATGGCAACCACACAACCTATCTTTACCAACTATGGAGATGGACAGTCCAATAATAGGCCACCTATTTGATGGAACCAATTACACCTACTGGAAGACACGAATGAGTTTCTATCTGAAATCTCTAGATTTTGACTTACGGACCATAGTCACAGATGGTTATAAGAAGCCTGCTAGAATTGTTGTTGAGGGGAATCTCATAGAGAAACCCTATGACAAATATACTAATCAAGAAAAGAAACGAGCTAGTCTAGATGTTAGGGCTATTAATGCTCTCTTCTATGCTATAGACATGACTGAATTCAACAGGGTAACTACGTGTTATACTTCCCACGAAGTATAGAAAGCTTCTAGAAGTGACTCACGAAGGAACCACACAAGTCACGGAATCGAAAATCAGTCGGCTAACACAGGAGTATGAAGCATTCAAGATGAAGCCCAATGAGATGATCAAACAAATGATCACTAGATTCCTCGACATCGTCAACCCTCTTTCTTCCTTCGGTAAGGACTACTCCAACTATGAGAAGATACGCAAGGTGCTAAGGGGATTAACGAAGAACTGGAACCCCAAAGCCACGGTAATCATCGAAGGCAATGATCTCACCACCGTGTCTTTGGAAACTCTGGTGGGAAAACTAATGATGTGTAACACCCAGTTTTCCAAATAAGAGTAATTTTAAAATTTTAAAATTATAATTATTATTTATTGATATTTATTTCATATTATAATTTTAGATGATTTTTAATCATTTAAAATTATTTTAAAACATGACTTATGATTTTGGTGTTTGATAGTGTAACCTTGGAGACTGGTTGACCTTGAGCCTAGCCTTGTGATTAGGATATTTTGTTTAACATTTCTATTTTAAGGGTATTTTTGTCATTTTTGGGGTTATTTGAATTTATTAGAATTTATTTGAATTTATTTGAATTTATGGGAATTTTTAGGAATTATTTTGGAATTGTTTGAATGAGGGTTGACTAGGTTGACTTTGACTAACAATGACCATGGTAGACTAACCTAGGAGCTAACCCTAGTTGAGTTTGGACTTGGTTAGGTCATGCCACCCTAGTTAGACTAGAGTTGACCCATGGTTTGGTTATTTGACTCAAGTTAGAATATTAAATCACAAGCCATGACTTGTGGTTGAACCCTTAATCAATAACTTAGCCACAGAAGCCCAAAGCCCATTAGCTAATGCCAAACCCTAACCCTAACATTATTTGGCCAGCCACCAAACCCATATTGGGAATCCTCCCTATAAATATTCTCCTCCATTTAGGGCTAGCCTCTTTAGGAAAGAACATGTTTAGAAAGAGGTATTTTCCCAACTTCATAAATCCCTAGAAAATCTATTTTAACTCCTTTTTAATCCAAACAAATTGCAATAGGTTCTAATTAATGTTTTCTTGCTGTTGGAACTTGTTAATCTCAGTTTTCTATCAATTTGAAGGAGTTTGGTGGCTTTTGGGAATCCTCATTGAAGGAGCTTTTGTGTTGAAGAACACACATAGGTATTTTCCAATCCACCCATTAAAATTAGGTTTTAATTGCATGAATACCTAGCCCTAAGTGTCCTGGTCCTGTAGGAATAGGATTTGTGGATTTTTGTGTCCTGTACGTGTCCGTATCGGACACGTATCAGTGATGGGTGTAAGTGTTCGACGAAATGTCCCAATGGGCATTTCAATATGTTTTTGTAGAAGTTTTTGAATAGAAAAGATTGTTTTGTTGTGGCTTACACGTTTCTAGTGCTCTGAGTTTGTTTCAGTGTCGTGTCGAGTCGCTTTGACACTTGTGCACACGTGTTTGGACACACGCGCGCGGCCTGGGCGCATCCCCTGCTACTCGGGGCTCCTGTAGGACACGACACTGGTTCATCCGACACGAAACTTGGTAGACACGAGGGGGCATGCACTGACATCATGCCCCTAAAGTTTTATTAGTTTTCGTGTAGGGGTTAGGGAGATATCGGTCGTGCATCGATATTGTACTGTCTGCGCACAAACTATTTTGAGCCACTGATACGGCTTAAAATATCGGACACGCGATACCGCGGACACATTGCAGGCTTTTGGACACGTGCACCTAGATCTAACCTAGGTGTGGACACGATCACGAGTCTTAGTTTATGTCGTGTCGTGTCGTGTCCACGAGTGAGGTGAACACGTGTACGATACTGTGTTCTGATTTTGTTTGTGTGTGCACTGTTTTGAGTTTAATTATGTTGGACACGTCGTGACGTGTCGTGGTGGAAACGAGGCACATCCTATGACACATGCACACTATATATTTTATTTACCAACCTATAAATTCGTATTTTGATTTGTTTTCATTTGTTAATTCCTAATTACCCTAATTTCTGAAACTGTGTATTATTTTCCTGCATTTCCAGATTTTGAAATGTGACTTTGGCAATTAAATTAACCTAGTTAATACTGTAATTAGCATGATTTGAACTCCAATTTGTTCTCCTATGTTTGATCTAACTGTGTGTCGATTTTTGGGTTGATTGGTGTCTTTTTTATTTCGAAATGTGGTTGGGAAATATGGGGACTGAAAACTGGGTTCAGTTTTCATTAAACTGATTTGAAATGAATTAATTTCCTTCCTTTTCCTTTACTGTCTAATAGCTGAACTGTTTGTGAATATAATGAATTGATTTCTTTCCTTTCCTTTTCTGTCCAGAATTGGACTGCTCACAGATTCTCTCTACACACACACACAAGCACTTGCATACACACTCTTAACTGTTTTCTCACATTTTTCCCTCACAGTTTACACACTCTAACACACACACAGTCACACACACTTCTAATTCTTGTCTACCCTTTGACACTCTAACACAACACATCACTCTCTTCTCTCACACTTGCACACACATTTGACACCTCTCCCTCACTCTTCTTTCTATTTCCTCTATACCTATATATATGTATAATATGTGTATGTGTATTGTATAGGCCTATAGGTATGTAAATGCATATTAGTATCTATAGAGTCATATAGTGATGTATATATATATATATATATATATATATATATATATATATATATATATATATATATATATATATATATATATAAGTTAATAAATGCCTATTATATTAGCTCTCTATAGCATAGATTGACATGTATGTATATATTATATGTGAGTTCTATATATATGTAATGTATATATATGTATATGTATATTAGGTAATGTGTATGTACCCATAAATATGTATATGCTACCCTATGTGTATAATGACTTGTAGTGACTTGGTTTGAGTTGTGGTGTGTACTAGCTAGTATATGTTGTAAGGATAGTTAATACTGTAATTAGCATGATTTGAACTCCAATTTGTTCTCCTATGTTTGATCTAACTGTGTGTCGATTTTTGGGTTGATTGGTGTCTTTTAGATTTCGAAATGTGGTTGGGAAATGTGGGGACTGAAAACTGGGTTCAGTTTTCATTAAACTGATTTGAAATGAATTAATTTCCTTCCTTTTTCTTTACTGTCTAATAGCTGAACTGTTTGTGAATATAATGAATTGATTTCTTTCCTTTCCTTTTCTGTCCAGAATTGGACTGCTCACAGATTCTCTCTACACACACACACACAAGCACTTGCATACACACTCTTAACTGTTTTCTCACATTTTTCCCTCACAGTTTACACACTCTAACACACACACAGTCACACACACTTCTAATTCCTGTCTTCCCTTTAACACTCTAACACAACACATCACTCTCTTCTCTCACACTTGCACACACATTTGACACCTCTCCCTCACTCTTCTTTCTATTTCCTCTATACCTATATATAAGTATAATATGTGTATGTGTATTGTATAGGCCTATAGGCATGTAAATGCATATTAGTATCTATAGAGTCATATAGTGATGTAGGTATATATATATATATATATATATATATATATATATATATATATATATATATATATATATATATATATATATATATATATATATATATATAAAATATATATATATATATATATATATATATATATAAGTTAATAAATGCCTATTATATTAGCTCTCTATAGCATAGATTGACATGTATGTATATGTTATATGTGAGTTCTACATATATATAATGTACATATATGTATATGTATATTAGGTAATGTGTATGTATCCTGTATATGGCTACCCTATGTGTATAATGACTTGTAGTGACTTGGTTTGAGTTTTGGTGTGTACTAGCTAGTATAGGTTGTAAGGACTTGGTATGCTAGCATAAGCTAGTTAGCCTTGTTTAGACTAGTATGAACTAGTTAGGCCTAGAATAGACTTTTTAGACTTGTTCGACCTAGTTTGACCATAGTTGACTTAGGTTTGACTTCTTGGTTGACCAAGGTTGACCAAGAGTTGACTTTGGCCTAGATTAACCTAGATTCATGTAGAATGCATTGAATTGCATCTTGTTATTATTTTTGAGTTGTTGTGACTTGTGCTGTTCTGATTAGGAGCCAGACACCTCTCCTCGGACAGTACATTTCATCCGGACACTCAGATACCAGGCGAGTACATTCTCTGATCATTTCATATCCTGCTTAGAATTATTTTTCTGTATTAAATTACTTTACTTGATACTGTCACGTTGGTCACACGGATTAGTACTATATGGATCCCTTCTTGAGATGTTATCCCTTCAGGGATCATCGGGTAATACATGTTCTGTACGTTTCACTTACTGGCGTATCACTATGCTTCATTGGTTCATTGATCACTTGTGACATATACTCTTATGATCACAGAGTCTTCCTTGAATCCTTATCCCATTTATTGGGTCTCCTAGAATCTCCTAGAATCCCCATTTGTGGGACTTCTATGTACCACCCTTCGGGGGCCTTTGCATGCAATCATAACATAACCTGGTTGGATCGTTCTGTATTGATTGGGGGTACGGGGGAGTAGAAGTAGACATGTGAATATTATCCAAGTAGTGTAGCATCAGAATCTTTCCATAGTGTAGCATCAGAATCTCCTATGCCATTTACATGTCTACATTATACTCTGACTCACTAGCCATTGTTAGTCTCTATTTATAGTAGATATTTCTATTACAACTCTCTTTCTGTTTACATACTGCATTTTTTTTAGTATCTATATCTTACTTTACTGCATGATTATATTTTCTAACCTGCTATGAACTGTTGAGATGTATTGTGCTCGCTCCTGTCCTGACTGGACCTGTTGAAAATATTACAGAGGACGAGAAGGAGGCCTGTGTGGATACCTTCTGCAGGACAGCTCTAGCTGACGACTTTACCCTACTGCCTAGACTAGCTAGTTAGGCTTTATCTTACTTATGTTGTCTTGAGACTAGTAGTTAGACTTTATTTCTGTCTTTGAGATTTTGGTTGTATATATATTCTTTCATATTCAGTAGCTGAGACCTTGTACTCTGGATATCTGCTGAGATATTATCTTAGACTATTTGATCATCTGTATTTTCCTTGAGTTCTATATCATATCGTGCTCCTTCTTCCTTAGTTGTGATTGAGTTTATTTTCTGCCATGTCACCCCCATTCGGGGAGTATAAACTTCTTAGCTTTATATTGTTAGATGTTGTGACCTAGGACAGTGTTCTACCACCGACACTGCGGCGTAGGCTGGGCGTTGTTACGTTCTCGTACCCTCACAGTAGGTGCGGGTCGTGACACGTTTTTAGTGGTGGCCCATTCAGGTCGAGTTTATGTAGTGGTATTCGAACTAGAGTATCACTACAGCCTACAGTAGGATTAGAATATATTTTTGAAGGTACTCAATCACATTTAGAATTCCCTGAGAGATTCCTAGGACGACCCTTGAGAATCTATTAAGCTTCAATTTGAATCATTTCCCTTGTTTTGTTGCTCTCACTCCTCGATTACTGAATTTGATTTTGTTGGATCGTTGTTGATTTTAATTTTCCTATCGAGATGAATTTTAAGGCCTGAGTTACGATATTTTTCTGATAACATATATTGACGGGAATACAGGGATGGTAAAATGTCTACTTGATTATGGAGCTTATAGTTTATCGCAGCCATATTAGCTGGCGTGGCGGAAACATAGAGACCTGACTGCGGATGTACGTATCTTGGTTATGAGATTTGGAATTTCTCGCAGCTATACTAGTCGGCATAGCGAGATTTTCAAACGACATGATTGTAGAGGTGCATACCCCAGTTATGGAATCTAACGTTTATCGTAGCCTTGCTTACTGGCAGGGCGAGGACCCTGAGTAACATGATTTTGGACAAACGCATATGATTATCATATTATATCTTGAAAAGGTTTTTAAACATATAATCTGTATCGTACCATTCTGTCGTTATAAATTGTACTCCATCATCAAATAACTTAGGAATAGGAGTAAGAGTAACTTTAGTTGTTATTATAAACCTTGTGTAACTTCTTGCTATAAATTTCTTCCTAATACAATGAATCGATAATTTTTGCTAGACCATAACTTAGATTTGATGTTATAACTCTGGTTTCAAAATGGTTCCTTCTTTTAAATAGATAAGGAAAACATATTTTATCATTATTTTCTTCTTGTCATTAATTCTTGTATTACCTTAAAAAATATATACATATATATAGTGGACACAGATGCTTGCCTGACACGTATGCATGCTACACTTGATCACCAACCTATCTAAATGCATATTAATATGTTGATATTAATTTCTCAAAATCCTAATAATTTTAATATAGGACAGTATCAGTGATTAGTTCTCCGTTTCCCAGATTAATTTTGTAAATTAAATTTAAATTTCATGTTATTAGTTGTTGTTTACATTACTGCACATGTATATTACATATAGGGTTTCAAGTCTTAAAGAAAAATTGGTTGAGTTTGGTTGAATTTTGTGTAGAATTTGTCAAATCTGAAACTGTGTACATATTAACCCTTTAAGTCTGAATTCTAAGTGATTAGTCAAATTGCTGTTTTTTTTAATATAATGTTTTGAGCCGTGTACATTGTTGTGTGTAGGTATATAATGTTAGGTTTCATTCTCTTACATGTTAGGTTGCGGTTGTGGTAAACATTGAGTTGGTTTTGATGTTCGAATTTCTCCAAAATTTTGAAAACTGAATACATGTTAACATTTTTACACTGCTTTCAAATGCGTAGTTCAATTTCAGATCTAATATGTAATATTGAACTAAACTGAAAGATCGAACCCTTTATTTCAAGTTTTAACCCATGTACACTTGACACTCTACACTAATGTTCACAACTGCCACGAAAACCTAACCCTTCATCTCTATGTTATGTTCATATAGCTATATAGATATATATATATATATATATATATATATATATATATATATATATATATATATATATATATATATATATATATATATATATATAGTTCTGTATACATGTTATAATGTATGTAGGTGCATAATTAAATCTCTACCTCTCTATACATATAGATATACTTATATATATGGTTAGCCATGCATGTTATGAGTAAATAGCTTGTGCCTTGTAGACTGCTTAACCAATATGCCATGAATAGTGTAACTTAATAGCTATAGTTGAAATCCAAATCTCCTATACACTTTTATGTATAATTTCCACACACAAACCACATAACCCTTACATAATGCTAGCTTTTCCCTCTCTAACACACTCCATATATATATCGTGATTGGATTTCAATGCTATTGACTTTCGTTCCTTAAACTTTTGATCTTGATTTTTTTTTAAATAGTACCCCTTTAATTTTTTTTTTATAATTACCAGTTTCAGATAGGATGGTAGACTGCCGTACAGCCTTGATGATTGTTATTTTTATCCTTTCCAGTATGGCACCCATGACCCGAGCCCGTCGCCTGAGAGCAGCTGCAGCTACTTAGAGTGTGCTTCCACCACCTACTGTTCAGGAGGTAGTGATTGTCACGACCCGCACCCACTTTGAGGGTACGAGAACGTAACAACGCCCAGCCTACGCCGCAGTATCGGCGGTAGAGCGCTGTCCTAGGTCAACATACATCTAACAATATATATCTAAACTGTTTATACTCCCCGAATGGGGGTGACATAACAGTAAAACTCAATCACAACTAAGGAAGAGATAGCACGAAATGAAATAGAACCCAAGGAAATAAATAGATGAAATAGCAGTAGTCTAAGATAATCTCAGCAATATCCAACAATACAAGGTCTCAGATGAAAGAATATATATAACTCTGAACTCCAAATAAAGTCTAACTAAAACATGTCTCAAGACTGCATAAAGTAAGATAAGCCTAACTAATCTAATCTAGGCAATCGGGGTGATATCCTCAGCTAGAGCTGGGTCCTCCTGAGGGTCCAGCCCGCAGGTGTCATCTAAGGCTGCCCCGTAGTAAGTGTCCAGGCAAACCTCCTCCTCGTCCTCTGTAATATTTTTAACAGGTCCAGTGAGGACAGGAGCGAGTACAGTACATCTCAACAGATCATAGCAGGTTAGAAGATATAATCATGCAGTAAAGTAAGATACAAGTACTGAAAGAAGTACAGTATGTAAACAGAGAGAGAAAGCTGTAAGAGAAATATCTACTATAAATAGAGAACTATCATGTGACTAGTGAGTCAGAGTACAATATAGACATATAAATGGCATAGGAGTTCTGATGCCACACTATGGAAGAGATTCTGATACTACACTACTTGGATATTATTCACATGTCCAATTCTACTCCCCCGTACCCCCAATCAATACACAAGGATCCAGCCAGGTTATGTTATATGATGCTATGTAACAGCCCCCGAAGGGTAGTAGACCCCGAAGGTGATAAGCCCCCGAAGGTGATAGACCCCGAAGGTGATAGTCCCCGAAGGTGATACATAGTAGTCCCATAAATGGGATAAGGATTCTAGGAAGACTCTACGATCATAAGAGTATATGTCGTAAGTGATCAAAGAACCAATGAAGCATAGTGATACGCCATGTAAGTGAAACGCACAGAACATGTAGTACCCGATGCTCACTAAGGATAACATCTCAAGAAGGGATCCATATAGTACCAATCCGTGTGACCAACGTGACAGTACAAGTAAACTAATCTACTGCAGGAAATAATTCTAAGCAGGATATGAAATGATCAGAGAATGTACTCGCCTGTATCTGAGTGTCCAATATGAAATGTACCGTCCAAGGAGTGGTGTCTGGCTCCTAATCAGAACAGCACAAGTCACAACAAGTCCAGAATAGTGTAATGCAGTCCTACTATGCATTCTACATGATTCTAGGTCAATCTAGGCCCAAGTCAACTCTTGGTCAACTCTGGTCAACCCTAGAAGTCAAACTAGGTCAACCAAGTCTAATTAAGTCTAAACTAGGCTATACCAATCTACACTAGCTAGCACAACCCTAACGAGGCTATGCAAGCCTATACTAGCTATATCACAACATAGCTAGTAGCTAATACTAGAATACTTTAACAAGTCTACATCCTCACCATTACACCCATTGATTTAAGCACCACATAATTATACATACATATCTCTAGGCCAAGTATAAACCCTACAACATTAGCTAAACATAGAAGTATATATATATATATATACTCATACAATTTACACATAAAAAATATATATATATATATACTCATACAATTTACACATACATTATATGTACCTACATACAAGCCATAGCCTACACATGTAAAGACTAGGAATATAGAGAATAAGAGAGAGGGTGCTTGTGTGTGTGTGAAACATGAATTGTGTGTGTGTATACTTTGTGTTTGCAGGCAATACAACAGGGAAATAAAGAGGGAAAATGTGTGTGCCTAAAGGGAACATGTGTGTGAACATGTGAAAACAAGATTCCATATCAGCCTAACAATTTACAGTAAAATAGTGTGGTAAAACAGGACGGTGTGTATATGAGCAGTGAGAGAGTGAGGGTGGGTGAATAGGCTGTGTGTGTGTGTCCTATAAAATAGTGTGCAGGAAAATAGTACAACATTCAAACAGTGAGTGTGTGTGAACCAGTGTCCATGTATATGTACAGGAAACACCCAAACAGTGAAGGAAACACACAGGAAAGGAAAAATCAGTACAACGTTTAAAGAGCAGTGAATGAACATAAAGACAGAAAGGCATGGTCCTATTCTCAGGTTAAGAAGAAAAGGAAAAAGGAAATCAATTCATAGCTCCTTCCTCAATCTCAGTTTTTTGAAGAATACTCAACTGTACAAGTAGTCCAATGAATCCCAGGTTTATATCTCAAAACAAATGTGAACTTCACCTTAAACTCAGGTTTACATCTCATATATGAAAATGAAATGAACAGTTAACACACTGAATTCTCAGGTCTGTGTAATCTCAGATTTTCGAAGAACCATTCATAGCATTCAATCCTAAATAATATCCCCACATGAAACCAACATCCCAACACAAAACTCTAACATAACATGAATGCAATATGTGTAGGCTATCAATGAAACTGGAAAAATAAGCCATTCGAATTAGGGAGAAGTTATGATACCTATGTATCAGAAATTACAGTTAACACAATACAGTCCAACATTGCAACCCACACATAACATCGATTATCCCATTTAACAAAGACTAAACTGATATGTAATTTAATTAACAGTGGTTTGTGACATGTTAGGATGAAATTTAGCAACTAATCTAATTACTAATATCAGGAATTAAAAACAGGAAAAAAAGAAAACAGTGTATCAGTGATACACTAATGTATCAGAAATAAGCTTAACCAAACCACATTCGATTTCATACTCCATTGGCATTTCATGAAGAACATAAAGTTGGTAATTAATGGGGGTATATGTGTGTGTCACAGGTACAAAACAGTGTCCCAAAACATGACACACAAGTGTCCAAGACCACACAAAACACAAATACTCAGACTGGGTTCAGTCGACAGTTTCCGTGTCCAGTGCGGGCTAGATTCCTCACCCGACACGAAACATTAGGACACGAAACTTCGGGGGTGACACGACAGTCACTGCCCCCTGCTTCACGTCTAGCCACGCGTGTCCACGTGTCCTGGATGGCTCGCACGAACACGCGAGTAGCAGGGCATTCCTGTACACGCGCGCGCGGCCGAGTCCAAGGAACCCAAATGACACAAAAACGACACGAGACTCTCTCAGTCACTTAGAAACCCATAGACGACACCAAGACACGACTTCCTATTCAAACACATCTCACAAACGAGATCGAAATGCCCTTTGTGGCATTTCGTCGAACACCTATGCTGTCCACTGATACGTATCGGTACGGACACGTAAAGGACACAAAATCGAGCAAACACTATTCCTATAGCACAAGGACACCTAGGGCTTCCTATTGGTGAAGACAAAATGAAAATCCATAGAGAAATGGGGAAGTTACCTATTGATGAACAATGGGTGAAAAATCCCCAAATGGAATAATTTCCTCAAACATCCAAATCTCACAAATTGTTGTTTCCCTGCAAACAATCAATACCAACAGCAAGAATATTGATATTAGGATCTAATGCAACTAGTTTGAGGGAAAAAGGTCCTAAAATGGATTTATTATGAATTTCTAAAGATGGGAGCTCACCTCTTTCTTCTTGAAATAGATTTTCTAAGGAAAGGAGGCTAGCCATAGAAATTAGGAGGGGTTTTATAGTGGGGGAATCCCAAGACACCTAGGTGGCCGGCCACTCACTCTTAGGGTTAGGGTTTGGTAGTTTGGGATTGGGCCAAGTTACATGGGCTATGGTTTATTTAATTAATTAAAAGCTCTAAAAACATAAGTCAAGGCTTATGGCTTTCTAATTTCTATAGCTAAATAGGTTCTAATGACCAAACCATAGGTTAGGCTAGGTTAGACTAGAGTCACAAATCCTAACCAAGTCCAACTAACGAGGGTTAGCTCCTAGGTTGGTCTACATGAGTCAATACTAGTCAAAAATCAAACTAGTCCAAACAATTCCAAAATAATTCCTAAAAAATTCCCATAAATTCTAATTAATTCTAATAAATTTAAATTACCCCAAAAATGACAAATTTATCCTTAAATTAGAAATGTGGTAGTGACAAATCTACCCTCCTTAAAAGAATTTTGTCCTCAAAATTGAAAGGCGAAATACAACTGATGAGAAGGATAGAAGCATACCTCACGGTCCAAAAAGATAAGGGTACCGCTCGCGCATCTCATCCTTTCGCTCCCAGGTAGACTCTCCTGGAGAATGATGCCTCCATGCGATGCGTACCAAGGGTATCACCTGGTTCCTCAGAACCTTCTTCCGTCGATCCAGAATCTCCACTGGCTGCTCTGGATAGCTGAGAGAAGGCCCAACCTCTATCTCTGAATAATCGAGCACATGGCTAGGGTCAGCCACGTACCGTCTCAACTGTGATACATGAAATACGTTGTGGACCCCTACAAGTGCAGGCGGCAAGTCTAGCCTGTAAGCCACTTCACCGACTCTCCCGCTGATAACGAAAGGGCCGATGAAGCGCGGGCTAAGCTTTCCGCCTCTACCAAAACGTATCGTACCACGAGTCGGAGATATCCTCAAGAAAACCTGGTCTCCGACCTAATCACAAGCAAGGTCTCAATTAAAATAAATAACAAACATGATCAAAAATCACAACAAACAACCTAAATCTAATCCTACTCTAATCTGTACCTCAAACTCCAAGGGCCTCCGGTGGCTATCGGCCCAGTGCCGATGTCTGTCCTGCGCCACGCGAAGACTGTCCCTGATGAGCTTCACCTTCTCGGCCGCATCAACAACCATCTCTGGCCCCAGTAAAGCTCGCTCACCAACATCATCCCAGGACAAGGGTGTACGGCACCTACGCCCGTACAGAGCCTCGAAAGGTGACATCTCAATGCTGGCCTGGAAACTATTGTTGTAGGCAAACTCCACCAAATGAAGATGATCCTCCCAGGAACCTCCGAAGTCCAAGACGCACGTCCGCAGCATATCCTCAAGGGTCTGAATAGTCCGCTCTGACTGTCCGTCCGTCTGGGGGTGGTATGCAGTACTAAACTTGAGCTGAGTGTCCAAGCTGGTCTGCAGACTCCTTCAGAAATGGGAAGTAAAACGGCTATCCTGATCCGAGACGATGCTGACCGGAACTCCATGGATCCAGACTATCTGCCGCATATACATCTCCGCCAGCCTCTCTGTAGACGTACCCACCTTGAATGGCAAGAAGTGGGCCGATTTGGTCAACCTGTCAACGATGACCCAAATCGCGTCTTTCCCTCCTGGAGTACACGGTAATCCTGAACCGAAGTCCATAGTGATATGCTCCCATTTCCACTCGAGAATGGGCAGCGGCTGCAACAATCCACCGGGCCTCTGTCTCTCTGCTTTCACCTGCTGGCAGACCAAACACCTAGCCACGAAGCGAGCCACCTCCCGCTTTATTCCTGACCACCATACATGCTCCCGTAGATCTCGGTACATCTTGTTAGCACCCGGGTGTATAGAGTACTGAGATCTGTGGGCCTCCTACATAACCTGCTCCCTGAGCTCTCCGCTGGGCACACATAATCTGGAACCGTGCCTCAGGGCACCATCCTCTGCAAGAGAAAACTCGCCCTCCAGCAAACCCGCTCGAACCTGCTCCTAGAGACACCGTAGAGCAACGTCCTCAAACTGTGCCGACTTGATCCTCTCCACCAAGTCTGACTGAATCTGCATCTCCCATAGCTGCATCTGCACTCCGGGCACAATCACCTCAATCCCAAGGCTCTCCAAGTCGGCAAGCAAATGTCAATCCATGGTCAAACACATGGCTGTCGGATACCTACTCAAGGCATCGGCAACAAAGTTGGCCTTCCCTGGATGATACTGCAGTGCAATGTCAAAGTCCTTCATTAACTCCAACCATCTGTGCTGCCTCATGTTCAACTCCTTCTGAGTGAACACATACTTTAAACTCTTGTGATCTGTGAAGATCTCCACCCTCTCACCATACAAATAATGCTTCCACAGCATCAGAGCAAATATCACGGCTGCCAGCTCCAGGTCGTGGGTAGGGTAGTTCTTCTCATAGGGACGCAATTGCCTGGAAGCATAGGCAATCACCTTCCCGTGCTGCTGCAACACACAACCCAGCCCCTTCCCTGAAGCATCATTATAAATAGTGAAACCACCTGATCCTGAAGGCAACATCAGAATCGGAGCTGTCGTCAGCCGCTTCTTCAACTCATCAAAAGCTGCCTGACACTCCTCTGACCAAACATACTCAGCATCCTTCCGGGTCAGCCGTGTCAACGACTCTGCAACCTGGGAGAAATCCTGCACGAATCTCCGATAGTATCCTGCCAGCCCCAGGAAACTCCTAATCTCTGCAACTGAAGTCGGCGCTGCCCATGCCTCAACTGCTACAATCTTCTTGGGGTCAACTAAGATACCATCTCCAGTCACCACATGCCCCAAGAAGTCCACCCGATCCAAGAAGAGCTCATACTTGGAGAGCTTCCCATAAAGCTGCTTCTTCCTAAGAGTCTCCAGCACGATCCTCAAATGCTCCTCATGCTCCTCCTCAGTCTTGGAATATACCAAAATATCATCTATGAATACTACCACAGACTGATCCAGATACTGATGGAACACCTTGTTCATAAGGTTCATAAACACTGCTGGTACATTGGTTACCCCAAATGGCATTACCAGAAACTCGAACTGCCCGTACCGCGTCCTAAAAGCGGTCTTGGGAATATCCTCCCCCTTCACCTTCACCTGGTGATATCCCGACCTCAGATCAATCTTGAAAAACACTCGAGCTCCGCTCAACTGGTCAAATAGATCGTCGATCCGCGGCAGTGGGTATTTGTTCTTGATTGTGAGCTTGTTGAGTGCCCTATAGTCAATATACATGCGTACTGACCCATCCTTCTTCGGTACGAACAATACTGATGCACCCCATGGCGACGAACTCGAGCGGATGAAGCCCTTGTCCTGTAGCTCATCCACCTGCTTCTTCAGCTCTACCCGCTCGCTGTTGTTCACCCGATAGACATGCTGAGAGATTGGTTCCGCTCCTGGAACCAAGTCTATCAAGAACTCTATATCCCTGTCTGGGGGCAGTCCCGGCAACTCCTCTGGGAAAACATCCATATAATCTGCTATCAAGGGGTGTGGAATCGTCTGCTCCTCGACCGAGACTCCACAGAAGACTCGCTGCTCTGCTCTGCCTGATGTCTGGAGTACTCGAACTCTGGCTCCCCCGGCGCTCTGAACAGAACTCTACCCCCTCTGCAATCAATGCTGGCGTGGTGCCTGCTCAACCAATCCATGCCTAGTACTATATCGTAGTTCGGCAATGGCATTACGAGCAGGCTCACCTCCAGCTCATGGCCTCCCAAAACTACTTTCCGACCCTTACAATCATCACTCACGAGGATAATACCACCCCCGGTCGTGATCTTGTAAGTCCTAGGCAACGATTCAGCTATGATACCGTGTCTAATCGCAAAAGATACTGATATGAAGCTATGCGAAGCGCCAGAATCGAATAATACAAATGCTGGACTGGAGTCGAGAAGAATCGAACCTGCAATCAGCTCTCCAGTCACCTCTGCCACTCCAGCTGCCATGGCGAAGGCTCGCCCCTGCTGGCCTCCCCTGGCCTGCTGCTGGTGCTGGACGAACCTCTGCTGCTGCGTCGGCAGGGCTGGTCCCCTCTGCTGGCCTGCTGGAGCTCTGACTCCTTCTCCCTGGACTGCTCGTCCCATGCGGTACTCCCTCATCTGGTGGTCTGCTGAACCACACACCATGCACAGGCCCAGCCTCTTCCGGCACTCATTGAAGACGTGCCCAGGCTTCTTGCAGTAGGCACAAGTGACTCCCTGTCTCTGACCCTGCTGGTGCTGTCTCGGCTGCTGCTGCTGAACTGGCCTCTGCTGGATCGGCTGCGGCTGAAACTGCCTCAACTGTTGATGCTGAAAGTGGGGCCTCTTGGCCTGGCCCCCGCTGCTGCTGCCTCCAACTGGGTCCCTCCCCCTCTTGAGCCTAAGCTCAAGATCATCCTCAGCCAACAGGGCCCCCGTCAAGATCTCCTCAAATGTAGCATCCCTGCTGCCCTTGGTCAGGGACTTGACCTCCTTGACCAGACCCTTCCGGAACCTCTGGGCCTTTGCCGTCTCGCTCAAGCCCTCCACGAACCTGCCGAGACGACCAAACTCTCCAGCATACTCCTCTACAGAGAGGCTCCCCTGGACCAAGCTCTCAAACTGCGACTCTAAGGCTCTGACTACTGAATCTGGAAAGAACTTCTTCTTGAAGAAGCCCCTGAACTGCTCCCAAGTCTGCCCCGGTACCCCCACCCTGGGGTCTGACTGATACCAGGTGTGAGCAAGATCT
Source organism: Iris pallida (assembly GCA_029216955.1). Lineage (NCBI taxonomy): Eukaryota > Viridiplantae > Streptophyta > Magnoliopsida > Asparagales > Iridaceae > Iris > Iris pallida. The sequence goes on along the minus strand of JANAVB010028818.1, from coordinate 39,135,309 downwards.
CACATCCGGCTAGCTGCGGCCTCGATCTGAAGGTCTGCTGGAATCCTGGCCAAGCGGAAGATCTCCTCTATATGCTCGATCCACTCATCGGCATATAGGATCCCCTCTGTCCCCAGAAAGTCTGTGGGGCTCATCTTCTGAAACTTCTTGATCCCCGGTATCCTCGGCTGCTGTACCACTGGTCGAGCTACGGCTGTCGTGACGGCCAACTCCATGCCTCTGTCCTGCCGAGCCTGCTGTCGGTCCATGAACTGCTGGAAATACGCGAACATCTGAGCTGCGTCCACATGTCCTGGAGGCGGTGGAGGCTGGAAGGGATCCTCTGAAATGACCGGGTCCTGCCTCCCAGTCGGTGGATGCATACCCCCAGCTGCGGCTGCCGAGGTCTCAACACGAGCTGAGGTGGCAGGAGCTGCAGTCCCCTGGCCTCGTCGTGCTGGCTGAGAGGTAGCAGTCCCCTCTATAGCATCCTCATGAATGGCATGCTGCGATCTAGTCTCTACCATCCTGAAGATAGGCAAACAAGAGTATCAATTTCTGAGAAAGAAGCGAAATAACAAAGGCGGACAATTATAATTCAAAGGATCAGCTGACAAAGGATTTAGATGGCAATAAATTTTTTTTCCTAAAGTGATTGAGTACCTTAAAATTAATGTCCTATATCCTACTGCAGGCTGTAGTGATACTCTAATTCGAATACCACTACACTTCTAGTCTGGACCTGCATGGGCCACCACTAAAAACGTGTCACGACCCGCACCCACTGTGAGGGTACGAAAACGTAACAATGCCCAGCCTACGCCGTAGTATCGGCGGTAGAGCGCTGTCCTAGGTCAACATACATCTAACAATATATATCTAAACAGTTTATACTCCCCGAATGGGGGTGACATAACAGTAAAACTCAATCACAACTAAGGAAGAGATAGCATGAAATGAAATAGAACCCAAGGAAATAAATAGATGAAATAGCAGTAGTCTAAGATAATCTCAGCAATATCCAACAGTACAAGGTCTCAGATGAAAGAATATATATAACTCTGAACTCCAAATAAAGTCTAACTAAAACATGTCTCAAGACTGCATAAAGTAAGATAAGCCTAACTAATCTAATCTAGGCAATCGGGGTGATATCCTCAGCTAGAGCTGGGTCCTCCTGAGGGTCCAGCCCGCAGGTGTCATCTAAGGCTGCCCCGTAGTAAGTGTCCAGGCAAACCTCCTCCTCGTCCTCTGTAATATTTTTAACAGGTCCAGTCAGGACAGGAGCGAGTACAGTACATCTCAACAAATCATAGCAGGTTAGAAGATATAATCATGCAGTAAAGTAAGATACAAGTACTGAAAGAAGTGCAATATGTAAACCGACAGAGAAAGCTGTAAGAGAAATATCTACTATAAATAGAGAACTATCATGTGACTAGTGAGTCAGAGTACAATATAGACATGTAAATGGCATAGGAGATTCTGATGCTACACTATGGAAGAGATTCTGATACTACACTACTTGGATATTATTCACATGTCCAATTCTACTCCCCCGTACCCCCAATCAATTCACAAGGATCCAGCCAGGTTATGTTATATGATGCTATGTAACAGCCCTCGAAGGGTAGTAGACTCCGAAGGTGATAAGCCCCCGAAGGTGATACATAGTAGTCCCATAAATGGGATAAGGATTCTAGGAAGACTCTACGATCATAAGAGTATATGTCGTAAGTGATCAAAGAACCAATAAAGCATAGTGATACGCCATGTAAGTGAAACGCACAGAATATGTAGTACCCGATGCTCCCTAAGGATAACATCTCATGAAGGGATCCATATAGTACCAATCCGTGTGACAAACGTGACAGTACAAGTAAAGTAATCTACTGCAGGAAATAATTCTAAGCAGGATATGAAATGATCAGAGAATGTACGCGCCTGTATCTGAGTGTCCAATATGAAAAGTACCGTCTAAGGAGTGGTATCTGGCTCCTAATCAGAACAGCACAAGTCACAACAAGTCCAGAATAGTGTAATACAGTCCTACTATGCATTCTACATGATTCTAGGTCAATCTAGGCCCAAGTCAACTCTTGGTCAACTCTGGTCAACCCTAGAAGTCAAACTAGGTCAACCAAGTCTAATTAAGTCTAAACTTTGCTATACCAATCTACACTAGCTAGCACAACCCTAACAAGGCTATGCAAGCCTATACTAGCTATATCACAACATAGCTAGTAGCTAATACTAGAATACTTTAACAAGTCTACATCCTCACCATTACACCCATTGATTTAAGCACCACATAATTTTACATACATATCTCTAGGCCAAGTATAAACCCTACAACATTAGCTAAACATAGAAGTATATATATATACTCATACAATTTACACATACATTATATGTGCCTACATACAAGCCATAGCCTACACATGTAAAGACTAGGAATATAGAGAATGAGAGAGAGGGTGCTTGTGTGTGTGTGAAACATGAATTGTGTGTGTGTATATTTTATGTTTGCAGGCAATGCAACAGGGAAATAAAGAGGGAAAATGTGTGTGCCTAAAGGGAACATGTGTGTGAACATGTGAAAACAAGATTCCATATCAGCCTAACAATTTACAGTAAAATAGTGTGGTAAAACAAGACAGTATGTATATGAGCAGTGAGAGAGTGAGGGTGGGTGAATAGGCTGTGTGTGTGTCCTGTAAAACAGTGTACAGGAAAACAGTGCAACATTCAAACAGTGAGTGTGTGTGAACCAGTGTCCATGTATATGTGCAGGAAACACCCAAACAGTGAAGGAAACACACAGGAAAGGAAAAATCAGTACAACATTTAAAGAGCAGTGAATGAACATAAAGACATGAAGGCATGGACCTATTCTCAGGTTAAGAAGAAAAGGAAAAAGAAAATCAATTCATAGCAATCAATCCCAAATAATATCCCAGGTTTATATCTCAAAACAAATGTGAACTTCACCTTAAACTCAGGTTTACATCTCATATATGAAAATGAAATCAACAGTTAACACTCACTGAATTCTCATGTCTGTGTAATCTCAGATTTTCGAAGAACCATTCATAGCAATCAATCCCAAATAATATCCCCACATGAAACCAACATCCCAACACAAAACTCTAACATAACATGAATGCAATATGTGTAGGCTATCAATGAAACTGGAAAAATAAGCCATTCGAATTAGGGAGAAGTCATGATACCTATGTATCAGAAATTACAGTTAACACAATGCAGTCCAACATTGCAACCCACACATAACATCGATTATCCCATTTAACAAAGACAAAACTGATATGTAATTTAATTAACCGTGGTTTGTGACATGTTAGGATAAAATTTAGCAACTAATCTAATTACTAATATCAGGAATTAAAAACAGGAAAAAAAGAAAACAGTATATCAGTGATACACTAATGTATCAGAAATTAGCTTAACCAAACCACATTCGATTTCATACTCCATTGGCATTTCATGAAGAACATAAAGTTGGTAATTAATGGGGGTATATGTGTGTGTCACAGGTACAAAACAGTGTCCGAAAACATGACACACAAGTGTCCAAGACCACACAAAACACAAATACTCAGACTGGGTTCAGTCGACAGTTCCCGTGTCCAGTGCGGGCTAGATTCCTCACCCGACACGAAACATTAGGAAACGAAACTTCGGGAGTGACATGACAGTCACTGCCCCCTGCTTCACGTCCAGCCAGGTGTGTCCACGTGTCCTGGATGGCTCGCACGAACACGCGAGTAGCATGGCATTCCTGTACACGCGCGCGCGGCCGAGTCCAAGGAACCCAAACGACACAAAAATGACACGAGACTCTCTCAGTCACTTAGAAACCCATAGACGACACCAAGTGTCACGCCCCAGAACCAGAATACTGGAGAGCGGGGGCAGACATAGCCAGCTACGTATATGAAATGGATTCTATCTCGCTATACGGTCACGGCTGTCTAGATACATGAAGGTTTATCTACAAGCCAACAGTCTCTTAAGGTCATGAACAAGCCTAGTGTCTCAATCACAAGCAAGTAAGTAAATGTTACAAGATGTATGATCATTAAATATACAATAATAAGGCGTCCCAAATATTACATATTCAGCTGATCATGAAGCTAGTCGTTACAAAATGTTAGGACTAGCAAGAGTTTAGTCATACATGATCAACCCTAGGATTTGTTAATCATGTTACAGCCCGTAGACAGACAGTAAGTAAGGGCAATCGAGCTAAACAGGTGCTCGTCGGCTAAACGCCTCAAAAGAATATTTTTACAATAGAGTGGGAGAGCCAAAAATAACCCACTCGTTGCCAGGGTTCCGTCTAGTAGCCACCATCTGGCTGGAAGGTCGGTAGATCCTCTGGAGCTGCTCCGAAATCTGGCCACACAAAACCAGCTGGGTCAGACCCCAGAAAGAGCAAGTGCCACAAAGGAGGCTTCACTTAAGAACCAAAACCAGCAATCAGCACAAGATATAAATAAAGTAAGAGCTGGAAATAAAGAAAATACACCAGGATGATATACGACGAGATAACCATGGAACTATTCAGATAACCAGGTTACAACCCGTAAACCAAACAAGGACCAGGGTTGTAACCCTTCGTCTGAACAGAACTTGGAATTCTCACCATTTATCGATAAAATAAATACAAACATTCTGGTCATTCAATAATCTGGAACAGGATCAGGGCAAGACTAGACTGGTTAGACTCCATCCAATCATTTCACGGCCAAGCAAGAATTACGGCTTGATACTTTAACTAACTAGGGTTATCACAGGCCTAATTACTAGCAAGATGCAGTGAGATTATTCTACAGCCACAAGCCCTGCAGTCCATCCTGGTTACCCGGGTTAAAAGATTAGAGTTGAATTCAGGTGGGTACATCGTCCAAGAAACGAATGTTCCCTTAGGTAGCTTGAAGGGTGCAACACATGACAGTGTGCTGGAAAAGAGCCCTACTCGACGGCAGGCTACAGATCCCAAGTCGTGCCCAGGTAACGGGATTGCCTGTAGCTGGAAAATCTCGTCATGACTAATGTATTAATCTAGTTATTAGCCTTAGTTCATTTTAGTAGGTACTCCTGACCGTGGTACTCAGGAGTCCCCTCCTAGACATGATGCAAGACAGGACTGGATTATTTGTACAAACACAATCGTCTACGATGTCCAGATTAATTATACAGGTCATGTCATGTCAGGTAGCCGTCGCAACAGCTATTCGAGATAATCATGTCAGGTTATCAGGCCAAGTGTACTTGTCAGGAGTGCGCCACGACGGGCCACTATCAGGTCATGTCAGGTTATTATGTCAGGAGTGCACCACTACGGGTCACTATCACGTCATACTCAATTATCAATTACAAACATATCAAGTAAATTTGTGATTATCAAGTTCAGGACAAAAGGCGTAAGGATATAAAATGGACGTTAAATATCTAATAAAATATCAATATACAGGGCCATAGAAGATCCAGGGTAGTCAGGTTACGCTCAGGTCATACGCTCAGGTCATACGCTCAGGTCATACGCTCAAGCCATACGCTCAGGTCATACGCTCAGGTCATACGCTCAGGTCATACTAGCGTATGCAGGACATACGCTTCCCAAAAGGCAGCGTATGTACTCCATACGACTCCTCTTCAAGGCAGCGTATGAGGTCCATACGACTCCTTGTCAAGACAGCGTATGAGGTCCATACGACTCCTCTTCAAGGCAGCGTATGAGGTCCATACGACTTCTCTTCAAGGCAGCGTATGAGGTCCATACGACTCCTTGTCACCCAAGTGAGCGTATGCAAGACATTCGCTCCCAAAAGGCAGCGTATGGGGTTCAGACTGTGCTGCGCTAAAGAGCACACACAGCTCAGTGACGCAAGCTAAAAAGCCCGTGCACTGCTCACTGTCTTCTCCAAATCAGCAAGAACTCCATGGTTTGAACCTAAAGCTTCAAAAATCTATAACTTGGTCAAAATAAGTCCAAATCCAACTTTTCAAAGGTCAAAATTGGGTAGAATAAAATTCTCTACAACATGGAACCATCAAAACTTGAAAACAAAAAAGTTTGATAGATCAAAACCACCAAAATCCAAAAATAACTAAATTCTAGATCTACGAATATTAAAGCTTCAAAACGGAAAATGACAAGTTCTAAAGTGTCTTAGAAACATGGAAAGAAGCTAATAGAACAATAAAAATGGGTTCTCTTGTAGAAGCAAGTTGTACTTGCCTAGACCTCTCTCTTCTCTCTTTGGTAGGTGAAGGGAGTAAATGAGGAAGAAGAAGATAAATAATGAAGAAAGAGAATAAAGAGGGCTAATAAATATGAGTGGTGGTGGTAGGTAGGGGGTTCACCCCTTGGTTCATAATGAACCAAGAGCAATCCCAAACCGAACCAGGCCAACCCAAACCAAGAAGAAACCAAGCCAAGAAGGAAATGCCAAGCCAGGAAATCATGCAATACAAGAATAAAATACGTACACGTATTCCAAGAATACGTAATACGAACCCCAGGCATTACAACTCTACCCACCTTAAAAGAATTCTGTCCTCGGAATTTAATCAAGAGGCTAGAGGAGCAATGACAAGCTATATTAATCACATGCAAGCTATAACTAGGCAGACAATCACTCATTCAAGCAAGGAATCGAAGGCATGAGGCATAAGAAAGACATTATACCTTACGAGTCAAATAAGTCGGGATATCGCGATCGGATATCATCCTCACGCTCCCACGTTGACTCCCCCAAGGAGTGATGACCCAAGCAACTCGGACTAACTTGATAGTCTTGTTCTTGAGGATCTTCTCTCTCCGGTCTAATATAGACACGGGCCTCTCCTCATACGAAAAGTTTGTACCAACAACCAATTTCGAATGATCCAGGATGTGGCTCGGGTCCGGGATATACCGTCGTAATTGGGATACATGGAACACGTCATGCACCGCGCTTAGCGACGGTGGAAGAGCGAGACGATAGGATACATCTCCTACTCGCTCCAGAATGTCAAACGGTCCTATATACCTAGGACTAAGCTTGCCCCGTACGCCGAAACGAATGACGCCACGGTTAGGCAAAATCCTCAGGAATACATGATCGTCGACCGAAAACTCGAGAGGGCGCCGATGAGAATCGGCCCAATGGCGCTGGCGATCTTGGGCAACTCGAAGATGATCTCTGACTCGCCTGACCACTTCAACTGTCTTGGCAATCATTTCTGGATCGAGCATCTGTCTCTCTCCAACATCACCCCAGGCTAGCGGGGATCTGCACTTCCTACCATACAGTACCTCAAACGGTGCCATTTGGATACTGGCCTGGAAACTGTTGTTGTACGAGAATTCCACCAGGTGTAAGTGATCTTCCCATGAACCACCGAAGTCAAGTGTGCAAGACTGCAACATGTCTTCAAGAGTCTAGATCGTGCGCTCCGACTGGCCATCTGTCTGCGGGTGATATGCTGAACTGAACTGGAGATGAGTTCCCAAACTCTCTTGTAAGCTACGCCAAAAGTGCGACATAAATCTTGAATCTCGGTCCGAGGTGATACTGACTGGCACACCATACAATCTGACAATCTGCCTGAGGTACATCTCTGCTAACTGAGCCGTCGACTAGCCAACTCTGAATGAAAGAAAGTGATCCACTTTCGTGAGCCTGTCAACTATAACCCAGATAGCATCTCTACCAACTGGGGATCTAGGTAGTCCAGTCACAAAATCCATGGTCACATGCTCCCACTTCCATTCTGGAATCGGTAAGGGCTGAAGAAGTCCAGTCGGTCTCTGATGTTCGGCTTTAACTTGTTGGCAAACCAAACACCGAGAGACAAACCGAGCTATCTCCCGCTTCATGTCATTCTACCAGAAATGCTGCCGGATATCACGGTACATCTTCGTACTGCCGGAATGGATGGAATACTGTGAACTGTACGCTTCTGACATGATCTCCTGCCGGATATCTCCGCTGGATACACAAAGACGCTTACCATATCGAAGTGTACCGTCCTCATGAATGCATAACTCTGGTCTTCGTCCTGCCTCACACTCTGCTCTGAGTCGCTGAAGCTTGGAATCTGCCGACTGCGCCATCCGGATCCTCTCGACTATAGTGGACTGAACTTGCATGGTAGCCATCAATGCCACACTGGAAGGGAGAACAACTTCAATACCCATCTTCTGAAGATCTGCTAACAGCTCTGGTTGCGCTGTTAGAAAATAAACTCCCGCTCTCCTGCTCAATGCATCCGCAACCACATTGGCCTTCCTAGGATGATACTCAGGTTGACATCATAATCCACAAGAAGCTCCAGTCACCTTCTCTGACGCATGTTAAGATCCTTCTGGGTAAAAACATACTTCAGGCTCTTGTGGTCGATAAAAATCTCTACCCTGTCTCCATACAAGTAGTGCCTCCACAACTTAAGTGCAAACACCACTGCTGCCAGCTCCAAGTCATGGGTTGGGTAATTCCTCTCATGATCACGAAGTTGTCGTAACGCATAAGCTATTACCTTCCTATGTTGCATCAGAACACATCCTAAACCTCTGCCTGAAGCATCACAGTACACTGAGAATCCTCCGGTCCCATCTGAAAGCGTGAGAATAGGAGCTGTTATCAGGCCTCGCTTCAACTGCTCAAAAGAACTCTGACACTCTGATGTCCAAGTAAACTGTGCATCCTTGCGGGTCAACTGCGTCAATGGCGCTGAAATTCGAGCAAAATCCGAAATAAACCGCCGGTAGTAGCCGGCCAATCCAAGAAAACTACGAACCTCTGTAACTGTGCTGGGCACTGGCCATGACTCAATATCAACAATCTTCTGGGGATCCACTTCTACTCCTCCTCGAGTGATGATATGACCCAAGTACGAAATGCGATCGAGCCAGAACTCACATTTACTGAACTTGGCATATAACTGGTGTTCTCTGAGGATCTGAAGAACTATACGGAGATGCTGCTCATGCTCCGCCTCACTCTTGCTGTAGACCAGAATGTCATCCAAGAACACAATCACAAACTGATCCAAGTAAGGCATGAAGATGCGATTCATGAGGTCCATGAATACTGCCGGCACATTGGTTGCTCCAAAAGGCATAACAAGGAATTCCCAATGTCCATATCTCGATCTAAAAGCTGTCTTCGGAATGTCCTGCTCTCTGACTCTGATCTGATGATAACCAGAGCACAAATTAATCTTCGAGAATATTGAAGCCCCCTTGAGTTGATCAAACAAGTCATTTATCCTCGGAAGAGGATATCTTTTCTTGATTGTCACTGAGTTCAAGGTACGATAATCAACACATAACCTGGATGTACCATCCTTCTTTTTTACAATAAGCATCGGGGCTCCCCAAGGCGATCCACTAGCACGAATGAATCCCTTGGTTCTGAGTTCTTCAATCATCTTGTATAATATCTCCAACTCTGACGGCGCCATCCTGTAGACTCTCTCTCACACTGGGCTGTCCCGGGAATCAAGTCTATAGTGAACTCGATCTCCCGCTCCGGAGGCATACCTGGAAGTTCTTCTGGGAAAACATCTAGAAACTCCTCGACTATCCTGGGAAACTGAACTGTTGCTACTGCCATCCGCAATACTGGAGGAGATGACTCAACTTTGCCTCGGGAGAAAGAAAACTCCGGCTCGCCTGGAATGCTAAAAACAACCCTGCCAATGTGGCAGTCTATCCTAGCATAGTGGTTCCTCAACCAATCTATCCCTAGGACCACATCATAATCGGCCATCGGGAATTCTATCAATCTAGCGGGAAATTCTCTACCGCTAACTACGATCCGACACGAGAAAAACACCCTATCTACTCCCACAAGTCCGTTACCAGTAAGTATATTGAGCCTTACTGATAATGACTCGGGCTCCAATTCTATCCGTGTTACGAATCGTGCAGACATAAAAGAATGCGATGCACCAGAATCAAATAAAGCTGAAGCTGGAAAGGATTTGACGAGAATAGTACCTGCCACTACCTCTCCTGGTGCCAATCCTTCCTCCTCGGTCATCACCATAGCCTGACCGTGCCCTTGGGGTGCTGGTTCCCTCTGCTGAAACCCTCGCTGCCTGCTCTGACTCTGGGCTTGGACTTGTGCATACTGCTGGGGGTTCTGCTGCTGGAATACTTGGGTCTGAGGCGGCAAGGGCCTCGGCAATGGATACTGCTGCTGCTGCTGGACTGGAGCTGGTCCTCTCACCGAAGAGCTAGAAAGGTTGGACGATGATGAACCACCCCTATTCGGGCAGGATCCAACCCTATGGTCTGGTGCTCCACAAGCCAGACATAATATCTGTGCCCTACGACATTCTGCCACTACATGGCCTGGCTTTCCACAATGAGAACAACCCACTACGGAAGATTGCTTTTGCTTCTGTTGCTGAGGGTACGTCGGAGTTGAATGCTGAACCGACGTTACTAAGGCCGCTCGCCTCGGAGCTCCAATAGTCAAAGCCCTGGCTGCCGGGGCTGGGGCTGAAGACTGATTCATCTGGCCGTGAGATCTCTTCCGACCTCCGGCCCTATCCACAATCCTCTGGGAGGTATACTCATGCCTCCGGGCTGCCCTCAACACTGCATCAAAAGTCTGATGCTCAAACTGTTCCACTGCCAACAAGATCTCCAGGTGAAGTCCCTGTTGGAATCGCTGGGCTCTATCATACTCGGTTGCCACCAAAGTGGGAGCAAACCGACTGAGTCGGGAAAACTCGGCCGCATATCCGTCGATCGTCCTGTCTCCTTACTTCAGATTGGTAAACCTCGTCTGCAGATCATACCGAGCCACGGCATCGAAATACTTGGTCTGGAATCTCTCTCTGAATACTGCCCAAGCAATGGGTGCTGCTAATCCAATGGCCTGCGCTGCCCACCAACTGCGGGCAAGATCTAACAACTGCAGGCGCACAACGGCCACCTTCTTGTTCTCTGGGGTCCTGGCTGCTTCTAGAATCACCTCTGTGTCCTGAAGCCATGCATCTGTCGTCGAAGAATGGAGGGTTCAAGCACTTGAAGCTGTTGGCCGTGTTGTTACCCTGATGACCACCCCGGGTCAAAGCATCCGTCACTGCCTGGTACAAGGCATCTCCACGCCGGTCTTGGGAAGCTATCAAGGTCTTGACGAGTCCTACCAAAGTGCCGTCATCATGTTCTACAGGTTGAACTGGCTGGACTGGTGGCTCTCCGCCAGAAGGTACGACTCTGGAGGCTACTCCAGAATGCTGGGCTTAATCTCCAGGTTACTGCTGATCTGCGGGAGGTGCTCCGCCTTGCTGGTCGGTAGGACCACGAATAATGCCGCTGAAGAAGACGACATAGGGAACAATAAGGAAGGACCAGGACAGATCAACGATACAAGCATATGATCAGGACGAGAATCCAGGGATTCAGAAGATACGAGCAGAGATCAAGGACGAATACTGATTGAGACATCTATTCGGTAAACCCTCATATATCTTGATTTACAAGACCTGCATGGGCCACCACTTAAACCATGTCACGCCCCAGAACCAGAATACTGGAGAGCGGGGACAGACATAGCCAGCTACGTATATGAAATGGATTCCATCTCGCTATACGGTCACGGCTGTCTAGATACATGAGGGTTTATCTAGAAGCCAACAGTCTCTTAAGGTCATGAACAAGCCTAGTGTCTCAATCACAAGCAAGTAAGTAAATGTTACAAGATGTATGATCATTAAATATACAATAATAAGGCATCCCAAATATTATATATTCAGCTGATCATGAAGCTAGTCGTTACAAAATGTTACGACTAGCAAGCGTTTAGTCATACATGATTAACCCTAGGATCTGTTAATCATGTTACAGCCCGTAGGCAGACAGTAAGTAAGTGCAATCGAGCTAAACAGGTGCTCGTCGGCTAAACGCCTCAAAAAAATATTTTTATAATAGAGTGGGAGAGCCAAAAATAACCCACTCGTTGCCAGGGTTCCGTCTAGTGGCCACCATCTGGCTGGAAGGTCGGTAGATCCTCTGGAGCTGCTCTAAAATCTGGCCACACAAAACCAGCTGGGTCAGACCCCAGAAAGAGCAAGTGCCACAAAGGAGGCTTCACTTAAGAACCAAAACCAGCAATCAGCACAAGATATAAATAAAGTAAGAGCTAGAAATAAAGAAAATACACCAGGATGATATACGACGAGATAACCATGGAACTATTCAGATAACCAGGTTACAACCCGTAAACCAAACAAGGACCGGGGTTGTAACCCTTCGTCTGAACAGAACTTAGAATTCTTACCATTTATCGGTAAAATAAATACAAGCATTCTGGTCATTCAATAATCTGGAACAGGATCAGGGCAAGACCAGACTGGTTAGACTCCATCCAATCATTTCACGGCCAAGCAAGAATTATGGCTTGATACTTTAACTAACTGGGGTTATCACAGGCCTAATTACTAGCAAGATGCAGTGAGATTATTCCACAGCCACAAGTCCTGCAGTCCATCCAGGTTACCCGGGTTAAAAGATTAGAGTTGAATTCAGGTGGGTACATCGTCCAGGAAACGAATGTACCCTTAGGTAGCTTGAAGGGTGCAACACATAACAGTGTGCTGGAAATGTGCCCTACTCGAAGGCAGGCTACAGATCCCAAGGCGTGCCCAGGTAACGGGATTGCCTGTAGCTGGGAAATCTCGTCATGACTAATGTATTAATCTAGTTATTAGCCTTAGTTCATTTTAGTAGGTACTCCTGACCGTGGTACTCAGGAGTCCCCTCCTAGATATGATGCAAGACAGGACTGAATTATTTGTACAAACACAATCGCCCACGGTATCCAGATTAATTATACAGGTCATGTCATGTCAGGTAGCCGTCGCAACAGCTATTCGAGATAATTATGTCAGGTTATCAGGCCAAGTGTACTTGTCAGGAGTGCGCCACGACGGGCCACTATCAGGTCATGTTAGGTTATTATGTCAGGAGTGCACCACTACGGGTCACTATCACGTCATGCTCAATTATCAATTACAAACATATCAAGTAAATTTGTGATTATCAAGTTCAGGACAAAAGGCGTAAGGATATAAAATGGACGTTAAATATCTAATAAAATATTAATATACAGGGCCATAGAAGATCCAGGGTAGTCAGGTTACGCTCAGGTCATACGCTCAGGTCATACGCTCAGGTCATACGCTCAAGCCATACGCTCAGCCATACGCTCACGTCATACGCTCAGGTCATACGCTCAGGTCATACTAGCGTATGCAGGACATACGCTTCCCAAAAGGCAGCGTATGTACTCCATACGACTCCTCTTCAAGGCAGCGTATGAGGTCCATACGACTCCTTGTCAAGGCAGCGTATGAGGTCCATACGACTCCTTTTCAAGGCAGCGTATGAGGTCCACACGACTCCTCTTCAAGGCAGCGTATGAGGTCCATACGACTCCTTGTCACCCAAGTGAGCGTATGCAAGACATACGCTCCCAAAAGGCAGCGTATGAGGTTCAGACTGCGCTGCACTAAAGAGCGCGCACAGCTTAGTGACACAAGCTAAAAAGCCCGTGCACTGCTCACTGTCTTCTCCAAATCAGCAAGAACTCCATGGTTTGAACCCAAAGCTTCAAAAATCCATAACTTGGTCAAAATAAATCCAAATCCAACTTTTCAAAGGTCAAAATTGGGTAGAATAAAATTCTCTACAACATGGAACCATCAAAACTTGAAAACAAAGAAGTTTGATAGATCAAAACCACCAAAATTGAAAAATAACTAAATTCTAGATCAACAAAAATTAAAGCTTCAAAACGAAAAATGACAAGTTCTAAAGTGTCTTAGAAACATGGGGAGAAGCTAATGGAACAATAAAATACGTACAGTATTCCAAGAATATGTAATACGAACCACAGGCATTACACCAAGACATGACTTCCTATTCAAACATATCTCACAAACGAGATCGAAATGCCCTTTGTGGCATTTCGTCGAACACCTATGCTGTCCACTGATACGTGTTCGATACGGACACGTAAAGGACACAAAATTGAGCAAACCCTATTCCTACAGCACAAGGACACCTAGGGCTTCCTATTGGTGAAGACAAAATGAAAATCCATAGAGAAATAGGGAAGTTACCTATTGATAAACAATGGGTAAAAAATCCCCAAATGGAATGATTTCCTCAACCACCCAAATCTCACAAATTGTTGTTTCCCTGCAAACAATCAATACCAACAGCAAGAATATTGATATTATGATCTAATGCAACTAGTTTGAGGGAAAAAGGACCAAAAATGGATTTATTATGAATTTCTAAAGATGGAAGCTCACCTCTTTCTTCTGGAAATAGATTTCCTAAGGAAAGGAGGCTAGCCCTAGAAATTAGGAGGGGTTTTATAGTAGGGGAATCCCAAGACACCTAGGTGGCCGGCCACTCACTCTTAGGGTTAGGGTTTGGTAGTTTGGGCTTGGGCCAAGTTACATGGGCTATAGTTTATTTAATTAATTAAAAGCTCTAAAAAAATAAGTCATGGCTTATGGCTTTCTAATTCCTATAGCTAAATAGGTTCTAATGACCAAACCATAGGTTAGGCTAGGTTAGACTAGAGTCACAAATCCTAACCAAGTCCAACTAACTAGGGTTAGCTCCTAGGTTGGTCTACATGAGTCAATACTAGTCAAAAATCAAACTAGTCCAAACAATTCCAAAATAATTCCTAAAAAATTCCCATAAATTCTAATTAATTCTAATAAATTTAAATTACCCCAAAAATGACAAATTTACCCTCAAACTAGAAATGTGGTAGTGACAGTGATCCCTATATCTGATCAAGGGGTGGTGGTACCTCCTACCATTGAGGAGATGGTGGTAGCCTCGCCAGAGCTTCTTCCTTCATCTCCTGTCGTTCAGGAGAGAGCTGCAGATTTGCCTGAGACCGAGAGCCTTTCCCTACCCCTTGGGATGGTACTCCCTACTGTACTAGGAGGTTTGTTACTTGACGCAGCCCAGGTGTTTGGATATTTCCAAGAAAGGCTGTTGGAGTCACAAAGAGTTCATGATTAGGCCATAAGGGAGCAAATCCAGAGGTTGCTACGTCTGTGGGACTCTGTGCTTCCAGGAGGAGAGCCTAGCTCTAAGAGGGCGAGGAGCAGTACCCAGTCCTACCCAGAGTTTGAGGAGTACCTGTATATCCAGCCTATATCATCATACCCAGCCCAGTCTCCTGTCCAGTAGAGGCCAGCTGAGCCAGAGCCTATCTATGCCTACTGTAAGAAGTCTGGACACAAGTGGAACTTCTGTAGAAAGAGACTAGGATTGTGTCTATTCTGTGGGTCAGCTGCACACTGGATGCAGCACTGTCCTGATATACCTGCCCCAACCAAGGCCCTACTTCTAGGAGGGAGTTCTAGTTCTCAGACCTAGCTGGAGGTGAGTTTTGACCTAACCTTAGTATTCCTTTTTGAGAATATTTGATGCATCCCTTGCTTGTATGTTTTGATACCTTGTGATTGCCTAGTACTATAGCATGGTTGGTGTAACTAGATGAGACCCCAGACTGATATTACATGCCATGATCCTATAGGTTACACTTTCCAACTGTATGATTTAAAATAGGTTTCTGAGACTATGATTGCTGGGGGCTTAACCTAGAAGGTGTACGATCATCTTAATTTCGAGGACAAAATTTTTTTAAGGTGGGTAGGATTGTAACACCCATTTTTCCAAATAAGGGAAATTTTGAAATTTTGTAATTATAATTATTATTTATTGATATTTATTTCATATTATAATTTTAGGTAATTTTTAATCATTTAAAACTATTTTAAAACATGACTTATGATTTTGGTGTTTGATAGTGTAACCTTGGAGACTAGTTGACCTAGAGCCTAGCCTTGTGATTAGGGTATTTTGTTTATCATTTCTAGTTTGAGGGTATTTTTGTCTTTTTTGGGGTTATTTGAATTTATTTGAATTTATGGGAATTTTTAGGAATTATTTTGGAATTGTTTGAATGAGGGTTGACTAGGTTGACTTTGACTAGCAATGACCATGGTAGACTAACCTAGGAGCTAACCCTAGTTGAGTTTAGACTTGGTTAGGTCATGCCACCCTAGTTAGACTAGAGTTGACCCATGGTTTGGTTATTTGACTCAAGTTAGAATATTAAGTCACAAGCCATGACTTGTGGTTGAACCCTTAATCAATAACTTAGCCATAGAAGCCCAAAGTCCATTAGCTAATGCCAAACCCTAACCCTAACATTATTTTGCCAGCCACCACACCCACATTGGGAATCCCCCTATAAATATTCTCCTCCTTTTAGGGCTAGCCTCTTTAGGAAAGAACAAGTTTAGAAAGAGGTATTTTCACAACTTCATAAATCCCTAGAAAATCTATTTTAACTCCTTTTTAATCCAAACAAATTGCAATAGGTTCTAATTAATGTTTTCTTGCTGTTGGAACTTGTTAATCTCAGTTTCCTATCAATTTGAAGGAGTTTGGTGGCTTTTGGGGATCCTCATTGAAGGAGCTTTTGTGTTGAAGAACACACATAGGTATTTTCCAATCCACCCATTAAAATTAGGTTTTAATTGCATGAATACCTAGCCCTATGTGTCCTGGTCTTGCAGGAATAGGATCTGTGGATTTTCGTGTCCTGTACGTGTCCGTATCGGACACGTATCAGTGATGGGTGTAAGTGTTCGACAAAATGCCCCAATGGGCATTTCGATGTGTTTTTATGGAAGTTTTTGAATAGGACAGATTATTTTGTTGTGGCTTACACGTTTCTAGTGCTCTGAGTTTGTTTCAGTGTCGTGTCGAGTCGCTTTGACACTTGTGCACACGTGTTTGGACACGCGCGCGCGGCCTGGACGCATCCCCTGCTACTCGGGGCTCCTATAGGACACGACACGGGTTCATCCTACACGAAACTTGGTGGACACGAGTGGGCATGCACTGACATCATGCCTCCAAAGTTTTATTGGTTTTCGTGTAGGGGTTAGGGAGATATCGGTCGTGCATCGATATTGCACTGTCCGCGCACAAACTGTTTTGAGCTACTGATACGGCCTAGAATATCGGACACGCGACACTGTGGACACATTGCAGGCTTTTGGACACGTGCACCTAGACCTAACCTAGGTGTGGACACGATCACGAGTCCTAGTTTATGTCGTGTCGTGTCCACGAGTGAGGTGAACACGTGCACGACACTGTGTTCTGATTTTGTCTGTGTGTGCACTGTTTTGAGTTTAATTATGTTGGACACGTCGTGACATGTCGTGGTGGACACGAGGCACATCCTATGACACGTGCATACTATATATTTTATTTACCAACCTATAAATTCGTATTTTGATTTGTTTTCATGTGTTAATTCCTAATTACCCTAATTTCTGAAACTGTGTATTATTTTCCTGCATTTTCAGATTTTGAAATGTGACTTTGGCAATTAAATTAACCTAGTTAATACTATAATTAGCATGATTTTGAACTCCAATGTTGTTCTCCTATGTTTGATCTAACTGTGTGTCGATTTTTGGGTTGATTGGTGTCTTTTTTATTTCGAAATTGGGTTGGGAAATGTGGGGATTGAAAACTGGGTTCAGTTTTCATTAAACTGATTTGAAATGAATTAATTTCCTTCCTTTTCTTTTACTGTCTAATAGCTGAACCGTTTGTGAATATAATGAATTGATTTCTTTCCTTTCCTTTTCTGTCAAGAATTGGACTGCTCACAGATTCTCTCTACACACACACAAGCACTTGCACACACACTCTTAACTGTTTCCTCACATTTTTCCCTCACAGTTCATACACTCTAACACACACACAGTCACACACACACTTCTAATTCCTGTCTACCCTTTGACACTCTAACACAACACATCACTCTCTTCTCTCACACTTGCACACACATTTGACACCTCTTCCTCACTCTTCTTTCTATTTCCTCTATACCTATATATATGTATAATATGTGTATATGTATTGTATAGGCCTATAGGTATGTAAATGCATATTAGTATCTATAGAGTCATATAGTGATGTAGGTATATATATATATATATATATATATATATATATATATATATATATAAGTTAATACATAATATATATATATATATATATATATATATATATATATATATTATGTATTAACTTATATATATATATATATATATATATATATATATATATATATATATATATATATATATATATATTTTATGTATTAACTTATATATATATATATATATATATATATATATATATATATATATATATATATATATATAAGTTAATACATAAAATATATATATATATATATATATATATATATATATATATATATATATATATATATATATATATATATATATATATATATATATATATATATATAAGTTAATACATAAAATATATATATATATTAGCTCTCTATAGCATAGATTGACATGTATGTATATATTATATGTGAGTTCTATATATATGTAATGTATATATGTATATGTATATTAGGTAATGTGTATGTATCCATAAATATGTATATGGCTACCTGTAAACCCCCATAATTTTTATTGATTTTTTTAAAAGTTAAATTAATTTGTTACGTAATTTATTTGTTATGGATTAATTAATATTAAGTTATTAGTATATTTAAGCATGTGTGTATATATACCTTATTACAAGTGTGCATGTTAAATATTTTTATTAAATATGGTCTATAGTAATTCTAGAAATTTTTAGGAATTTATTGATAATTTTTAGGAATTGTTTGCTTGCTTAAAAGGGATTTCATAATTATATTTGATATATATATATATATATATATATATATATATATATATATATATATATATATATATATATATATATATATATATATATATATATAATTGGTTATAAAAAAAATAAAAATAAAAGGGTCATTGGTGGCCGAGCCCCCCCATAGCACAGACTGTGCGGAATTGGAGAAGGGGGGACCCGACCCCCAAACATTTGAATGCAGCACAGCCCCCAAACAATTGGAGGCACGGCCCCACCTATTACAATGGAACCGACCCCCTTGACCTCATTGACCCATGCACAGCAATAGCTGCGCCCATAACACCCGACCCCACAACTTAATAGAAGCAGCAGCTTAAAGCTGCAACCCAAATTAGCACAGACCCCTATATGCATATACAAACCGGCCCCACCCTTAAGAACCCGAGACCCCACAATAGTTTTTGATAACCACACAGCAGCTGTGACCCTTAGCACCCGACCCCAAGTGGAAACCCGAGCCCCACACATCTTATTTTAGTTATTCCTAAACCTATTAGGATTAGGTTTATTTGGAAGTTGTTATATATACAACTTTCTCTACAAACATCGAAACCCTAATCTTCCAAAACGAAAGTTGAAGCTGATTATACTCTCTTCGTCCTCGACTTCGTTCCACCAGCAACGGAGCTTTGTGCGCGACGAACGAAGCTTTAGAAGTCAGCCCCGCGTCACCCACGGAGCAGTTTTCCCACTCAAGGTACCCAACTTCCCCGTTCGATTTCTCTCTCGATTCTAGTCCGTTTTTAGAGCCGTAAATTCCTGTAGAAAGCCCTCATGACCCTCTTCAAGATTCCCCAGGTGGATTTTGACATGGCCATCCAACTTGCTCGAAAAATCGAGACGAATTTGGAGAAAAACCCACTTTTCTGATTTCTGAAAACTGTTTTGAAACGCAAACTTGTCGGCCACTTTTCTCGCTGTTCATTAACCTTTCGTAAAAACTAATTGAACAAGTTTGAAGACAACATAACCACGATGGAAACGTAACTGGTAGATTAGTATTTCGATTTATGTGTGTGTATTAATTCCATGTTAAACTTGTGAGAAAAACTATTTTCTAAAATATTAATTTCTGAAATTTTTGTCCGATACGACGTCGCCCCGACAAACCGGACGACGTGGTCGCGCGTTATACGCATCGAAAGACGCGTATGGACGTTGCGGATATGTGGGAACTAGCGGAACTCAGTTTCGTCGCGTGTGTGCGACGAAATCAACGTGTATCCGTCGAAATACCCCGTATCGGCGTTTTGCAAACTTGTCCATAACTTTGTGTACAGTCGTCGAATCGAGACGAAACTTGCGCCAACAGGTCCGGATCGAAATTCTGGTCCTGCATGCCAAGTTTGGTTTGATTCTGAGAAGGTCGAATCGGAACCCACTTTTGGCGGGCCCGCGACCCACTCAAACGGGCAATTTTGTGCACGGCTCCTCGGAATCCAAAACTGGACATACCGTTGAGTTCCTCTCCTCAAACTGAAACCGTAGACATGTAGTTTGACGACTTTCGAGACCGTAGACTTCGGCACGCATTTCGGTGCAAAGCGGGTCCAACGGCGGACATCGTTTTGACCCGAAATTATGATTTTGCTCCTGTTCCAGAATTTGACTTTTGGACAGGCGTTTCCTAGGTATATCTTTTATTCCAAACTCGTTCGTGATGTTTGTTTCAGCATCCGGAGCTTCTTGTGGATTTTGACTTTCGTGTTGACGATTCTGATTGATGGATTCTTGCTGCTTCTCGCACCACCCTCAGGCAAGATACCTTGCCATTATACTGTTTATATTTAGTTTGCATTTTATTACATATCACTGTTCAGTTATTTCCAGTTCTTACTGTTCTTGATTTACTGTCTGCTCAGTGATATTAGATATACTTTGTTTTTATCCTTTGACTGCATATGGACTTAGAGTTAAGAGACTACCGTCTGTAGTGTATCGCATATACCTTGACACTGTTGTACCATGAGGATGTGTGAGATGAGTAGCATGTAGAGGTTCTTGTGTGTGGGCTGATCTCCCATGCACATGCGTTAGGGCTAACTGCTAATAGAGGCATGTTAGGAGACTTAGCAGTTAGTAGAGGTATATGAGACATGGATGTGACTCAGTTAGACATTGGGTGGGAAGAACAGTTCCTTAACGTATGGGTCCGTATGCACTTTCCTATTACTGATACTGCTGGCCTCTGACATTTGACGAATGTTATGCTTTGAGGTCTCTGGTATCCTGATGGGACCATGCCTGATTTACTGCTACTGAGCCAGATACCCATGCGTTGGAGGTTTGTTCTTAACTGCATGAACACTGTAGTACGGTTAGACTACCTTATTGTCGTCTTGTCACTTATTTCGGTTTGTGACATATTATATTCAGTTTATTATGGCATGCTCTTTATGTATCTTGTTACGTCCCTCTGAGGACCTGGTTATCTCGCCAGGTGTGTGTTCCGTGATTTCTTGCAGGTGCTCTAGCTAAGGCCATTCCTTCCTTCGTGGTGTTTGCTCTTGGACTCGCCATTGCTCTCGCTTGCTAAATTCTTTCCTTGTATATTTCTCCATATTTAATTTGGTTGGTAGTGGACTTTGTCTCCGCCCAACTATTGTGTACATGACAAATTTAAAGTACTTTTATATCATATTTATCTTTGTGGATGAGATTTAGTACCTTGGTTACTGCATTTTACAGCTTATGTATATATACGAGGGACCATATACTTCGTATGTATACAGCTGGCATGATTACATTCTAGTCCTACGTATTTTGGGACTGGGGCATTACATGATTTTGTGGTGGCCCATGCAGGTCCAGTTTGTCACTTCGGTTACGTAATTGTACCGATGTGAGCCTGCAACATAGGATTAGAATCTAGGAATCTCATCCATACAGCTTGACATCTTCCCTTGGCTTCAAATTTCGAACTCTTGTTCGACCTCCTTGAACTGCATCTTGCTTGATTCCTTTCTACCGTTGATTCTTATTTTCGTGCTTAGTATCTACTAGGAAGATGACTACACTAGTATATGCTCATAGGTCAAACACATGGCTAGAATGGTTATATTGGCAATTGGAATACATTCAAGACTCTAATTGAGTTAAAAATATTTTTTGTGATTTAATGATTAGTAATTGGTAAAGTAGGATATTACCACGGAAAGTTTTAACCTTGAGATTTCTAGATAGTAAACACCAGAGGATTTATAGAATTTCATACTTGGATTAAGAAATTGATTGATTTTCAAAGATTTGATATTTATGATTTATTGGGTTATAGTTATACATCCTGGCACAAGTAAAATATTGAGTTGCTTTTCGAGTTATGATAATTGTGGGTTTTGGATGATAGATATACATCTTTGAACAATTATAAAATTTATTTGATTTTCGATTTTTGATGTTTATGATTATTATATTATAGTTATACGCCTTTGAACAGTTATAAATTTGGTTTGAAAATGATCTTAGCTTTTAAAAATTTGCCATAGGAATTATTTAAATTTGAATTATACAACTTGTGATTTTCGTGTTTAGTAAATTTTAAATTTTAAGTGAAAGTAATGATGGCAAATTTTGGTTTAAGTATTTGAAAGTTATGAAAACAATTTTTGAGAATTTTTCTTTATTTTAAATTGTGTCCTATGATTGAGGATTTACAGATCTATTTAGAAAAAAAAAAAAGATTTTGACTTATAAGATTATTTGAAAATTTTAGTTTAATGTGGGATTGCAAATATTAAATTTTTGGAGAATTTCAAAGGATGTGATGGAAATTTTTTGATTGATTAAAGGAAGTTACCATTTAAAAGTTGTGATTTTGTTGGAATAACTTAGCATGAATGGAAGTTAAAATTTATGAGAGCATGGAGCTTAATTTTTTTTTATTATTGCTTTTAAATGCTAAGAGTTTTATTATGAGTTATTTGAAAATTTTAGAGTGCTAAATTTTTGATTGATTGTGAAATTTTATGGATTCGTAAATTATGAACTCATAAATTAAATAGTTGAGTTTAAAACGTTAACTTTGGAAAAGGTTAGTAGTAATGTGATAAAATTTTGCTTTGAGATTTATGGGAGTGATTTAAATTTTTATGATGAATTTGAACGGCGTGGAGTGAATACAAATTTTGGTGATTTATTTTTGCAAGTTTATTTTTGAAACTTTTTGGAGGAAACTCGAGTTAAAATATTAATGGTAGGCCACAAAGGTAGCCCCACTGAGTTAGAAGTATTCCACACTAATTGCCATGTCACTTATGACCA
The DNA here is from genome assembly GCA_029216955.1 of Iris pallida. Classification (NCBI taxonomy): domain Eukaryota; kingdom Viridiplantae; phylum Streptophyta; class Magnoliopsida; order Asparagales; family Iridaceae; genus Iris; species Iris pallida. Next base: position 39,112,223 of record JANAVB010028818.1, on the reverse strand, counting down.
TGATAGTAGTATATACACAAGTGTTGTTAGTCATCTACCCAGCTATGTGACTGCACTACCAACTCGACTTACTCGACCTTCATTCAATTCTAGATCATTTAATTGCGACCTTCTAACCCAATTGTAATTTGAATAATGAGTTAATGGTTCCTTAACTGTATTCATCTAGAAGACTATCTTCTCTCCGGAATTGTGTTCCTAAATTATTTTTACTGGATTCTTTAAATTAATTTTATTTCATGCTTAACTTGATCTTCTTAATTTCTGTGCATTAATTATCACCTCGGGAACTCCCACTTTCTATTTTAGATCTTTTGGCGTCCCTTACCGTGACTTGTATATTTGTAGTACAACACTAGACTTTTTCTTCCAACAAATTTCATATGTAAGACCTAGACGAGCCCACCTTCCTGTAGACATATCATGTCCCACCAAAACCCATCTTCTTGTACTCTATTTCTTGATATGACCTTATGGTCAAAATGGCTAAACTATAACCTTTACCATGATACCGATATATTTTTGACCACGGATAGGGATTCCATCTCGACTCAATTCTTTCGACCGATATGTGATTTTGTTCTACTTAATTCCCTAAATGCTAACCTTGTGCTTTATCTTGATTACTTGACCCGTTGTCCCATCACACTACTAGTTTAGCTCTTGTAAGTTGGGTAGAATACCACACCACCTAGCAAACCTTTTTCCTCATGAACCACATTGGTAAGTTCACTTAGACTATAAATTCAGAGGACCCTACCTTATCCAGTCTACCAAGCCATAAATGAAGAAACACTAGGACCACTGTATAGGCCCAAACTTCGGGCAAGACTCGATTTTAAAAGATCTTGGACTATTTAAATTTTCCTGCATCAGTACCTCCCTTGCTCATACTTTGACTATCTCATGCTGCTAATGTAGCTTTAGTTTTGCAAGCTTATTTCGTTATCAAGCTTGAACATGACATATTTTATTGGGTACACCCACTAACATATTGTCTAATCAGAACCGGTGCATGATGGTCTGATCAACCTATTGCACTTTGGTTCGCTTATCATATCTTATTCTATGCGGATGGAGACATAGTTAAACCTGCCTTAGAGTCTCTTCCGCGACAGCCTTGACAATTCACTTTTGAAATTATTTTTGCCGCCTATGAAACCCGTAATTCGTACTCAATATATAACACCGTCTTTGAAACCTTTGTTGTTCTTGTCTTTTACTTATTTGGAAAGACAATGCACTGTACTTGCTAAGATAGACTCAAGGTATCATCTTTGGTTGCCCAATCGGTTAATTATACACAAATGTAGATAGCCACCGACCGACTCATGTGGCTATATCCTCGCACTTTTGGAGGAGCATGCAAGAGAGTTTGGGCACCCGATTGAAGTTTAGCACATCGTATCATCCGCAGACAGACGGCCAGTCGGAGCGTACCATTCAGACGCTAGAGGATATGTTGAGAGCGTGTATGCTTGATTTTGGCGGTTCATGGGAGGACCATCTTCATCTTATGGAGTTTTCCTACAACAACAGCTATCAAGCGAGCATTCAGATGGCTCCGTTTGAAGCATTGTATGGTAGGAAGTGTCGGTCTCCTGTTTGTTGGAGCGACATAGGAGAGCGACAGCTATTGCGTCCCAAACTGGTCTTGAGCACAGTGGAGACAGTGAAGAAGATTCAGGACCACCTGCGAGAAGCGCAGGATCGTCAGAAGCAGTGGGCAGATAATCGTCGTCGACCCTTGGAATTCAAAGAGGGCGACCATGTGTTCTTGAAGATATCCCCCACTAGAGGCACGATTCGATTCTGTCACGTCCCAGATCCAGAATACTGGAGAGCGGGGGCAGACACAGCCAGCTACGTATATTGAAATAGAATACATCTCAACTATACGGTCACGGCTGTCTAGATATGAGGGTTTACTACAAGCCAGCAGTCTCTTAAGGTCAAGCCTATTGTCTCAATCTCAAGTAATTAACAGAGTTACAAGATGTTAGAGCATCAAATATATATATATAAGGCGTCCCAAATATTACATATTGGATGATCATGAAGCTAGTCGTACAAAATGATAGGACTAGCAAGAGTTCAGTCATACATGATCAACCATAGGATTTGTTAATCATGTTTACAGCCCGTAGGCAGACAGTAAGTAAATGTGCATCGAGCTAACAGGTGCTCGTCGGCTAAACGCCTTAAAAGAATAAATTTACATATAAGTGGATGAAACAAAAAGGAAAAACCCACTCGTAGCCCGGGTTCCGTCTAGTGTTCACCATTGGGCTGGAAGCTGGGTAGATCCTCGGAAGCTGCTCCGAAATCTGGCCACACAAAACCAGCTGGGTCAAATCCCAGAAAGAGCAAGTGCCACAAAGGAGGCCACAAATAAGAACAAAAGCCAGCATATCAGAACATAAAGAATAAAGGAAGGTACAAGTAATAAAAGTACACAGGACGATAAACGACTAGGGACGTGGAACCATTCCGGGAGCCAGGTTACAATCCTTAAACCAAACAAGGACCGAGATTGTAACCCTTCGCCTGAATAGCTCACTGCCTCTACCCATTTATCGTTAGAGATAAGTAAAATAATCATGATCAAGAGTTCCAGGTACAAGGCTAGACAAGACTTAGATAGGGCTGGACACCATTCATTCACAATCGGCCAAGCAAGTACTACGGCTTACTACTTTAACTAACTAGGGTTATCACAAGCCTAATTACTAACAAGATGCAAGTGAGAAACTCCCAGTCCCAAGCCCTGCAGACCATCCAGTTATCCTTTCGCGGGTTGAGAGTTATAGGTGGGTACATTGCCCGGGAGACAAATGTACCCTTAGGTGACTTAGAGGGTGCAACACATGACAGTGTGCTGGAAATGTGCTCTACTCGTCGGCAAGCTACAAGTCCATTAAAGCGCCCAGATAACGAGATTGCCTGTGACTGGGAATTCTCTATGTTCTAGTTTGATCTAATCATTAGCCTAATCCAGTTTAGCGCGAGTCCCTGGCCGTGGTACCCAGGAAGTCACGTCCTAGACATGATGCAAGACAAGACAAGTAGATTGTGCAAACAAGCAAGCAGGAACACCCATGGTGTCAAGGCAAGTCAAGTCAAGAGTGCGCCGCCACGGGCCACTATCAAGTTATCAAGGTAAATCATGTCAGGGGGCTGTTCTTCCTGGCCGAGAGCAGGTCCAAGAACACCAAGAACTTCAATTATCCATAACTTTGTCAAATGAAAACCAAATCTAGATTTACAAAGTTCTAACTTGAGTAAAATCAAATTCTCTTCCACATAGAAGCATCAAAACAAGCAAAACTCAAAGTTTAATAGATCAAAACCAATGATTTCCGAAAATAATTAAAACTTAGATCTAGAACAATGGAGACTCCAAATCACAAAATTTCAAGTTCTAACGTTGATCTACATGTCCTAATCTATCAAATGGATAAATAAAATTGGGTGCTTATTTGTTGGCAAGGTGCACTTGCCTAATGGGTTGGGGAGTTGTGTGGAAGAAGGAAGAAGAAGAAGTTGTAAGAAATAAATAAAAGAATAAAGAGGAGAGAAAAAGTAGGTGGAGTTATAAAGTGGGGGAGTTGTGGTGTGTTAAGGGTAGAGTGTAGGTTAAAGTGTGCCAATCATATTAAACCAAACCTAATCAAACCAAACCTATCCTATTCAAAAAAAAAAAAACCAACCCATGGTCCAAACCAATTTACGAGAAACTAAAATCCGCAAGTCGAAAAATAAAATACGTGCCAAAAATCAAATACGAGCATAAATACGAAATACAGAAAATGGGGGTGACAACTCTACCCACCTTCAAAGAATTCTGTCCTCGAAATTTAATCAAGGAGCTAGAGATTGCCACGACAAGCTATACTAAGCACAGACAAGCTACACTAAGCAGTTCAATCATACAATCATACAATACAAGCAAGGAAGGGAAAGCGTAAGGCACAAGGAAGACATTATACCTTACGAGTCAAATAGGTAGGGATATCGCGATCGGATGTCGTCCTCACGCTCCCACGTCGACTCACCTAGGGAGTGATGACCCCAAGCAACACGGACTAAGTTAATAGTCTTGTTCTTGAGCGTCTTTTCTCTCCGGTCCAATATAGACACGGGCCTCTCCTCATACGAAAGGTTGGTACCAACAACCAATTCCGAATGATCTAGGATATGGCTCGGGTCCGGTATGTACCGTCTTAATTGGGATACATGGAATACATCATGTACCTCACTTAACGACGGCGGAAGAGCGAGACGATAGGACACATCGCCTACTCGCTCTAGAATATCGAACGGCCCTATATACCTAGGACTAAGCTTTCCCCGCACGCCAAAACGAATGACGCCACGGGTAGGCGAGATCCTAAGGAATACATGGTCGCCGACAGCAAATTCTAAGGGACGTCGATGAGCATCGGCCCAATGGCGCTGGCGATCCTGAGCAACTCGGAGGTGATCTCTGACTCTCCTAACCACTTCAACCGTCTGAGAAATCAGTTCTGGACCGAGCATCTGCCTCTCTCCGACATCGTCCCATGCTAACGGGGATCTGCACTTCCTACCATACAGAGCCTCGAAGGGTGCCATCTGGATACTGGCCTGGAAACTATTGTTATACGAGAACTCTACCAGGTGCAGGTGATCCTGCCACGAACCACCAAAGTCAAGGGTACATGACCGCAACATATCTTCGAGAGTTTGTATAGTGCGCTCTGACTGCCCATCTGTCTACGGATGATACGCTGAGCTGAACTTGAGACGAGTCCCCAAACTTTGATGAAGACTGCGCCAGAAGTACGATGTGAATCTCGTATCCCTGTCCGATACTATGCTGACTGGCACTCCGTGAAGTCTGACAATCTGCCTGAGATACATCTCTGCTAGCTGTGCCGTTGACTGTCCAACTCTAAATGGAAGAAAGTGTGCCACCTTGGTAAGCCTGTCCACAATGACCCAAATAGCATCTCTGCCTGCCGGAGATCTGGGTAACCCAGTCACAAAATCCATGGTAATGTGTTTCCACTTCCATTCTGGGATCGGTAAAGGTTGAAGAAGTCCAGCTAGCCTCTGATGTTCAGCCTTGACTTGTTGGCAAACCAAACATCGAGAGACATACCGGGCTATCTCCCTCTTCATACCATTCCACAAAAAGTGTTGACGAATATCTCTGTACATCTTCGTACTGCCTGGGTGAATGGAGTACTGCGAACTGTGAGCCTCTGCCATGACTTCCTGTCTGATATCTCCACTGGGTACACAAAGACGCATGCCGTGTCAAAGTGTACCATCCTTATGAATACATAACTCTGGCCTTCTCCCTGCCTCGCACTCTGCTCTGAGCCGCTGAATCTTGGAATCTGTTAACTGTGCAGCCCGGATCCTCTCAACTATGGTGGACTGAATCTGTAGGCTGGCCATCAAGGCCACATTGGAAGGAAGAATCACTTCAATTCCCATCTTCTGAAGATCCAACAATAACTCTGGTTGCGCCGTCAGGAAATAAACTCCGGCTCTCCGGCTCAACGCATCTGCTACAACGTTGGCCTTCCCTGGGTGATACTGCAAGTCCACATCACAGTCCACAAGTAGCTCGAGCCATCTTCTCTGCCGCATATTAAGATCCTTTTGGGTGAAAACATACTTCAGGCTCTTATGATCAGTGAATATCTCCACTCTGTCTCCGTACAAGTAGTGCCTCCATAACTTAAGTGCAAACACTACTGCTGCTAGCTCCAAGTCGTGGGTCGGGTAATTCTTCTCATGATCACGGAGTTGACGTGACGCATAAGCAATTACCTTCCCATGCTGCATCAAAACACATCCCAATCCTCTGCCTGAAGCATCGCAGTAAACTGTGAATCCTCCGGTCCCATCTGGAAGTGTAAGAATGGGAGCCGTTATCAAACCTCGTTTCAACTTCTCAAATGATTCCTGACATTCTGCCGTCCAAACGAACGGCACATCCTTGCGGGTCAACTGGGTCATCGGCGCTGAAATCCTTGCAAAATCAGAGACGAACCGCCGGTAGTAGCCGGCCAATCCAAGAAAGCTGCGAACTTCTGCCACTGAGCTGGGTACTGGCCATGCCTCGATAGCCACAATCTTCTGGGGATCTACTTCCACTCCTCCTCTGGTAATGATGTGACCCAAGTAAGAAATGCGATCGAGCCAGAACTCGCATTTACTGAACTTGGCGTACAACTGGTGCTCTCTGAGAATCTGGAGGACAATTCTGAGATGCTGCTCGTGCTCTGCTTCACTCTTGCTGTAGACCAGGATGTCATCAAGGAATACTATCACAAACTGATCCAAGTAAGGCATGAAAATACGGTTCATGAGGTCCATGAACACTGCCGGCGCATTGGTCGCACCAAAGGGCATAACTAGAAACTCCCAATGCCCGTACCTAGATCTGAACGCCGTCTTCGGGATGTCCTGCTCTCTGACTCTGATCTGGTGGTATCCTGACCGCAAGTCTATCTTCGAGAAAACTGAAGCCCCCTTGAGTTGATCAAACAAGTCATCTATCCTCGGAAGAGGGTATCTGTTCTTGATTGTCACTGAGTTCAAGGTACGATAATCAACACATAGCCTAGACGTACCATCCTTCTTTTTCACAAGAAGCATCGGGGCTCCCCAAGGTGATCCACTTGTACGAATGAATCCCTTGGTCCTGAGTTCTTCAATCATCTTGTACAAAATCTCCAACTCTGAAGGCGCCATTCTGTAGACTCACTCTGATACTGGTACTGTCCCGGGAATCAAGTCGATGGTGAACTCGATCTCCCGCTCTGGTGGCATCCCTGGAAGTTCCTCTGGGAAGACATCTGGAAACTCTTCAACTATCCGGGGCAACTGCACTGCTGCTACTGCCATCCGCAATACTGGGGGAGAAGGCTCTACTGTGCCTCTGGAAAATGAAAACTCTGGCTCTCCGGGAATACTAAAGACAACTCTGCCAACATGGCAGTCTATCCTAGCATAATGGTTCCTCAACCAATCCATGCCTAGGACTACATCATAGTCTGCCATAGGGAACTCTATGAGCCTAGCGGGGAACTCTCTACCGCTAACTACGATCCGACACGAGAAAAATACTCGATCTACTCCCACAAGACCATTACCAGTAAGTATATTGAGCCTCACTGATAATGACTCGGGCTCCAATCCTATCCGTGTCGCGAATCGTGCAGACATGAATGAATGCGATGCACCAGAATCAAATAATACAGATGCTGGAAAGGTGTTGACGAGAATAGTACCTGCCACTACCTCACCTGGTGCAACTTCTTCTTCCATGGTCATCATCATAGCCTGACCTCTAGCTGCGGGTCCCCTCTGCTGGAATCCCCTCTGTCGGTTCTGTGCTAGAGCCTGGGTGAACTGCTGTTGGAAGGCCTGGGCCTGGGGCGCCAATGGCCTCGGATACTGCTGTTGCTGCTGTTGCTGGACTGGAACTGGGCTGGTCCTCTCACCGAAGAACTAGAAAGATTGGATGATGATGGACCTCCCCTATTTGGGCAGGTCCCTATCTTGTGATCTGCTCCTCCGTAAGCCAGGCACAATCCCTGTGCCCTGCGACACTCTGCCACTACATGGCCCGGCTTCCCACAATGAGAACATCCCACCGCGGAAGACTGCTTCTGCTTCTGCTGCTGCGGGTACGTCGGGGTCGAATGCTGAACCGACGTCACTGAGGCCGCCCGCCTCGGAGTTCCAATGGTTATACCCCTAGCTGCCGGGGCTGGAGCTGAAGATTGGTGCATCTGGTTGTGGGACCGCTTCCTGCCTCCGGTCCTGTCCACAATTCTCCGGGAGGTATACTCATGCCTCCTCGCTGCCTTCAATACTGCATCGAACGTCTGGTGCTCGAACTGCTCGACAGCCAATAATATCTCTAAATGCAGCCCCTGCTGGAACCGCTGGGCCCTATCGAATTCGGTTGCCACCAAGGTGGGGGCGAACCTACTCAGCCTGGAAAACTCGGTCGCATAGCCATCGACTGTCCTGCCTCCTTGCTTCAAGTTGGTGAACCGGGTCTGCAGGTCGTACCGTGCCACCGCATCGAAGTACTTTATCTGGAATCTCTCTCTGAACGTCTCCCAATTGACTGGTGTTGCTAATCCCATGGCCTGAGCCGCCCACCAATCGCGAGCCAAGTCTAACAACTGTAGCCGTACCACGGCCACCTTCTCATTCTCAGGTGTCCTAGCTGCTTCTAGAACCACCTCGGTATCCTGAAGCCAAGCGTCTGCGGCAATCGCATCTTCACTGCCGTCAAAGAAGGGAGGGTTCAAGCGTTTGAAACTATTGGCCGCCTGATTCCCTTGGGGACCTCCTCGGTTTAGTGCATCATGAACTTCCTGGTGCAAGGCGTCGCCTCGACGATCTTGGGATGCAAGCAGTTCTCTGATAAGCCCTACCAAAGATCCCTCATCCTGTCTAGCTGGTTGGACGGGCGGAGCTGCCTGAACTGGAGGTTCCGAGCCTCCGGGAAGCATAACTCGGGAGGCTACTCCAGAGTGCTGAGCTTGATCTTCCTGGCGCTGGGGCGCTTGTCGAGCTTCCTCTGGCTGGTTGGCAGGTCCGGGAGTAATGCCGCTGAAGAAGACGACATAGGGAACAGTAAGGAAAGGACCAGGACAGATCAATGATACAAGCAAGGTGATCAGGTCGAGATTCTCAGGGATTTGAAGATACGAGCAGAGATCAAGGACGAATATTGATTGAGACATCTATTCGGTAAACCCTCACATTTCTTGATTGACAAGACCTGCATGGGCCACCACTTAAACCGTGTCACGCCCCAGATCCAGAATACTGGAGAGCGGGGGCAGACACAGCCAGCTACGTATATTGAAATAGAATACATCTCAACTATACGGTCACGGCTGTCTAGATATGAGGGTTTACTACAAGCCAGCAGTCTCTTAAGGTCAAGCCTATTGTCTCAATCTCAAGCAATTAACAGAGTTACAAGATGTTAGAGCATCAAATATATATATATAAGGCATCCCAAATATTACATATTGGATGATCATGAAGCTAGTCGTACAAAATGATAGGACTAGCAAGAGTTCAGTCATACATGATCAACCCTAGGATTTGTTAATCATGTTTACAGCCCGTAGGCAGACAGTAAGTAAATGTGCATCGAGCTAACAGGTGCTCGTCGGCTAAACGCCTCAAAAGAATAAATTTACATATAAGTGGGTGAAACAAAAAAGGAAAACCCACTCGTAGCCCGGGTTCCGTCTAGTGTTCACCATTGGGCTGGAAGCTGGGTAGATCCTCGGGAGCTGCTCCAAAATCTGGCCACACAAAACCAGCTGGGTCAAACCCCAGAAAGAGCAAGTGCCATAAAGGAGGCCACAAATAAGAACAAAAGCCAGCATATCAGAACATAAAGAATAAAGGAAGGTACAAGTAATAAAAGTACACAGGACGATAAACGACTAGGGACGTGGAACCATTTTTGGGAGCCAGGTTACAATTTTTAAACCAAACAAGGACCGGGATTGTAACCCTTCGCCTGAATAGCTCACTGCCTCTACCCATTTATCGTTAGAGATAAGTAAAACAATCATGATCAAGAGTTCCAGGTACAAGGCTAGACAAGACTTAGATAGGGCTGGACACCATTCATTCACAATCGGCCAAGCAAGTACTACGGCTTACTACTTTAACTAACTAGGGTTATCACAAGCCTAATTACTAACAAGATGCAAGTGAGAAACTCCCAGTCCCAAGCCCTGCAGACCATCCAGTTATCCTTCCGCGGGTTGAGAGTTATAGGTGGGTACATTGCCCGGGAGACAAATGTACCCTTAGATGACTTAGAGGGTGCAACACATGACAGTGTGCTGGAAATGTGCTCTACTCGTCGGCAAGCTACAAGTCCATTAAAGCGCCCAGATAACGAGATTGCCTGTGACTGGGAATTCTCTATGTTCTAGTTTGATCTAATCATTAGCCTAATCCAGTTTAGCGCGAGTCCCTGGCCGTGGTACCCAGGAAGTCACGTCCTAGACATGATGCAAGACAAGACAAGTAGATTGTGCAAACAAGCAAGCAGGAACACCCACGGTGTCAAGGCAAGTCAAGTCAAGAGTGCGCCGCCACGGGCCACTATCAAGTTATCAAGGTAAATCATGTCAGGGTACTTGTCAGGGGTGTGCCACGACGGGCCACCATCAAGTCAGGTTGGTCGTGTCAGGAGTGCACCACTACGGGTCACTGTCATGTTATACTAGTTCCTTGTCATACCATGCTGTGTACAATAGTTATTCCAAACATATTAAAAAAAATCAAGTTCATGCCAAAAGGCGTAAGGATATAAAATGGGCATAAAATACCTAATAAAATAATAATATAAAATAGGACTATAGAAGAGCCAAGATCAAGAAATAACAAATTCATCATAGACAAGTAGGTTGTGCAAGGGGGGTCAGGGGTAGGTCTGCGCAGTGTATGTACTGCGCATGGAAGAGCTGCGCAAGAGTTGTCTTGCGCAAGGGTTACCTTGCGCAAGGGTAGACTGCGCAGGGGTTACCTTGCGCAAGGGTGGTTTGCGCAAGGGTGAGTTGCGCAGAAGTGAATTGCGCAGGAGCGGGTTGTGCAGAAATGAATTGCACAGGGGTTACTTTGCGCATGGCTGGATTGCGCATGGCTAGCTTGCGCCAGCGCAGTCCAGCGCAGCGCAAAGCGCTGGCCAAGTGACTGCACAAACGGCCATGCGCTAAAGAGCACAGGCCAGGGGTGCACAATCGGCCATGCGCTAAAAAGCGCAAGGCAGGGGGCTGTTCTTCCTGGCCGAGAGCAGGTCCAAGAACACCAAGAACTTTAATTATCCATAACTTTGTCAAATCAAAACCAAATCTAGATTTACAAAGTTCTAACTTGAGTAAAATCAAATTCTCTTCCACATGGAAGCATCAAAACAAGCAAAACTCAAAGTTTAATAGATCAAAACCAATGATTTCCGAAAATAATCAAAACTTAGATCTAGAACAATGGAGACTCCAAATCACAAAATTTCAAGTTCTAATATTGATCTACATGTCCTAATCTATCAAATGGATAAATAAAATTGGGTGCTTATTTGTTGGCAAGGTGCACTTGCCTAATGGGTTGGGGAGTTGTGTGGAAGAAGGAAGAAGAAGAAGTTGTAAGAAATAAATGAAAGAATAAAGAGGAGAGAGAAAGTAGGTGGAGTTATAAAGTAGGGGAGTTGTGGTGTATTGAGGGTAGAGTGTAGGTTAAAGTGTGCCAATCATATTAAACTAAACCTAATCAAACCAAACCAATCCTATTCAAAAAAAAAAAAACCAAGCCATGGTCCAAACCAATTTACGAGAAACCAAAATCCGCAAGTCAAAAAATAAAATACGTGCCAAAAATCAAATACGAGCATAAATACGAAATACAGAAAATGGGGGTGACAGATTCGGAGGACGTGGCAAGTTGAGTCCAAGATACATCGGGCCTTTCGATGTCTTGGAACTTGTTGGAGAGGTTGCCTACAGATTGGCATTGCCACCGTCACTAGAGGGAGTACATGACGTATTCTACGTATCTCAGCTGAGGAGGTACGTGGCGGACAGCAATCATGTGCTTGATCACTCCGAGATCACAGTCGGACCGAGTTTGTCGTACGAAGAGCAACCGGTAGGTATCCTCGATCGCCGAGTGAAGGTGTTGCGGAACCAAACTATTCCATTGGTTCGCGTGGCATGGAAGCATCACTCGCCAGGGGAGTCTACTTGGGAGCGCGAGGACGACATCCGAAACCGCTACCCGTATTTGTTCGAAGGCGAAGGTATGTCGTGCAGTTGAGTTTTTTTTATTTGCTATTATTCCCTTGCATTGCATTAGATCCCCCGACCTTAGTTTAATTTCGAGGACGAAATTTTTTTTAAGTTGGGTAGGATGTAAACCCCCATAATTTTTATTGATTTTTTTAAAAGTTAAATTAATTTGTTACGTAATTTATTTGTTATGGATTAATTAATATTAAGTTATTAGTATATTTAAGCATGTGTGTATATATACCTTATTACAAGTGTGCATGTTAAATATTTTTATTAAATATGGTCTATAGTAATTCTAGAAATTTTTAGGAATTTATTGATAATTTTTAGGAATTGTTTGCTTGCTTAAAAGGGATTTCATAATTATATATGATATATATATATATATATATATATATATATATATATATATATAATTGGTTATAAAAAAAATAAAAATAAAAGGGTCATTGGTGGCCGAGCCCCCCCATAGCACAGACTGTGCGGAATTGGAGAAGGGGGGACCCGACCCCCAAACATTTGAATGCAGCACAGCCCCCAAACAATTGGAGGCACGACCCCACCTATTACAATGGAACCGACCCCCTTGACCTTATTGACCCATGCACAGCAATAGCTGCGCCCATAACACCCGACCCCACAACTTAATAGAAGCAGAAGCTTAAAGCTGCAACCCAAATTAGCACAGACCCCTATATGCATATACAAACCGGCCCCACCCTTAAGAACCCGAGACCCCACAATAGTTTTTGATAACCACACAGCAGCTGTGACCCTTAGCACCCGACCCCAAGTGGAAACCCGAGCCCCACACATCCTATTTTAGTTATTCCTAAACCTATTAGGATTAGGTTTATTTGGAAGTTGTTATATATACAACTTTCTCTACAAACATCGAAACCCTAATCTTCCAAAACGAAAGTTGAAGCTGATTATACCCTCTTCGTCCTCGACTTCGTTCCACCAGCAACGGAGCTTTGTGCGCGACGAATGAAGCTTTAGAAGTCAGTCCCGCGTCACCCACGGAGCAGTTTTGCCACTCAAGGTACCCAACTTTCCCGTTCGATTTCTCTCTCGATTCTAGTCCGTTTTTAGAGCCGTAAATTCCTGTAGAAAGCCCTCATGACCCTCTTCAAGATTCCCCAGGTGGATTTTGACATGGCCATCCAACTTGCTCGAAAAATCGAGACGAATTTGGAGAAAAACCCACTTTTCTGATTTCTGAAAACTGTTTTGAAACGCAAACTTGTCGGCCACTTTTCTCGCTGTTCATTAACCTTTCGTAAAAACTAATTGAACAAGTTTGAAGACAACATAACCACGATGGAAACGTAACTGGTAGATTAGTATTTCGATTTATGTGTGTGTATTAATTCCATGTTAAACTTGTGAGAAAAACTATTTTCTAAAATATTAATTTCTGAAATTTTTGTCCGATACGACGTCGCCCCGACAAACCGGACGACGTGGTCGCGCGTTATACGCATCGAAAGACGCGTATGGACGTTGCAGATATGTGGGAACTGGCGGAACTCAGTTTCGTCGCGTGTGTGCGACGAAATCAACGTGTACCCGTCGAAATACCCCGTATCGGCGTTTTGTAAACTTGTCCATAACTTTGTGTACAGTCGTCGAATCGAGACGAAACTTGCGCCAACAGGTCCGGATCGAAATTCTGGTCCTGTATGCCAAGTTTGGTTTGATTCTGAGAAGGTCGAATCGGGACCCACTTTTGGCGGGCCTGCGACCCACTTAAACGGACGATTTTGTGCACAGCTCCTCGGAATCCAAAACTGGACATACCGTTGAGTTCCCCTCCTCAAACTGAAACCGTAGACATGTAGTTTGACGACTTTCGAGACCGTAGACTTCGGCACGCGTTTCGGTGCAAAGCGGGTCCAACGGCGGACATCGTTTTGACCCGAAATTATGATTTTGCCCCTGTTCCAGAATTTGACTTTTGGACAGGCGTTTCCTAGGTATATCTTTTATTCCAAACTCGTTCGTGATGTTTGTTTCAGCATCCGGAGCTTCTTGTGGATTTTGACTTTCGTGTTGACGATTCTGATTGATGGATTCTTGCTGCTTCTCGCACCACCCTCAGGCAAGATACCTTGCCATTATACTGTTTATATTTAGTTTGCATTTTATTACATATCACTGTTCAGTTATTTCCAGTTCTTACTGTTCTTGATTTACTGTCTGCTCAGTGATATTAGATATACTTTGTTATTATCCTTTGACTGCATATGGACTTAGAGTTAAGAGACTACCGTCTGTAGTGTATCGCATATACCTTGACACTGTTGTACCACGAGGATGTGTGAGATGAGTAGCATGTAGAGGTTCTTGTGTGGGGTGTATCACATAAACTAATCCTCCTAATCCAAAATTAGTTTCTAATGACTAAAAGTAGGTTAACCTAAGTTAGACTAGGGTCACCATGGCTAGGGTTAGCTTCTAGACTAGTCCACTATGTCTCAACAAGTCAAAGTCAAACTAGAATTTACCAATTCAATAAATTATCAAATAATTCAAATAAGTCAAAATGACCAAATTACCCCTAGGCTAAAAATGATAATTAAATCATCCTAATGACACGGTTAGGCTTTAGGTCATGCAGTCTCTAGGGTTTCACTGGCAGCACATCAAAATCAAAAGTCATAACTTAAAGCAGTTTTTAAATAGTTTAAAAATTATTAAAAATTACCAAAAATCATAATGTGTAATAATTATCAATAAATAATAATTATAATTACAAAATTTCAAAATTGCCCTCATTTTAGAAACTGGGTGTTGCAAATGTCCTTCATGGATGGCTTTTCAGGACACAATCAAATCAAAATGTCTCCTGATGATGAGAAGCATATGTCATTTCGAACACCGATCGGCGTATATTGTTACACAGTCATGCCCTTCGGCCTGAAGAACGCCGGTGCTATATATCATCGAGCTATGAGCGTCATCTTCAAATCACTTACGCAAGACAGTGGAGTGTTACGTTGACGATATCGCAGTCAAAAGTCGCTCTAAGAATGATCACTTACATGATTTGAGGGCAGTGTTCGACCTTATACGAGCACACAATCTAAAGATGAATCCTACTAAATCCTTCCTAGGCGTGTCCAGTAGAAAATTCTTGGGCTTTGTCATCACTTCCCAGGGTATTCATATAGACTCCGATAAGACAAAAGCAATTCTGGAAATGAGTCCACCGAGGAACCTCCGTGAACTCTGCGACCTTTAGGGAAGACTAGCTTACATCAGGAGGTTCATATCTAACCTCTCAGGTCGATGTCAACCCTTCACACAACTCATGAAGACATACGTCTCCTTCGTATGGAATGAGGAATGTCAACGCGCCTCTGATGACATTAAGGAATACTTGACGAATCCCCCAGTTCTGGTAGCCCCGGTCGCCGGAAAGCCCTTCATGCTCTATGTAAGAGCGATGGAACACTCCCTCGGTGCCTTGCTAGCACAGAACAATGATTCAGGACACGAACAAGCTATTTATTATATTAGCCGAATGATGGGGGGGCCGGAGCATAGGTACACTACCGTGGAGAAGGAATGTCTTGCCTTGGTGTTAGCCATTCAGAAAACATGATACTATATGACAGGGCAGACATCCACGTTGTCTCGCGAGTTAATCCCCTCAGGGTTTTCATGACCAAACCAGGCGTACTTAGTTCTCATCTAGCCATCTGGGCGATACTGCTATCCCCCTACGACATGGTTTTCGTTCCACAGAAGGATGTCAAAGGTCATGCTTTGGCCGACTTTTTAGTAGCCCATCTAGGCTCAGAAACAACCAGAATCTATAGAGAAATCTCTGATGAAGTCATTAACTCAAACATGACTCCATGTGATGACGTTTGACGAATGTTCTTCGACGGTGCTTCAAGGATGGGACCCTAAGATGATATCGTCGTTGGAGTCGGGATAGTATTAATTTCTTCCTCTGGGTTAGTAGTTAATCGGGCATATTCACTCACAGAACCATGTTCAAACAATATAGCTGAATATAATGCTCTGATAATTGGGCTCCTCCTCGCAAAAGAAGTGGGGGTCGAATACCTAGAAGCGTATGGCGACTCGCAGTTGATTGTTAATCAGATCCGAGGCTCATACGAGGTTCACAACACGGACCTGATTCTTTATCGTCGGACAACAATCGCCATCATTACAACCTTGGAAGGGTTCTTTATAGAACATGTTCCTAGGCTCCAAAATATTGAAGCCGACACCCTAGTAGGCCTCGCAGCTTCTTTTGGCAGTTATAAACCATGCTCATCATCTAGTCGACGTGGTAGGCCATGCGCTGGTCTGTCCCAAAAACAAAGTTCAACTGGATACGAGTTACTCCGCCCAGATAACCAACGACGTGCAAGACTGGAGACTCCCGTTCATTGACTTTGGAGTCTACGAAATCCTGCCAAAGAATGTGAAAGAAGCAACTTCAATCAGAAGGCGTTCTCTCAGATTCTTTTATGACACAAAAACAAAATTTTATATCGACGATCTTACGACATGCTACTGTTAAGATGTTTGTCAAATGCAGAAGCCAAAGTAGCCTTAGGCGAGGCTCGCGATTGCGTTTGCTGGGCTCACGAACCTGGCCCGAAGATGTAGGACCGTCTCCGTCGGATGGGTTATTACTGGCCTACGATAGTAGCAGACGCAATCGATTATGCAAAAAAGTATAAAGCTTGTCAGATACACATAGATTTCATACATCTGCCATCCGAATTTTTGTACCCAATAGCGGCCTCGTGGCTATTTGAAGCATGAGGAATGGACATCGTTGGCCCAAATACCACGTTGTCGTCCAAAGGGCACCGGTTTATACTTGCAGTCACCGACTACTTCTCCAAGTGGACAAAAGCTATTCCGTTGGCAGAGGTAAAGACATAAAACGTGATCAGTTTCATAAAACATCACGTCACTTACTGTTTTTGACTGCCATGAAGGATCATTCATAACAATAGTGCGCAGTTCGCAAGCCATGCCTTCTATCGATTCTGTGACAAGAATCGGATTCAGAATGTTGCTTCAACGGCGTACAACCCATCAGCTAATAGTCTGGCCGAAGCCTTTAACAAGACCATAATCAAGCTTCTTAAGAAGTTCGTGTCTTCAAACAAGTGCGACTGGAATAAAAAGTTGGGCAAATGCTTATGGGCATACCGCAATATGAGTTGGACGACTACAGGAAATACACCGTTCTTTCTGGTGTACAGGAGCGAGACAGTTCTTCCATTGGTGACCCAGATCACCTCACAGCGTATGGCCCTGACTTACCTGTTGATGTCGGAAGATAACTACCGCCGACGGCTACAAGAATTGAAAGCTTTAGACGAGAAGTGTTTGCAAGCTCAACAAAGCATCGACCTCTATCAAGCATGCATCTCTCGGGCCTTCAATAAGAAAGTCAAGCAGAGGACATTCCAAATAGGCAATCTCGTCTTTGTCGTTCGCAGACCGATGGTCATGACGCACAAAACTGTCGACAAATTCTAGCCCAAGTGGGAGGGTCCATACATCATCGAGACCGTATTCTCCAACGATGCATACCGACTCGCGAAGTAGAATGGAGACTTGCTCATGATGCCCATAAGCGGTAAATTCCTGAAGAAATGCTATGTCTAAGGACACGCAGATAATTCTTCAAACCACCAAATCTTCTAGGCTATCGAGTTATGTACACCAAGTACCTCTGAACTCATACTCTATTTTCTTCGAGTGGATTCATATTATATCTCCCTGAGTGGCAAGTCATGTATGCTGATACCTCTGAACTTCCATTCTAACGCTTTATCACACAAGAAACTTCCTGGTCCTGATTAGCGCGTATCACGTCCATATTACCTCTGATACCGATAGTCTCTTGACTTAACACTTGTACCCAACCCGGGATAAAAGACATGGTATTAAGACCATAAAACCTATCACGTCCATATTACCTCTGTTGGGTTTTGTCTCAAAATTTATTACTCGTACCACCAGTACGCATAAGAGTAATAGGTCCATCAAAGATTATTTTCGATTATCATGTGTCACGTCCATATTACCTCTGATAGCGATGGTCTCTTGACCTAACACCTGTACCCAACCCGGGATAAAAGACATGGTGTTAAGACCACAAAACCTATCACGTCCATATTACCTCTGTTAGGTTTTGTTTCAATTCTATTACCCGCACCACCAGTGCGCAAAAGGGTAATAGGTCCACAAAAGTCATCCTAATCTATTACTCGCACCATCGGTTCACAAAAAGAGTAATAGGGCCACAAAATATCATTCAAATCTATTGCTCGCATCTCCAGATGCATAAAGGGCAACAGGTCCACAAAAAGTCCCCCTGTGGGATGCTATTTATCAAACACAAATGCTGTATTAGGCCCTCTAGTACAAGTACCACAGATACCACAAACAAAATATGGAGTGAATGTATTCTGTTTATTCAAAATCAGTTATATTCATAGGACTACATCTTCAGCAAAAAAAAGTTCTTCATTTCTTCAGGAAATAAAGGATTACATCGATGACCAAAAGATGCAAAACATAAACTACAGCTAAAGATAGACAGAAATACCAAGACAAAATACGGACATTTATTTTTTTATTCTCAGAAACAATAATTACATGGCAACCCACAGATCCTTACAGTCAAGGATCATAGTTGTGTTGAGGCATATACCATTCCCTCAGCCATTTCGCATACGAAGGATCTATTTGATTAAGTTCCTCGGCGGAAGCAAAAGGGTTAGAACTTCCAATGCTACTACCCTCGGACTTGGGCTCCTCCTTTACAACAATTTCAATCTTGTAAGTAATTCCCTCCTCGATGGATTCCAGCTCTTCTTTTATCTCAACTTTTGGTATCACCTCCTCCTTAACAAGCGGTAACTCTTATTTAACGAAAGGAGGCATCATCTCCTCCTTCACAGTGGTCTCAGCCTTCGACATGGATGCTGCAAAAAATCAAAGAATGAAGATAGTCGTATGAAAACAAAGTGAATGGGCTCCTTACTATGTGGCCTCGCCGAACAGAACCTATACGGCCTAGTTATGAGGGATGCGCATGCGGCTTAAGAACATGAGACGCATGCGACTCATTCATATTGTACTGTTATATAATGCTCATGCGGCTCAATCATGAGGCACTTACACAGTTTTGTTATGCAGTGCTCATGCGGTTCAATTATGAGGCATTTATGCGGTCCAAGTTATACAGTGCTCAGGCGGCTCAGTCATGGGGCACTTATATGGATCAGTCTTGAGGCACTTATACGGTCCTGTTATAAAATACTTATACAACTTGGTCAGGGTCAATTATGTAGCGCTCATGCGGTTCAGTCACGAGGCACCCATGCGGGTTAGTAACGCTTATGCGGCTCAGCCCATGCGGCCCTATCATACAAAACACATGCGATCCATTGAGATAGGGCATGCATCGATCATGCCTAAGCACAGAGGCGATACATGATAGGCATGCGCATAAAATATGCAATATGGCCATTCAAAATTAAGTCATCATTTTCCAACCGTCCTTACCCTTGATAGGGGGTTGCACGTCGGGATGAATGGAATGAGAGTCCATAGCTCTCGACGGAGAGGCGAGTCCCTTTCCTTTGGCCGCAGCACCAGTCGACTTAGAAGCTTTTGGAGCCATGGCTAACTGGGACAGAAAGGATGACAAAGATGATGTTGACAAAGGAGAGAGAAAAATCTCTCTCCGAATAACCTATATTTATAAGGTTTTTGAAAGAGTGCCGCTTCGATTCTTGATTCCATTAAAGATAATGATGACATTTGGAGATTTTATCCTTAGTAACCGTGGGCTCTATCTCGAAAAGAGAACCCAAATCCAAAACAAAATCAAGACATTCAATACAGCAGTGACTGTTTGCAGTCTAGATGGGATCTTCCTGCGGCTCAAGATTTCCCTGTGGCACAAAATTCTCCTACGGCTCAAGGTCTCTCCTGACTCGAAGACTCCCTGCGGCTCGACATATCTTCATTCTTCTTATTCAAAGTATTCCAAATTTGTAATTTGAAAACTTTGAAGGCGGTCTTGTAGAAGCATGAAAAATATGGGGTTTCTGCGGATCACAACTGACCACATGAGTACTTTGGACCAATTTGGTCCGCATAAAGAAGAGCCGAATGACAGACTCGGCATGCCCCCCTGCAGCCCATCTCCACTATCTCGTATTATATATATTAAAAGCAACCAGACTTATTTGAGCCGCAGAAGGAAGAGTTACTTATGCAGCCAAGCTGGTCAGCCCTTTTGATAAAGCTGACAAACTCTGTCAAAACTGACAAAACTTACATCTCTGACACTCTGACAAAAAGAAGATAAGACATAATCAGACAAAATGTCATGTCACCAGACACAGGGTCTACGTGCATGGACATAGTCATGCGGCCAGAAGGATTGCGATACGAGCCGCATGAACTTTACGCGGCTCAATCTATGCGCTTTATGCGGCCAAGGGTGACTACAACCTGTGCCGTATGAGCTTTATGCAGCCCAGAATATAGAATCTATATGGATCAAAAGTCTCCAAGCTACATATAGACTGAGGTATATTGTGACCTAAGCCACATGAGTCTTATGCGGCACAGCATGGCCGAACACTAAAAGACCTATGCGGCTCAAAATGACTCAAACAGATTGATCCTATCCTACGATAGGACATGTGGCAGGCTGACCAAGTCTCAACCACCCAGATTTTTTGTAAGCAAATCTTAACAAGTCACCAGCTGGCGGCCAAAGAGTGGGTCTTTGTGTGCTGTTGAAGCCACGTGGTCACGTGGCCATCTATGGGGCTCAATATATCTATCACTATAAATAGCTGGGTACCACACCCATGCAAAAGGCAGGCAACCTACGAAGGGCAATTTCTTCAAGAGCAAGGACCATGTCAGATAGTCCAAGGAGTAACACAGAGTTGCTACACTTTCCCGAGCGTCCATCGTCGCCCTCAGAATCAAAAACTAAACAATTGTACTTAGATTGTTTCCTAGGATTTATTTCTAGGCTTTCTCTTGTACAAACGAGTTTGCAATCAAGTTTAATTCATCTGTAATTTTTGTTCTTGATATTTAATGGCAAACATATAGGTTTTTTGTAACAAAGTTAATGAGGACTGTTCAGTCACACGTAACAAAGCACGTCTCGTAGCTCAAGGATACTAACAAAAGGAAGGTATTGACTACGATGAGACGTATGCTTTTGTTGCAGGACTTGAATCAATTTGCATGCTTTGTGCCTTTGCAAATTTTTAAAATTTCAAACTTTTTCAAATGTATGTTAAAAGTGCTTTTCTAAATGGTTTTATTAAAGAAGAAGTTTTCGTAAAGCAACCACCTGGTTTTGAAACTATAAGTTTCTTGATCAATTTTTCAAGCTTAAGAAAGCTCTTTACGGCCTCAAACAATCCCCTCGAGCTTGGTATGAATGCCTTAGCACTTTTTACTTGAAAAGGGCTTTTCAAAAGGGAAGATTAACATGACACTCTTTATAAAATTAATTGATGGCATAATTTTATTAGTACAAATTCATGTAGATGACATCATTTTTGGGTCTACTAATGAGGTAATATGCCAAGAATTTGCCAAGTGTATGCAGAATGAGTTCGAGATGAGCATGATGGGGGAGCTTAACTACTTCATTAGATTGCAAGTCAAACAAAACTCACAAGGAGTCTTCATCAGCCAATCAAAGTATACAAAGGACATGCTGAAGAAATTTGATCTTGACAACATCAAACCAATCAGTACTCCGATGACTACTACAACTAAATTAGAACCTGATGAAAGTGGCAAACCCGTCGATCAGATAAGTATCAAGGTATGATTGGTAGTCTACTCTATTTAACTGCTAGTCACCCTGATATCATGTTTAGTATTTGCCTATTTGTTCATTATCAAGCCAACCCTAAGTAATCACACACGACCGTAGTTAAACATATCTTTCGATACCTTAAAGGTACTATTACGATGGGCTTGTGGTATCCCAAAGCCACATCCTTTGACTTGATTGCTTATTTGGATGCCGATTTTGCTGGATGTAAAGTCGACCGTAAAAGTACCAGCGGTACATGTCATTTATTAGGCAAAGCTTTAGTGTCTTGGTTTAGAAAGAAGCAAAATTCTGTCGCACTATCTACAACAGAAGCTGAATACATAGCTGCAAGACGTTGTTGTGCTCAAATTTTGTGGATGAAGAAAACCGTAGCAGACTATAATTTATCCTTTAATCACATTCTTATATTCTTCGATAACACTAGTGCAATTAACCTGACCAACAACCCAATATGTCACTCACGCACTAAGTACATAGTGATACGACACCATTTTCTACGAGATCATCAACTATAAGGTACTATTAAACTAGAGTTTATTGAGGAGCGTTTCAACTTTCTTCGTCAAGAATTAGGAATCTTGGATGAACATGTCATAGAATAAGTCTTACCTGCACAAATATTTGTTAAATCAAAATTGTACATGTTGTATTATTTTGGGTACAAGTCGAAAGGGTCCTTCTGTCAACTAGGCGTCAAAGTCTAAGCGACATGGTGCCAAGTATCTTCGGACTACTGCTAGTTGGAAACTGACCCCTACAGCTAACATGAGATGATTCACATCTAAATAATGAATAACAAGTCTGTCGCATGTTCTACTTATTTTGTGACCAATAAAATCTACTATTTTTCAATTCTAGACCATCTTTCTCCTGCTCCATGATGGCTGTGGTCTACTATTTTATGTTGCTGCTGATGCACTATATAGTTGTATTTCATGCATTCTAGTTATACTTTTGCTATATTTTTATTTCATTTCATATGTATGATTGCAAGTTTTTTCTACAGGATTATCAAAACTGCTAGTGTTCTTTATTGACGTTTGCTTATGATTAAAGTTGTGTGCTTGCTCTCTTCACTTTGTCTATCTTTTATCTCTTTACAAGAGAGCTATACAATATTTTGCTAAGTGACAAAGGAAAAGAATAATAGATATTTCATGTGATAATGTATATGATGTGATATGCACTATGGTGTGTTTGGATAAGAACTTTGTATCAGGACGGAAATGGAAATATCTATTTGTGGGGAGCCACTCCATACGTACAAATTATTCTACCTCCTTCAACATGTGTCCAGGTATGAATATTGAGAACATACAAATATTATTCTGTCAATTGTCAAAATGGAAGAGATTGTTGACCCAAACTGGATTACAGTCAATCTAATTTAGAGAATTAACAAAATGATAACTGATATGATCCAATATGTCACAACAAGTTCAAGACAACATCATCTACGATCCAATATAACGTATCAAGCTCAAAGACAGACGTCGTCAACAAAGTTGTTATAGTGCAAATGTATTTGTTCTCAGTCTATAATCTTTCAATTTATTGAGTCTAGGTAAATATACGTTGAGTCACACTGAGTCATCTCAACTCCTAGACTTACTACTCTAAGCTCCACTATACAAAACTAAACAATCCCTGAACCAAACTAAAGCTCCGTAGCCCTTTAGAACTTCTGGTCTCTAGGAGACACAGTTCAGGCTGAACATTGCCTATAGCAGATCTCGGGCCAAACTCTGCCCCTGAAAATTAGTAACCTTATTTTTACCCTGCTACGAGCTGTCCAACGTTCAAATTTTTAAATATTTGGGACATAATTCTGGCCGAATTCTGCCTCCCCTAACTAGTATACATAGGTCTTGATTTATCTCATTTCAAATCATCTCTCACTCTCAATCTTCTAAGCCTTATACATTGTAAGCCTTACTCTTCCAATCTACTAGCCATAAAACTTCTTAAGCCCTAAGGTGCTCAGTACGATTCAGCTAGAAGTTTCTGTGCAAGGGTTGAAAAGAAGTCATTTGGACAATTCCATGTTTTGCCTATGCAAAGTTGTAAGAAGTTGGTGTGCTCTTGTGAGTAAAGACACGTGTGTACTCTCTTTCACAAATAGTGGATTTCAATCCTGAATGAGAGTTTTCAGGCTTAGGCTAGTCCTCCATGAGGAAAACCAAGTTATATCGTTGTATTTGTGTATGCTCCTCTGATCTCTCTTAATTTTCGTATTACTACTCCGATTGTATATTCTATTGGTAGTTGCTTCTGGATTGGCATAGAGTTAAATTTTTAATTGCTTATTTTTGACACAAACTCTATTAACCTTTTTAGAGTTGCCTACAAGTAACTTCATGCTTTAGGCGATGGAGGTATTGTACTTTTAGGCGACGAGGAGACTGTACTTCAGGTGACGGAGTCACTTCGCTTTTAGGGTGACAAATGGACAAGTGCTTCAGGCAATGGAGTCGCTGTGCTTGAGGGTGACGAGTAGACTTGTATTTTGGACAACAAAGTGTCAAATGAAGGAGCCTTTGAACGTGCTACAGTTTTGGATCGGATGGAGGGTGCTGTGCTTCTGGGTTGAAGCGAGGGTACAGTAGAAGGAATGAACAGGCTGTACTTTCGATTCAAAGGAGCTAGTTTCTGACGAAGTCATAAGAGTAATTAATGACTGCTCCTTTGATGGACGAGTCTGTCATTCTCTTCTTTAATTACCACCGTTATGTGGGGAATTCAAGAAGTTTGTGGCCTAGGGTTCAGTGAATGAACCTATAAAATGAGATTTATTATGCTGAGTCTTAGGTTCATCCTATTAATTTGGGAGTCTTTGACCGACGACCACGTGGCATATGGATTGGACCACACTCACCCTATATAAAGGAAAGCTTGTCTAAAAGGTTACCTCTACTATCTCTTAGCATTCTCATCATCATGCTCGATCCTGACTTAGTTTCGAACGGTCGTTGGCCTTGCCCAAGTCGACTATTGGTTGTGGATCCCTTCGTTCAAAGATGCTATGTCTTTGTAGAAGAACAGCCGCTAAGTTTTGATATGAACTTAAGCGTTTGGCATACCGAGTTCGAACCTGAACAACACCATGGAGGTCTTCGAGATCCAAGCTTTTGGGTTTGGATTGATTGCCAATCAGAAGAGCCATAGGTTATGCTCTACCCTGCTCAATGGCAGTGGCACACCATGTACCGTGGACTAAGTTCTTGTTCGGGCCAATAGCTGCTTCAGGAAGTGGCTCGCTCTGACGAGGAAGTGCTGTACATCTGGAGGGCTACGGGCGTACTAAAGATTAACCCCTTGTAGACTTCTTTTAGGTATTTTAGTCCTTTATATGTAATCATGAAGATTCTATAATAGATCTTTTATAGACATAATTTTAATAAAGAACTATTTATTTACCATTTTGTTCGTCTGTGTGACTTTAGTTATCTGTCTGCGCTTTTGGGATACCTATGCTTTTGTGAAGACATGGGTAGTGAGAACGCCACCTGCGCTTTTGATATGTCTGTGCCTTTTCCATGCTTCTACAAGACCCCCTTCAAAGTATTTCAAACTTAAGCCAAGCTCGGAATACTTTGAACATAAGCATGATATGTGTCCTTTGCAAGTGAATACCCAGCACGCTTACAGACTGGCTGTCATCACGCTTAGCCTTCGGCATTAAATGCCTTGAGTCGTCGCTTCATTAAAAGTTGATCACAACTCCTCGTTTCTAGGGAACGGTCATTATGATCTTTACTCTTAATTCCCACGTCGTCCGAAGAGTCTCCTCATTTACAAAGCATTTTGACTTCTTTTGCTGACGTGGCCATGCCCTATAAGTAGGGTTTGTTTGGAGAGAGACAACTTTCTTTCCTTCTTTTCCTCTAATAGAAACTTTTTGTCAGAGTCTTCTTCTTCCTTCAAACCCTAGCTTTTCTGCAGTAGCTCCTAAGAAATCAAGAACCCTAAAAGCTGCTGTGACTGGCTTCAAGAAGGCCAGAGGGGCAGTGGCTAGCCCTGTTTGCCATTGATTATAAAAGAACAGAATAGTTTTATTGGAGGACTGAACTTTTACTTCACAATACAAAATTGCTCGTACAAAAGAGAGCCTAGGAACAAAACCTAGTAAAAGCAATCTAAAGTACAATTGTTTATTTTTGATTCTGGGGGGTGATGGTAGAGGCTCGAGAGAGTGACGACAACTCTGCCTTACTTCTTGAAAGATCGAACGCAACTTCGGCTCCGGGGAAGAAATGTACTTTGTGTTTGCGGGGGTTGCTAGTCTCTCTGCTCGTGCTCTGTGCGACTGCTCCTCTCTCCAGGCTTTTGCAAGGGAATGACACCTTGCTATTTATAGGGCTTTTTTGATAAGTAGGGTGTGCAATAATTGCTCCTTAAAAAGTGGACGGTTAGGGATTTGGTAAAGATTTGCCTTGATCTTATTTGTTTGAAATTAATCTGGGTCATTAATATTGATTGTAACAAATTTGGGTGGTTAATGTTGATTGCAACATATCTGTATTGTGATGATTTGTTGATATCTGCAAATTTGAATGAATAAATCTTGGGCAATCTCCTGCCACGTGTTCCAACTGCCTGTTATGTCGATTACCATAAATCTGAATTGGTAGGATTTGATCAACCCTTGCCATGTGTCCCAACTGCTGCGAGCCGCATGGAGGATTGTCATAGTTGAGCCGTATGAGTACGGCCTCGTGTCAGAGTAGCATAAGGGTGGTCTTATCTGAACCGCATAGAAGTCTTTTAAACTGAACCGCAAGGAGGTCCTTACAACTGAACCGCATGGACGTCCTTACAACTGAGCTGTATGGAAGTCTTTTAATCTGAGCCGCATGGAAGTCCTTTAATCTGAGCCGCATAGACGTCCTTTAATCTGAGCCTCATGGAAGTCTTTTAATCTGAGCAGCATGGAAGTCCTTTAATCTGAGCCGCATGGACGTCCTTTAATCTGAGCCGCATGGACGCCCTTACAACTGAGTCGTATGGAGGCCCTTGCAACTGAGCCACATAAACATCCTTGCAACTGAGCCGCATAAAGAGCTTTGGAAATGGGTGAATCATGCCAGCTGTAAAGAGTTTCCTCATCTCTCTAGGAGCACGTCAAGAGTTATCATTTTACTTTTATGTCAGAGCTGTCAATCCGTTATTGTCGGAGCTGTCGCTGTGTCAGGGTAATTAATAAGCCATCTGCTCAGAGCATTTATGGCCAGCTGTAAAGGCCTGTTTTGAGCCGCATGAGGCCACGTGGCTTGTTTCGAACTGCATGGAGCTATCGTGTACTTTCCAGCCGTATGAAGCCTTAAGAGATATATGAGCCGCATGAAGCTCTAAAGGACTTTTGAGCCGCATGAAACTCTAACGAACTTTTGAGCAGCATGGACTTTCTTGTTCCTTTTCCATGCTTCTACAAGACCTCCTTCAAAATTTTCAATTTTTAAAATTAAAATACGTTGAATAAGAAGCATGGCTATGTCCGCATAAGCTCTCCGTGCCGTATAGACTCCTTTGGCCGCATAGAATGTTCTGGCCGCATGGACGTTCTGGCCGTATGGGATATTCTGGCCGTATAGACTACTCTGTGCCACGTAGGCATCTTATTTAATTGCCGTTGTCCTGTTTAGATTTGAAGCCGTCTTTTGGGGTAATATCCCAAGAGTCAGCTTTAAATATTTAGATTTTGTCTTAATGATTAGGATTCATCTTTCGCATGCAGGAGGTTAAAAACCCAAGAGTCGGCTTTGTTTTCTAGGCGATGCGTCATGTGAAGCGTCCCTTGATCCGCATGCCCCCCTCCAGTCTATAAATATGGGTTCTTTGGGAGAGAGACTCTTTAGTTTCTTTTTTTGCTCAAGCTTTTCTTGTCCTAGTTGCCGTCGTCTTCTCTCTCGATCATCGATCAACAAAGGCCCCCAAAGCTTCCAAGGCTTCCTCTGCGACGAAGGGTTAGGGAGCGGCTTCTTCATAAACTGAGGCGCCTACAGTTCATCCTGACGTCCACCCTTCCATTGCTGGTAAGGATTATGTGGAGGACCGTATGCTTCAAACCCTAACAAAAATGGCTCTGTTGTATGTTATATGCACAAGCCTTTTCTCCTTGGCATTTAATGCATCCTTTGTCTTTATTGAACTGCCCAAGTTCGGTACGATGAAGCCGCATATGTTGTATTGGTCGCATAAACTTCTCATGTCTGAGCCGTATGGGGTATACCGATATTTGAGCATATGAGAGTGACTGAGCCGCATAAGCACCTTTAGAACTGAACCGTATGAGGTTCCACCGAACATAGCCGTATGAGCTCCTGATGAACTGGGCCGCATAAGCACCTTCAAAACTGATCCGCATGAAGTCTCACTGAACAGGACCGCATGAGCGCCTGATGAACTGGGCTGCATAAGCTTATCTGAACTGGGCCGCATAAGCCCTATTAAATAGAACCGCATGAGCTTTTTTAAAACTGAGCCGCATGAAGTCCCGCTAAATAGATCCGCATAAGCTCATCTGAACTCGACCGCATGAGACCCCACTAAACAGAACCGCTTAAGTTTATCTGAATTCGGCCGCATAAGACCACGCTAAACAAAGCCGCATATGCTCATATGAATTCGGTCGCATGACACCCTGCTAAACCAAGCCCCGTGAACTCCTGATGAACTGGGCCACATGAAGTCTCTTGAACAGAATCGCATATAAACCCATCAAGGTAGAGCCGCATGTACTCTGATAAAACCGAACCGCATAAGGACCCATCAAAACAGAGTCGCAAGAACTCTGTTAAAACTGAGCCGCATAAGGAACCGTCTGAAGAGAACCGCATGAACTCTTTTAAACGTTTTCTAGCCATCTCCAGACTTTGTTTCTTTTGTCTTTTTTTAGTAAATTTGCCAGTTAATGCTGCGAAAGAACCTCTGGTGGGATCTGCCCAATCTGCTGTGGGCTATAGGTACGACCACATAGTCGAGTATGTGGCGAACCAGCTTCCAAAAGACGAACCTTTGTAGAGGCTGGATAACATAAAAAAGCAGTCCTTCTTCTTTATTTCGGGGATTATGAACTCATGGCGACTGGGGGGCAAACACTTGAACCCAAGATCTGGATGTATCTGAGAGCTGGGACTTCACTTCTGACGGAATTGCGATCCATATTCCTCTGATGGAGCGTCACTTCCTACTGTCATAGTTCAACATGTTGCCTATGACCAGGACGATGGAGGATTCCTTGACTCCGACCCGAAGCAGGATAATTGTGGGCAAAATTTACTACAACAATAACATGCGATCAGTGTACACGGGCAGGGTACCAGTCAGTCGATACGTGATGGGGTTGGCCTCGGGCAGTTTCTTGAATGTACAGGGTCCCAATTTCACGTTCTCTGAAGCTGACACTTTCATAAACCAACTTACTCGAAAGGGGTCCTATCCTGTTGGCCTGTTATCGCTGTCGAATTGGATACACCCTCTCCCTTCGTGGACCAACCTGTCTACGTGGATCGCACGGATGTACGAGACTCTCCTGCGCGAGATTGTGCTCTACCATTCCATTCGGGGCACCAGCTATGGCTTGCCCATAAACAAGAAATTGTTCATGGCTTTGCTGGAAATGTACAACTATCGCACGGGGACTTTCTTTATGCCCGTAGGGGAGATGGGGCTTGCTTTGCATGAGATGCATGTAGTCTCCAAGCTACCTTGGGGAGACGAAGTTTTTGAAGTGTATACTCCAACGAACGAAGAGTTCGAGGATCTGAAGCAACGGTTTCTGGGCTTCGTAGCCCTCTACCAGGAACTACTGTGTCATCACAGTACACGCCACCAGATATCTATTAAAAAGGACGACAGCTCGGAAGGGAACCTTGCATATACTAAGTCCTGGCTCACCTACCTTTTTAAGCTAGGTGCCTCAGGTCGGGTTTCTTCCCGCAGTCCTCAAACCCACGAGGAAATACAGAGCCAAGTGTCGACGGCCAAGAGATCGAGGGCCACATGAGACAGATTCGGGAGTAAAACTGACTCCTTTAGCTATTTTTACCAGGATACCCAGCTGATGTCTGAGAAGGCTCTCCTGGCGGGATTCCTGATGGTATGGCTGCAAAATTGCGTGGTCTCAGGAGGGGCTGGTTCCATTGAGAGAATCAATCGTAATTTTATCCTTTCTGCTGTGAAGCTGGTCTTCGGAGTCAGGCCAGCTCTACTTTCGGCCATGGTG
The DNA here is from genome assembly GCA_029216955.1 of Iris pallida. Classification (NCBI taxonomy): domain Eukaryota; kingdom Viridiplantae; phylum Streptophyta; class Magnoliopsida; order Asparagales; family Iridaceae; genus Iris; species Iris pallida. The sequence continues at coordinate 39,082,282 of JANAVB010028818.1, read as the reverse complement.
TGTAGTATAAACTGTGGCCTTCGCACTTTTACGTCCAAGGTCATCGCTTGTGACGTGACGAAGGACTTTGAACGTGTTGAACTATCGTACCACTATCTGATGGGATGGTTGCTGATGCATTACCGGTCTTTAATGAGGCCTGGCCCCGAAGAGGGCGTGATTGCAGATGACGCCTTCATCTTTCAATATCGCCGCATGCCTTGGGATTGCGAGACTATGTGTGCTTGTAGGATGGCGCTGTCAAGAGCGGACATATATAATTTTTTTGTATCTGTTCCTCGATTTACTGCTGAGGAAATAAGTGCTGTACATCTGGATGGTACTGGGCCTCCCCACTTCTTAGACGGCAAAATGCTCCTTTGGTTGCACAACATTCGCCCTTTCCACCTGGTATACCGCAATCCTAATGCTGTCTACTTGGAGCCTTACCTGCCCAGTAGGTTCGCCCGACAGTTTGGGTATAGCCAGCTTTTTCTGGACAGTCCCAGCTCTTGCCTAGGTTTTGAAGGCAGCATCCTCGATGGCATCAGGGTCTGGCATTTTTATAATACGGTTCACACCCGTACTAGCTTCTCGGTTCTGGATACTGGAGATTCAGGAGAGATCTTGTACTTGGCGGCTCTCTACTACGTTATGGCGAACAAGCCTCCTATTGGCATTAACCCGAGTAACAGCTTCATTGTTGGTACCGGTTTGGGGAAGAAACCCAAGGGGTCTAAGACGAGGAAGAAACGGGACAACCCAATTGCTGTATCGAACTCGGAGTCTGCCAACGCGGACGAAGATGATGAAGAGCATGAACATGATCCCGACAACTCTCTCCTTCCTACAGACGAGGTGGTGGCGGATCAGCCGACCATTGTACCGAACTCTTCCCGAAACAGAATCAGGCATGAATTTACTTGTGGCGGCAGAACCTACTCCATAAAATAGACTGTGGTTAGGCCTCGCCGGCTGCTCATTAAGGAGAGAGGCGAGGATATGGGCACCATTTCTGAGGTGAATTGAATTACAACCATCTCCTTCTTTAGCTCTTCCTTTTCCTGAACTATGATCCAATCGTTTTTTTTCTCTGTAGACGTTAGAAGAGTCGGACTCTCGAGAACCGGCCGCTGTTTCTGAAGTCAACCCGGTCCTGACCAGTTTGATTAGTGACATGTGTGCCGAGATTATTTCTGCAGGGGTTCTCTCGGCGGCAGTTGAGGGGTCTCACGTTGCTGAGGTCTCAACCCAGGACGACGTGGGCTCCGTTGAACCCGTCCCCGAGACTGCTAAATTTTAGCAGGGTGACGCTGATCCAGTCGTATCTCCTTCCTGGCGGCTGGGGCGGAGGAACCAGCTGAATTCGGCTTGGATGTCACAGGCGAAAAGATTACGGGAGCTGTGAGTGAACCTCAGCCTCCGCAACTCTCTCGTGGTAAGGTAAGCCAAGTCTTGACTAGTAAAGCGGCTCATTCGCTCTATCATCACATCCTTTGGATTAAGCTGATTGATGGTTGCTCTGGACATACAGGTCCTGCTCCTTCACTGCCAATGACGGACATCGTCAGGATAGAGTTCGCTGGAGGGGACCCGGTGGAAGAGAGTACACCTCCTCCCCTTCCAACTCACATTGAGGGACCTCCCGCTGAATTAAGTTCGGAAGAACAGACGGCAGAATGGTCAGGGCAGGAAAAAATGATCCCTGTATCGTCTTCTGTTCGTGTGGCTCCGGAGGTTGACTTCTCCACCCTACCGAGTCTCCAGATCCTTCGGGCTGCGGAGAAAGAATTGGCTGCCATTCAAGCGTCTTTTTGCTCAGAATTTGTTTTTTTCGTGGCAAGGGTAGCGAGTACCTATGTATCTTCTTCGACCCTGTCAACTACCGTTCCTTTGACACCGTCTTCTTCGGAAGTTCTGAATGAATCATCAAAGGATGTAGTTGACAATTTTTATCGTCATCTGAGGCGAGGAGTTGAAGCTGCGGTGGAGAGGGGGACCACTTTTGCCTTGGCCCGTCAATGTGCTCGAGGCCAGATTGAAATCCTTAGAACGCTCCCCGGTAGGGCAGGGATAGTTGAGCTGCTGGAGCCCAAATTGCTAGAGGCGGATCAGCTTGTGGCCCAGTTTCAAGTACTACGGCAAGATGATCTATCTTTAGCGTTAGATCAGGAGCGAGCCTTCCTCATCACTGCCCTGGAGAAGATACGGGCTACACGAGATACATCTAAGCCGGCTATCACGAAGGACCTCGACGATCTGTCTCTCCAGTATGATCAGCTGAGTCGCAGGAGCGAGGATTGCATGGCTCGGGAAGCGGCCGCCTCTCGCAGAATAATTAATACGAGGGAGCAGATTCTCGAGCTCCAGAGGAAGCTAGTTTTCTTGGAGTCTGAGCTCGAGGCCTCCCGTACCGATAAAGAGCTAATCGTTCAGGAGGCTGAAAAGGTCACCAGAGCTTCTGCTGGCCTGGAGCGTGCTCTGAAGAGACTCGAAAATAGCTGCCAGACCCATGCGCATCTGGAGGATGCAGAACAGCTGACTCAGGAGGCTGAACGCCGGGCTAAGCTGCAATTTGAGCGATCAACCGCCATGCTGAGGAACCGCCTCAGAGAATTATGTATAGAAGAACCATAGTCGGCTTTTTTCTTTCTTTATTTGTCATTTTTCTTCCTTTTGATAGGGACGTGGTCCTCAAATATGTAGTACTTTTGCTTTTCAATAAATGACTAAATTTTTATCATCCATCATCTATTATGCTTGTACTGTATCTTTGGCATTTGCGATGTTTGCACCACTAGGGAACTATTTGTGGACCTATTATCCTTGGCATACCTTAGTTTTAGGTACGGGCAATAAGTTTGATTAGGGATACCTAGAATGATTCTACGGTAAGGTAGCCATGGAAGTTCTTGGTATCGAGTGAAAGAGTGCCATGGGGCAGCTGGGCCCCAGAGGCATGATGAAAAAGGAGGTGTATGTACTAGAGGACTTAGTACAAGATTTGTGGTCATAGAGGACATTTGTGGGCCTATTATCCTTGGTATACTCTGATTTTGGGTACAGATAATAAGTTGAGAGAAAATCGACATACTTACTCAGAGGTAATGAGGATGTGGCAAGTATGGAGGTTTCTTCAATGGAGCCTTCCTACTCAGAGGTAATGAGGATGTGGCAGGAGTGGACTCCACGAAGGGTACATAGAACAACTCAGAGGTGATATGGACGTGGAAGTTCTACGTGAGGGGTGGTTTGTTTTTGGCGAAAGAGAAACAACTCAAAGGTGTCATCGACGTGGTTGTTTCGGGAATTTTGTGGATCTATTACCCTTTTTATGTACTAAAAGTACGGATAATAGATCATGAGGAAGGTGCTCTTTTTTGGGAAAAAGGTTCAGAGGTATGATCATACGTGACTTACTACCCAGAAGATGGGATATAGATTCATCTGGAGTGACCAGAGTGTAAGTTCAGTGGTACCTGCGGGTACATAACTCAATAATCTGGAAGATTTGGAGTCAGATATAAGTTCAGCGGTACCAGAGGGTACATAACTCAACAGTCTGAGAAATTTGGAGTCAGAATGTAAGTTCAGCGGTACCAGAGGGTACATAACTCAACAATCTGGGAGATTCAGAGTCAGAATGTAAGTTCAGCTGTACTAGAGGGTACATGACTCAACAATCTGGGAGATTTGGAGATGTCATTTCAGATATAATATTTCTTCAGAAACTTGCCGTTGATGGGCAATATAAGCAAGTCTCTATTTTATTTTGCGAGACGGTAAGCACCATTGGAGAATATAGCCTCGATGACAAATGGGCCTTCCCACTCTGGCTGGAATTTGCCGACAGTTTTGTGAGTCATAACCATCGACCTCCGAACTGCTAGAATGAGATCGCCCACTTGGAATGTTCTGATTTTAACCTTCTTGTTAAAAGCTTTCGAGATACGTGCTTGGTATAACTCAATTCGTTGTTGAGCTAACAGGCGCTTCTCATCTAAAGCCTCCAACTCTTGTAACCGGCGGTGGTGATTATCATCCGTCGTCAATCGGTAGGTGAGGGCGACGAGGAGCGAGGGGATCTGAGTCTCCAGTGGAAGAACCGCCTCACTCCCATACACCAGAAAGAATGGTGTGTTCCCAGTGGCCGTCCGTACTGTAGTGCAGTACGCCCATAAGCATTCGCCAAACTTCTCATTCCGGTCGTGTTTGTTGGAAGATACGAACTTCTTGAGCAGCTTGATTATACTTTTATTGAATGCTTCTGGCAACCCATTCGTTGCCGGATTGTACGACATTGAAGCAACATTCTGGATTCGGTGTTTGTCGCAGAACCAATAGAAGACATGGCTTGCGAACTGCGGACCGTTGTCGTGAATGATCCTTCGGGGTAGTCCAAAGCGATAGATGACGTAATGCTTGAGGAAGTTGATCACGTTTGAAGTCTTCACTTCTGCCAGCGGAATAGCCTCCGCCTATTTGAAGAAGTAATCTGTGATTTCGAGTATGAAGCGATGCCCTTGGGCGAAGGAGGAGTGACCGGACCAATGATGTCCATTATCCATGCTTCGAATGGCCAGGATACCACCGTCGGATGTAGAAACTCGGATGGCTGGTTGATGAAATCTGTGTGGACTTGACAGGCTTTGCACTTTCTTGCATAGTGTATTGCATCTGCCACCATCGTAGGCTAGTAATAGCCCATTCGATGAAGGCGATCTAGTAATTTTGGGCCAGGCAGATGGGCCCCACAGACGCCGTCGTGAGCTTCGCGTACAACTTTTTTGGCTTCTGTATTTGACAGACACCGAAGCAGTAATCCATCGTATGATCGCCGATACATCATTTTTATCTCTTTATCGTAGAAGAATCTGAGGGAACGTCTTCTGATGGAAGTAGCTTCTTTCGGATTCTCCGGCAAGATGTCGTAGACTACGAAGTCAATGAATAGTTGTCTCCAGTCTGGTGTTTCGTCAACTGTCAGAGCGGAGTAACTCTCAACACATTGAACATTGTCCTTGGGACAGTAATTCACAGCCTATTATGTCAACCAAGTGGTGAGCATGGTTCGGAACCGCTAAGGAAGCGGCAAGACCTGCTAGGGCATTGGCTTCAATGTTCTAGAGCCTGGGAACGTGTTCTATGAAGAACCCTTCCAAGGATGAGATGATGTCAATCGCTATTTGGTGATAGGGGATCATGTCTTCATGACAAACTTCGTATGAACCCCAGATCTGGTTGACGATTAGCTGCGAATTGCCGTATGGTTAAAGATACTCTACCTCCGGCTCCTTTACGAGTCGGAGGCCAATGACCAAAGCATTATACTCAGCCACATTGTTTGAACAGGGCACCGTAAGGGAGTAAGCCCGATTGATCACCAGCCCGGAGGAAGAAATCAGTACCACTCCGACTCCAGCGACGATGTTGCCCTTGGGCCCAGTTCTGAAGCGCCGTCGAAGAACATTCGCCATACGGCATCATGAGAGGCCACATTTGAATTGGCGGCCTCATCTGGAATTTTTTCGTCTATTCTGGTTGACTCCGAACCTGGATGAGCTGCTAAAAAATCTGCTAGAGCTTGACCTTTAACAGTCTTCTGCGGGACAAAGATCATGTGGTAGGAAGACAATAATATCGCCCAGGTAGCGAGCCGAGAGCTGAGTGCACCTGGCTTGGTCATGAGGACCCTGAGGGGATTAACTCTTGATACGACATGGATGGTTTGCCCCATGACGTAGTATCGCATCTTCTGAATGGCGAACACCAGAGCGAGACATTCCTTCTCCACGGCGGTGTATCTATACTCAGGCCTCATCATCATTCGACTGAGGTAATATATAGCTTGCTCATGGCTTGTATCATTATTTTGTGCTAGTAAAGTACAGAGAGAATGATCCATTGCTCGCACATAGAGCAGAAATGATTTCCCAGCAACCGGGGCCACCAGGACTGGAGGGTTCGAAAGGTATTCTTTGATGCTGTTGAAGGTGCGCTGGCATTCTCCATCCCATACGAATGAAACACCCTTCTTCATGAGGTGGGTGAATGGTTGACTTCGCCCAGAGAGGTTAGAGATAAACCTCCTGTTGTATAGTAGCCTTCCTTGAAGGCGTCGGAGTTCACGGAGATTTCTCGGGAGACCCATCTCCATGATTGCCTTTGTTTTCCCGGGTCTCTGTGGATTCCCTGGATAGTAGTGATAAAACCTAAGAATTTTCTACTAGATACACCCAAGAAAAATTTGGTAGGATTCATCTTCAAGTTGTGCGCTCGCATCAGGTCGAATACCGTCCTCAGGTCCTGCAGATGGTCTCCCTTAAAATGGCATTTGACAGCGATGTCATCAACATAACACTCCACGATTTTATGTAGGTGATCTCTGAAGATAACACTCGTGGCTCTTTGATATGTAGTGCCGGCATTCTTTAAGCCGAAGGGCATAACGGTGTAACAGTACATGCCAATCGGTGTTCGGAATGACATTTGTTTTTTGTCGTCAGGAAACATCTTGATTTAGTTGTATCCTGAAAAGACATCCATAAATGATATGCACTCAAAGCCACATGTGTTGTCGATCATGATGTCCGTGATGGGAAGAGGAAACTCATCTTTAGGATAAGCTTCGTTTAGATTTCAGAAGTCGATGCAAATTCGGATCTTTCCATTCTTTTTCAGGACTGGTACTACGTTGCGACCCAGTCTGGATGTTGCTCCTTCCGGATGAAGCTGCTGGCTATCAGTTTGTTGACCTCAGCCTCGATAGAATTCATGACGTCCGGGCGGAAACGCCTTTGCTGTAGTTTGATCGATTTTGCGTCTGGACGAATGTTGAGTTTATCAAGTACGACCACGGGGTCTAGCCCTGGCATGTCTTCATAACTCCAGGCAAACATGTCAATATACTCTCTGACGAGTTGCAATAGCGATTCTGGCTCTTCGTCTGTCAGACTTTTGCTAACGAAGATTGGTTTTGGGGAAGACTCATTGCCGAGGTCAACTTGCATGACCTCATCTTCAGTAGGGGGCTCTCTTTGTTCGAACCGCTTTTTCTATTGCGCATCTAGCTGTTGGGCCCACGGCTCTAACTCAAAAAGTTCATAAATGTCTTCATCTTCTTCATAAGCGTCGGCTAATGCCATATTGACAGACAAGACTTGCTTGAATACGTTCCAGATGCTGACATCCGAATCAGAAGTTGGTGATCCGGTTGAGTGTGAATACCAGTCGTATTCCTCATCTGAGCTTTTAGGGGTCGTTGGAGGTGTAACATAACCTAGCCCAATCTGGTCTTGTTGTAGTAATCCTGTGGTTTCCCAGACGGGACCGACAATTATAAGGGTAATTGCCGTCCAGTGCCGTAGTTCAAGCCTGGCATAGTTTCCAAATCATACCCCTGTTTATGTATGAGATATTTGGATCGAGAACTATACAGATAAAGAGGCAGTCTCCCGGTGTCGGGTTCGAGCTCAACTTCTTCTATCCTGAAGGACTGTAGATCATTCTTCCGGCCAAAGATGTTTGGATGATCCTCTCCCTCAACTATGCGGTAAGCATCTTCTACTGGAGTAAGTTGATTTGCGATGTAGACATTTATCACCTGTGTGTGTAGGTGGGTGCCTATACCGTGTTCCATGGCATACATTGTATAATGCTTATTAAGCTCGAGGTAGTTCAAAGATAGCCCTTTATTGATGAAGTAAGGTATCTTTTCCAGTAAAATTACATCATCTGCGGATGGAACATCAGTGTGAGAAGCCACATACTTGGCCAGCTCTGACTCTTCTTCGGCTACCCCCTGTGTCAATGAAGACTGGAAGGATGACTTGGGCAGCTTAATCGTCAGGGGCTCCGCTGGTGGAGTAGAACGTGGATTCGTTGGTATACTAGCGACCCCCAGTTTGGTGCTCGGTGCTGTGCGGGGAGTTGTTGGCTGGCTAGCAGTCCCCGGCTTAGCGTTCGGCTGCCGATTCATTCTAGAAAGACGAATCATCATCGGCTTGACAGAGGGATTGAGCTTCTCTGTTTGTTGCTGGCTAGCTCTAGGCAGCATGATTGTCAGTGGCTCTGTCGTAGGTCATGGCGCTTGGCCAGACCTTGGCAGTCGGATTATCATCTGACCCTCTTCTACAGATAGGCTGATTGCATCCTTACGTAGAGTGGCTGTAAGGGGTGCAGTTCTGCCAGGTTTGCGGGCTTGGAGGTGGATCGTCAGAGGTTCTTTCGATCCAGTTGCCACCTCAGTTTGAGCTTGAGTATCTCCTTCGATAAGGTGCCTTTTCGACCTCTCATACAAGCATGAGTCTGAGTAGTATGATTTGACCCCTTTAAAGGAATCGATGTCGACAAATTCTGTCCTCATGAAGCCGTGCTTGTCGACGTATTTGAAGCACTGGTGCAGTGTGGAAGGCACGATCATGTATTCGTGTATCCAAGGATACCCCAGGAGAATATAGTAGGAAGTGTCCGCATCTATGACATAACAGGTCACTTCTGATTGAAGATTACCGATTTAGCATTTCAGACGAATCTTCCCGATCGGATAGCTTCTGCCCGAATTGAAATCGCTAATGGCAGTGCTTGTCGGCGTTAGGCGATGCATTGGGATACGCAGGTGGTGCAGCAGGCTATTCAGGATAATGCTTATACAAGAACCGAGATCAATATGCATCCGATCCACCTTAATGTCGCCAACGTATCCAGTATAATACAGAGGATGATCGTGCAGGTTGGTCTTGATAAGCATATCCTGCGGAGTAAAGACAATGTTAGACATTGTACATGTATAAGCGCTGTCTTGAAGATCTGTAGGCGAGCTCTCCCCAGTGAGATTGGACTAAGTCAGATATGCGTCGACATTCTGGAGTGCCTCGCTCAGTACAACACGAACATCTTTGGAGAGTCTCAGGAGCTCGTATAGTGATAATTTGGCCGGTGTGTTGGCCAATTGTGCCAAGAAGTCAAAGTTGTAGGGCCTCTCCAGCCCATGAGGCGCCTTCGGAGTGGTTTGTCAAAGCGACTCCTTCGACCTAGGCTTGTAGGTCATCGGAGGCTGAGAAGGCCCTGGAGCATCAGCAGTAGCCGACTGATGATATTTAGCAGAGTTACCCATTGTAGGTTAGGATTGTGCACCCGATCGGGTGACGACAACTGTAGCTTCTTCGACCTCTGTCGAGATTGTGCGGCATGATTTGACTTTTCCACTCTTCTTCTTGCTGGTGGAGAGTGGTACGGACTGAGTCACTTCAAGTACCAGGTCCGGATGGACACACATGACCTCCCCTCGTGATATGGTAAGGGGCACTAGACCAGCAGCCTGGTCTTGGGGAGGTGAAAGATTAGCAACCTCCATTATTGCCCGAGGGATGGGCACTACGCCATCTTGAGTCTTTTTCGGAGGGAAGCTGTCTAACTGAACTGACACCATGTTGGCTGCCACGGTCACCTCTTCGAAATTAATGGCCAGGGCCTTAGAATCGATGAGATTCTGGATGTATCGCTTCAGTTGGAAGTAGTTGCGTAGCATGGTGGACATAGCGATGGTAGTGACAGTACTTAGGGCTTTCCATTTTTGCCGGCTGAGGTTCCCGTCTTGGTGGGAGGAGCTGAACTCTACCCCCTCGTATGAGCATGCCCAAGATGGGCTTGACATGGCTGTCCTCGAAGGAGTAGGTCATCTGAGGCCACTGCTTTTCTGCCAACTTTGGTTCAGGCTTTTGGGCTATATCGGCCACCATAGCCTGTTTGCCCTTGTTGTCTCGGCTATTGGAGGAATTACCACCGTTGTTGTTGTTGGCGTTAGGGCGTTTGCCCTTGTCGTCTTCCTCCGAGATGTGCAATCCCAGTTGGCGAGCTTTCTTCAACTTGTCTTCTGTGGCAGTGGCGCTGATGATGAAAGTCTTCCAGTCCTTAAATTAACTTTCGCCCATCCAGAGGCTAATTGTGGAAAGCAGTCTCTTTTGGCAGATTTCAATCAAGGAAGAATCTGGATTGCCAAAGGGCAATTTTATTACGGTTTGGCGAAACTGCTCGATGTAGTTCCTTGTAAATTCCTTTTCACCTTGAACAACGTCCATTAGGGTGGATATTGTCATATCTTGTCCTACCTCGTAGAACCTTTCAAGGAATATGTTTTTGAATCTGGCGAAGGCATGTATGTAGTTATACGACAGATTGCGGTACCAATCAAATGCTAGCCCATCCAATGCTCCAATGAACAATCGCGTGAGGATGGCATCGTCATGAGGCAGATGGTCGGTCGTGACTTTGAAGTAGGTAATGTACCGGCTCGCAGATGTCTTCTCATCATATGGATTGATGATAAATGGCTTATATCTTGGTGGGAAGGGGACATCTCTCCATGCAGAGGGATACGGTTGTCGTATCCTGAGGTCCTCGCAGGTTTCTCGGGTGTGGAACATGGCCCGGAGCTCCTGGACCTCTCTTCTTGCCTTTCTGGCCTAGTTTGCAGTGGTAGGAGCCATCATCGTAGGAGGATTGTTGCCCGGGTTTGGCGCAGTTGAGTTTGAGTCTGTATTGACCGCGGAACCCAAGCTTGTTTGGCCAGGCATCCTTCCTTGCAGAGTCGGTAGGGCCGCTTTGATCTCGTCCACAGATTTGACCAAGGTATGAAGTATGGCCTCCAGAGTGTCGATGCGTTGGCGATCACTGGGACTGTCTTGGTTGTTGTCTGTCATGAACACCATCCTCACATGAGGAGAGATGGAAGGAACGGTGGAGGACGTGCCCTCTGAGTCATACCTTTGTACAGAGAAGTCGTTAGGGTATGTCGGAATATTCTCCTCTGGTTCGAACTCAGAAGGAGTGGTACCCCAGCTTCAGAGCTTGCCTCGTCTTAAGAGTTGTGGACGTCCTTGGGGACATCGGAACCTGCTGCATCTATTGGTGGAACCATTTTTCCTGGATTATCTTCTTGGAACATCGGATTGTCGTGGATGTTTGGAGGAGTGCTACCCCCGGCTCTAGCGCCTCCCAGAGATGTGGATGACGAATCTCCAAGTGTGGCAGATTTCGTCTTTGAGCGAGTACCTTGGTAAACTTCTCCTATAACGGTGGTAGACAATTGCTTAGAAGAGAGTTTCTTAGTTATGCTGGTTGAGATTTTTAGGCATGAGACGTTTATTTTTTTCCCTCTCCCGCTGCCAGGGATCTTCAGAGCAGAATTGCAGGAGGCGACGAGAAGCGCCTCGTCTTCTGAGCTTGGGTGTTGCAGTCGTTGGAAGACGAACTGCCGGTTTTCTTGTACTGTCGCATTGTTACAGCAGCAGTTGACAATGACTTGGGTGCAGTGATGTCCATGGAAGGACTCTATGCACACCGAAGCTTCATCTCTTTCTTTGCGCTTGTGAAGGATCACGTCACGCAAGTCAGGTGCGTCTCGAGCAACCTTTACACCCGTTTTGTGGGCCTGGGAATCCTGAGCATCTGAGTGTGTTGGCACCATGTTTGCTCCATGATTGTTGGGAGACTCTTGGGAACTACTCTGTCCGTTTGTCGTCCGGGGCTGGACTCGAATGGTTCGGTACAACTTTCCATCGGAGGCCCGCATAACAGTAAGCGGAGCGCTGGGATGGTCAGAGGTTGGGACAACTGACTGAGCTCGCCTAGCCCGCGTTGTCCTAGACTTCTTCGCTCTAGCACCCAAGGGTGCATAGTAGGAAGGGTCCAAAGGGTGCCGTACAGAGTCTGGCACATTTTCTTGAGAGCATCTGGAGTCAGGATCGCATAAGAGGCGGTCGATGACTGAACCCGAGCCGCATGGAGCATTCATGCGACTGGCATTTATGGCCACGTAGGAATTCATACGGCTGGATCTGTTGGCCACATCAGCATTCATGCGGCTGGATCTGTTGGCCACATCAGCATTCATGCGGCTGGATCCGTTGGCCACATCAGCATTCATGCGGCAGGATCTGTTGGCCACATCAGCACTTATGCGGCTGGATCCATTAGCCACATCAGCATTCATGCGGCTGGATCCGTTGGCCACATCAACATTCATGCGGCTGGATCTGTTGGCCACATCAGCATTCATGCGACTGGATCCGTTGGCCACATAAGCATTCGTGCGGCTGGATCTGTTGGCCATATCAGCATTCATGCGGCTGGATCTAGTGGCCGTATGAGTCTTCATGCGGCTGGAATTGTTGGCCGCATGAGCCTTCTCCATGCGTGCTGGCACCCTTATCTGGCTTCTTCTTGGACCGCATAGAGTCCTGTCACGCCCCAGAACCAGAATACTGAAGAACGGGGACGTGCACAGCCAGCTACGTATAACGGAACGGCAACCATCCCGCTATACGGTCACGGCTGTCTAGCTATGTGAGGGTACGCTACAAGCCATCAGTCTCTTAGGGTCAAATCAAGCTATTGTCTAAATCTCAACAAGTAATGATAGTAACAAGATATCAGACCACCAAATATACAATTGTAAGGCGTCCCAAACATTACATATTCAGATGATCATGAAGCTAGTCGTACAAAATGTAAGGACTAGCAAGAGTTAAGTCATACATGATCAACCTCGAGTTGCCAATCATGATTACAGCCCGTAGGCAGATAGAAAGTAAAGTGCATCGAGCTAACAAGTGCTCGTCGGCTAAACGCCTCAAAAGAATATCAGTTAACAATACAGTGGGAGAAACAAAAGAGAAAACCCACTCATTGCCCGGATTCCGTCTAGTGTTCACCATCGGGCTGGAAAGCAGGTAGATCCTTTGCTGCTGCTCCGGTATCTGGCCATACAAAACCAGCTGGGTCAGACCCCAGAAAGAGTAAGTGCCACAAAGGAGGCCACGAAATAAGAACAAAGCCAGCAATCAGCACAATAATATAATTAGATAATAAGAGACAGTAATTTAAGAAAAAGGCATGATAGTTAGATATAAAAGACAAATCTTGTACAGAATCGATAAAAGACAGAACATATGGAAAGGCATGACAGGATGATATACGATGAGATGACCATGGGACTATTCAAATAGCCAGGTTACAACCCGTAAACCAAACAAGGACCGGGGTGGTAACCCTTCGTCTGAACGGAACTTGGTTTCTCCCACCATTTATCGGCAAGATAAAATACGCGAATTCAAGACTTGCAATTAAACATGATTAAGGTAAAGCACGAGTAGTCAGGTCATGTCATGACCTTGCACAGGATCAGGACAGGACAAGAGGGACTAGACTCCATCCAATCAATCACGGCCAAGCAAATACTACGGCTTACTACTTTAACTAACTAGGGTTATCACAGACCTGATTACTAACAAGATGCAATGAGAATTCCAAGTCCGGTTACCTGTTTGTTACTACCTGAATGCTCCCAGCAAGAAAAGGAAAAGATAGCATGATATAGCAGACACACTGTAGTAAGATACATGTGTCCTAAGGTACCATGCTCGACGGCGGGCTGGAAGTGCGCTCATCTCGACGGATAGCAACAAATCCCATGTATATATATATAAGGCCGGGACCAAAGGGGCAACAGGTAACTGGGAAATTCTCCATGAACTAATTGATCAATCTAGTCATTAACCTAGCCAGATTCAATATGAATCCCTGACCGTGGGAACCAGGGAGTCACGTCCTAGACATGATGCAAGACAAGACAAGTAGATTGTGCAAACAAGCAAGCAGGAACACCCACGGTGTCAAGGCAAGTCAAGTCAAGTTATCAAGTCATGTCAAGTCAGGAGTGCGCCGCCACGGGCCACTATCAAGTTATCAAGATAATTCATGTCAGGATACTTGTCAGGAGTGCGCCACGACGGGCCACTGTCAAGTCAGGTTGGTCATGTCAGGAGTGCACCATTATGGGTCACTGTCATGTTATACTAGTTCCTTATCATACCGTGCTATGTACAATAGTCATTCCAAACATGATAAGTAGGTTGTGCAGGGTATATACTGCGCAGGGTGCCAAGTGCGCAGGGTGAGCTGCGCAGGGTACCAACTGCGCAGGGTGCCAAGTGCGCAGGGGCAGATGGCGCACAGATGGATTGCGCAGAAGGTAGACTGCGCAGGAGTGAACTGCGCAGGAGTGAACTGCGCAGAGATGGATTGCGCAATGGTCGAATTGCGCAGGGGTTGCTTTGCGCATGGCTGGCTTGCGCATGGCTAGCTTGCGCCAGCGCAATCCAGCACAGCGCAAAGTACTGGCCAAGGATCTTGCGCAAATGGCCATGCGCTAAAGAGCACAGGTCAGGGTGCGCAAATGGCCTTGCACTAAAGAGCGCAGGCCAGGGAATAGTGCGCAATCGGCCAGGTGCTAAAAAGCATTGGCCGAGAGCTCCACCATGGCTGAACTCTCAAGAACACTAAGAACACCAAGTTCAAATCTTCACAACTTAGCCAAATCAAAACCAAATTTAGATTTTCAAAGTTCTAACTTGAGTAAAATTGAATTCTCTTCCACATAGAAGCATCAAAACCCACAAAAATCCAACCAAAATAGATCAAAACTATATAAATCCGAAAATAGTTAAAACCTAGATCTAGAACAATGGAAACTCCAAATCACAAAATGTCAAGTTCTAATGTTGATCTCCATGGCCTAATCTAGCTAATGGACAAATAAAAAGTGGTTCTCATGTGGTGGCAAGGTGCACTTGCCTAATGGGTTGGAGAGTTGTGTGGAGGAAGAAGAAGAAGAATTAATGGAGGAAAATAATGAGGAGAGAGAGTGTTAGGTGGGGATTTTAATGGGGGAGGATAAGTTGTGTTTAGGGTGGAGGTTAGCTAAGATGGTCCAATGCATAATAAACCAAACCAAACCAATTCCTTCTCCTATCCAAATAAAACCAAGCTCCATTAATCAGAATTAATCCAGGAATGATAAATGACAATTAAACTACAATGCTAAGTATGAAATATACCACAACTTAACTGGTCAAGAAAAATGAAAAATACTGGTCAGAAATACGATCACGTATAAAATACGTATCACGAATTTCGGGGCACTACAAGTCCCCAATTGCTTTCTCAAGTCCAGCATCGCAGTGGTTTCCTATGCCAGACTTGAGTACAGCAGGGTCCTTCGCGGCCTGAAGTGGGGCCGCATGGGTGTCTTCTCAACCGTCTTTGGCAGCAGAGAGCATTTCTTCCAGAGCTTGCAGAGGAGCAAATGATTTGGGCCTCCACTCCCTGCGGGCCTTCTTCGTGCGGGCTTGCTTCTGGACCGGGCCAGCGCTCCCATCGGAGAGCATTTCTTCAAACGTCTGTTCGTCGAAGCGGACGACCAGCATCTGTTGTGTGGAGCCAAGTTTGGCTACGTCCGATTACGTCACCAACTTCACAGCCATGGAAAAGTTAGTCCCTAGCAGAGTCGCCATCGTGTTTGCCATTGATTATAAAAGAACAAAACAGTTTTATGGAAGGACTGAACTTTTACTTCACAATATAAACTCGTTCGTACAAAAGAGAGCCTAGAAACAAAACCTAGGAAAAGCAATCTAAAGTATAATTGTTTATTTTTGATTCTGGGGGTGACGGTAGAGGCTCGGGAGAGTGACGAAAACTCTGCCTTACTCCTTGGATGATCGAACGCAACTTCGGCTCCGGGAAAGAAATACTCTTTTTGTGTGTGGGGGTTGCTAGTCTCTCTGCTCGTGCTCTGTGCGACTACTCTTCTCTCCAGGCTTTTGCAAGGGAATGGCACCTTACTATTTATAGGGCTTTTTTTGATAAGTAGGGTGTGCAGTAATTGCTCCTTAAAAAGTGGACGGTTAGGGATTTGGTGAAGATTTACCTTGATCTTGTTTGTTTGAAATTAATCTGGGTCGTTAATATTGATTGTAACAAATCCGGGCAGTTAATGTTGATTGCAACAAATCTGCATGGTTTATTGGAAATTGATTTGGACAGTTAATATTGATTACAACAAATCTGTATTGTGATGATTTGTTGATATCAGCAAATCCGAGTGAATAAATCTTGGTCAATCTCCTGCCACGTGTCCCAACTGTCTGTTATGTCGATTACCATAAATCTTAATTGTTGGGATTTGATCAACTCTTGCCACGTGTCCCAATTGCTGCGAGCCGTATGGAGGACTGTCATAGTTGAGCCGCATGAGTGCGGCCTCGTGCAAAAGCCGCATAAGGGTGGCCTTATCTGAAACGCATGGAAGTCTTTCAATCTGAACCGCATGGAGGTCCTTACAACTGAACCGCATGGAAGTCTTTTAATCTGAGCCGCAGGGAAGTCCTTTAATCTGAGCCGCATGGACGTCCTTTAATCTGAGCCGCATAGAAGACTTTTAATCTGAGCCGCATGGAAGTCCTTTAATCTGAGCCGCATGGACGTTGTTTAATCTGAGCCGTATGGACGCCCTTGCAACTGAGCCGGATGGAGGCCCTTGCAACTGAGCCGCATAGACGTCCTTGTAACTGAGCCGCATAAAGAGCTTTGGAAATGGGTGGATCGTGCCAGCTGTAAAGAGTTTCCTCGTCTCTCTAGGAGCACGTCAAGAGTTATCATTTTACTTTTATGTCAGAGCTGTCAATCCGTCATTGTTAGAGCTACCGCTGTGTCAGGGTAATTAATGAGCCATCTGCTCAGATCATTTATAGCCAGCTCTAAATGCCTATTTTGAGCCGCATGAGGCCACGTGGCTTGTTTCGAGCCGTATGGAGCTATCGTGTACTTTCCAGCCGCATGAAGCCTTAAGAGACTTTATGAGCCGGATGAAGCTCTAAATGACTTTTGAGCCGCATGAAGCTCTAACGAACTTTTGAGCCACGTGGACTTTTCTGTTCCTTTTCTATGCTTCTACAAGCCCCAGTCCTACTATAGTGAGTACGAGACAGAGTAGAGCGTCATCGGTGAGGCAAGTTGGAGAGGCCATGACGAGTATTCGACAGACTAAAGGGAAACAGTTGGCTTCCAAAGCCGTCGTCATTGAGCAAGCTCCTATCGTAGGAGTCTCCATGTATGGAGACGTACGGCCACCTGTTGCTAGTAGGTGTCTAATTGTCATTGATTTCTTGGTTCACTGATGCATATGAGCGTCGACTCTTAGGAGCGTCATCTTAAAGATATACTGATGTACATGGGCCCCATTCTTCGGAGTGGTGTTCCAAAGTTGTGCTGAATCTTTATTAACTAACATGCATAATTGCTACTTTTTATAAAGTAACGACTATCAATATGCTGAAGAGGAGTTGGCTGATGCGGTCCTCGGAAAGATGACCGAGGAGGACAATGTAGCACACGTTGACGCGGCTGCTGACGAACCGATAACTGAGGTCCCAGTAAAGGTGGCGACGGGGATGATGGTCGATAACAACATGGCCGATGAGCCAGCTGATGTCACCATTATGGAAGAAATGGCTGAGATGACCGCTGGCAAGACTGCTGTTGAAGTATCGGTTGAAAAGACAACAGAGGAGTTGGTCATGCTGACTATTGAGAAAATGGTCACTGAGGTTGCTCATACTCTGGTTCATATGGGTTTAGTTTCGTAGGCGGTTGAAGAACCAATGAGGGAGCCTATTGAAGAACCAGTTATACCTGTGACAGTGTTGGCTGCACCGCCGATAGCTTCTGCTATAGTCACGGTGCCACCTGTTCGGTGTTCCATACCTTGACAAATGTTGGCTGCCGTTTCCACCCCAGGACCTTCTATTACGACATCTCCGGTAGCCCCGACGAGTTTGGCTGACAATGTATACTATATCAATCTCATTCTGGGTAGCATTCATCAAGCTTTGATGTACGACATAGAGGGTGTCTTGCGGGGTAGCCAATTGCTTAGATGGGCACGGTCTATAGTGAGTGTCCAATTGATGGCCTTGCGTGACTATCCAGAATGTGAGGCGAAGGCGGATGCGATTGATAATACGCTGGTAGATTTGGAAAGTGCCACCTCGGAGCTTCAAAATCATGAGTACGGTCTTTCGACCCTAGCTGCTGCGGAGCTAGGGAAAATGGCTTCTGAAGCATCCTAGCACGAGCAGAAATGTTGGGCCTTGACTGACAGACTTTCCGAGATCGAGACCAAAATTGAAGAAGTGATCGACGCTGAAGAGGCTCAGGTCTGTCGTCTCGCAGCTTTGAAAAAATAGTACGAGGCCCTCTAGGAGCAGATCTGGAAGCTAGAGGAGACTTTGGCCCTTGCAGAGAGCGAGCTGGATAAGTCCAAGGACCAGCAGGAGGTACTTCGGTGACGATCTGAAAACCTGACCTAGAAGAAGGAAAGTATTGGCCTGTGCCAGGCGGAACTGTATCTTGTGTGCCAAAACCTGTCCCAGGTTGAAAATGAATCTGCTCGACGTCAGGAGGCTGAGCATCGAGCCCAAGCACTGGTTGGCCGCCATAATTGCTCTTTTGAGGGGTCAACTAGAAGAACTTTTGCATCGATCTTCACAGTTTTGACCTTCTTTTTGCCTTTCTGTCTCTTGCTTTTTGAGAGACACTTTTTATAGCCAAAGAAAGAAACCCTTTCCATTCTATAAATAAAAATTTAGTTTTGCTTGTCTTTTTGCTGTGAGCTTTTCTTATACAAGAGTGAGAATTCCCTCAGAGGTAGTATAACGTTAGGGGATGGAGATGACTCCACAGGGGATAGGGTGTTTACTCCGAGGTTATATGGAGATGGCAAGCACATAATTTTTTATGGTAGAATTTTCCTTATTCAGAGATTATAAGGACATGGCAAAGATAGAATCTACGGGTGTATATAACAACTTAGAGGTAATATGGACGTAAAAGGTTCTATAGATAGTTATGACAATCACAGGATATTGTCATGGAAGTAATGTTTACTCAGATTTAATATGGACATGGTAGGCACAATCTTCGCTAGGATGTAGAATAACAATTCAGAGGTAGTATGGACGTGAAAGATTTTCTAGATAGTTGTGACAACACAAGGTTATCATGGAAGAGACGACTACTTAGAGGTAATATGTACGTGGTAGACGTAAACATCATTTTAGAATAATAATTCAGAGGTAGTATGGACATAAAAGGTTTTCTACTGGGGGAGTTATAAAAGAGGTGAACTCAATAATAGAATTCACGGACACCCACGGGGGATGTGGGAACCTATGCTGATTTGGACTTCAGTCAGTATTTCTTCAGGAACTTGCCATTGATTGGCATCATTTGCAAGTTGCCGTTAGGTTTGGCCAGTCGGTAGGCCCCATTGGAGTAGTCCATCTCTATGATGAACGGTCCTTCCTAATTGGTTTCAAACTTCCCACCTATCTTGTGAGTCATTACCATCGGTCTTCGAACTGATAAGATGAGGTCACCCACTTGGAATGTTCTTTCTCGAACATTTTTGTTGAAGGCCCCGAAAATTTGTCTTGATAAAGCTCAATTCATTGCTGAGCTAGCAGATGTTTTTTATCCAATGCATCTAACTGCTGTAGCCACTGGCATTGATTGTCTTTGTCAGTCAGCTGGTTGGTGATGGCTACCCATAGAGATAGGATCTGGATCTCCAGGGGAAGTATTGTCGCGCTTCTATATACCAGAGAGAATGGTGTGTTGCCAGTGGGTATCTGAACAGTTGTACGATAAGCCCATATGTATTCGCCGAGCTTTTCATTCCAGTCACACTTATTAGAGGAAATGACTTTCTTGAATAGCTTGATGATAGTCTTGTTGAATGCTTCAGCTTATCCTTTTATTGTAAGTTGTTTATGCCACATTTTGTATTTGGTTCTTATCGCAGAATAGATGGAATTCATGGCTCACGAACTGAGAACCGTTGTCGTAGATAATCCTTCTGGGAATCCCGAAGCGGTATATGACGTGATGCTTGACAAAGCTAATCACGTTCGAGGTTTTCACCTCTGCCAGAGGTACTGCTTCCCTCCATTTAGAAAACTAGTCGATGATGGCGAGTATGAACCGGTGTCCTTTGGAGAATGGTGGACTAATTTGCCCGATAATATCCATTCTCCATACATCAAATAGCCAGGCGGCCGCTGTGGGGTATAGGAACTCAAAAGGTCTATGGACAAAGTCAGCTAGCAACTAACATAACCGATACTTCTTTACATAATCAACATCCTCTGCATCATAGTGGGCCAGTAGTAGCCCATACGACGTAGTCGGTCCTGTAACTTAGGACCAAGCTGATGGGCTCCGCAGGTGCCATCGTGTGCCTTCGGAGTGCTTCTTATGC
Organism: Iris pallida; assembly: GCA_029216955.1. Classification (NCBI taxonomy): domain Eukaryota; kingdom Viridiplantae; phylum Streptophyta; class Magnoliopsida; order Asparagales; family Iridaceae; genus Iris; species Iris pallida. The sequence goes on along the minus strand of JANAVB010028818.1, from coordinate 39,062,145 downwards.
TTTTGTCTTAGATAAACATCGCAGGAGAAGCCCGTCGTAAGAAAGACGATACGACATTTTGGTAAATGTGTCATAGAAGAATCGGAGAGAGCGACTCTTGACAGAAGTAGCTTCCTTCGGATCTTTAGGTAGGATTCTTAGACTGCGTAGTACATAAATAGGAATCGCCAGTCCCGAACGTCAACATTAGTGTATATTTGTACTGAGTAACTCAGAGACATATGTAGATTATTCATTGGGCAAACTAGCTCTCGGCCCATTATCGTGACGGTATATTGGGTTCCAATAGTTGCTTCCAGAGAAGCTGCCTGGTGGTAAGGAACCCTGTGATGGTGGAAATAATATCGATTGCTGCCTGGTGGTAAGGAACCAGATCTTCATGACGGACCTCATATTTTCCTCGAACCTGGTTAATGATCAGTTTTGAGTCGCTATAGGCCTCAATGCAGTTGTGAGCACCCTAAATTTTGGGTTGATTTTTTTTTTTTATTTTAATTTTCTGATTGAGGGTAATTTTGAAATTTCGTGTTTATAATTATTTTAATAATGATATTTAATTCATGATATGATTTTTGGTAATTTTAAATCATTTTAACATTATTTAAATAAATGACTTGTGGTTTTGACGTTTTGCTAGTGAAACTCTAGAGACTGTTTGACCTAGAGCCTAACCATGTGATTATGATATTTTAATATCATTTTTGGCCTAAGGATATTTTTGTATTTGACCTCTTTAAATTATTTTGATATTATTTTATTATTTATGATATTGTTTTGGGGTTGTTTGAGTCGGGTTCGAATTTCAACTCAATCCGACTTGAAACGGGGACCTGGGGGTAGTTTGACTCTAGTGGGACCCACACACTAGTTAGGTATGGCCCACATGATATTAATTTTAGTCCACATGATAGAAATATTTTAGTTAGAGGTTAGACTAATTATTATGGATAAGGTTAGTGTGATTAGATACTTTAGAATGACTAATTTAGCCCCAACAAATTAGCCCTTTCCTAATACTCATAGAATAGGTTAGTAGGGGCTTTTGGACTTTTCCTAATAGGACAAAACCACCTTTATGGCCAGCCACAATAAGGATAGGGTTGAGCCTCCCATTTGTCATTATCCATCTATTTTTCTCTCTCTTGTTCTTCTCCAAATTCCTAGAGAGCAATCCCTAGCAATTTCTCCACCAAATCCTTCCATTTTACCACCAAATCTTCTTCTTTCCTTCTCCATTCTAGCCAAGGAGGAAGCTACCAAAGTTTGGGAGGATTCGGAGCTCGTTCGTGTCCTTTTGGAATCTCTACGTGTCGGTGTCGCTCCGGGAAGATTTTTCTTCGATTCGATCTACCGGGAGGTATAAATCCCTTCTCCTTTTCATTTCCTCATGCATATAGGTCAATTTTGAACCCATAGGAATGACCCCATGGTTGTATCTCCATTTGTGTCCATTTTGTGTCCATTTGGAGGTCATAGGAGTGTCCTTTGTGTTGTGGATGTGTTCATGTTACATATATAGATTTATATATATATATATATATATATATATATATATATATATATATATATATATTGTAATGAGAGTGTATCTATATTTATATATGTAATAAATGGTTCATGATGAATATATAATCAAGTTTGTGAGTGTGGTTCCTCATATTATTATTGCTATTATTGTTGTGGATAATAAGGATATATATTGTATATTCTTTTGGCTCAAACTATCTAAATCCGTCATGATTTTTATCCACGTTTTTAATATCAGCCCTAATTTCGAAATGTCATAACTTCTAGCTCAAAGCTCGGTTTAATCTCCCATTTTTTTTAAAAGAAGAGTATTGAAGTTAGCTTTCCAAAAACATGTATTAATAGGCCTAATTATTTCTGTAACTTTCTGGAGAATTATTTGAGTGTCAGCTGTACGAAAGACAAACGCGTTCTCGGTGTTTTCGCGATTCCGGGAGTTTTCGAAAACGAAAATATGATCCGTTTGAAGTTTCGGAAAGCTAACACATAGATCTATAACATACTTTAATCATAGAGTTTAATTCATGCTGAGATGGTACAGTATTGATTATTAGTAGGAGTTACTATTCGGCATATGCATTTTGTGCACCCTTGTGTGTAATATAATGTTTTATTTGATTTTAACCCATGTTAATGTATATACATTATATAATTAAATAGAGAATACAAGCATGAGTAAATGGTTAAATAAATGATGTATGAGGTGATAATGTAAGCATGTATAAGTATGGCTTGTAATGAATATGTAGGTTCCATAGTATGTAATATATGGTACATATAGTAGTGCAAAAGAATAAATGAATGATGAATGAATGAAAGCATGAATGTAATGTAATAATAGATGTAATATATCCAATATACAAGTTAATGAGATGTAATTTTCTATGTTAACACAAATCCTATATTACCTCATGTACCCCTTACACTATGTTGACACTATCACACTTGACACATTGTTCACTTATACTTTGACACTCTTTATATGTATACACTATGTATGCCCATTTAACCCTCACTTGCCCCTTTGCCATGTTCACATACACACAAATAGCCTCTTAAATAAGTATTTATGAATATAGTTAACTTAGCTATGTATGTATATTATATATATGTTAGCATATTGTGTTGTAATATATAAGTTTATATAACCATTTGAAATGCCATGATTATAGACCTAATGTTGAATACTAATATATGCATGTTTATATGTGTGTAGACATATATAGCTTAAAGTAATAGATTACCTAGTGTATATCCAATGTGAATTCTTACCTATTTGAGTATTGAATAATTGCATGCTATATAGAGTTGGGTGTATGTTGGCTTGTATAGCCTTGTATTGATGTGTGCTTGCTAGAATAGTCTTGGTTAGTTCTAGTAAGACTTACTGGGTTAGGACATGACCTAGATTGACCCAGTTTGACCAGAGTTGACCAGTTGACCCAAAGTCAACTGTAAGTCAACACTTGACCTAGTTTGACTAGAATATTGACCGGAGTCGACCTAGAGTTGTTTTGACTTAGAAGAACCTAGAATAATGTAGATTGATTATAGAGATTCATTTATTACAACTTGAACACCTTGTAACCTGTGTTGCTTTAAATAGGACTCTGTGGCTTCAGTGGGACCTCCTATACTTATCAGCTGTTCAGGTTATCGAGGCGAGTACATTCTCTGATCGTTTTATACTTGTATGGATTTACATTCTTGCTCTAGATTACTGTACTTGATGCTGACACGACTGTTATCACGGATTGGTACTATATGGATCTTCTTTTGAGATGTTATCTCCTTGTATTCACTAAATACATATTGTGACGTGCGTTTCACTTCCATATTATATTTATTGAATACCCATATCCTTGTATACTCATTGTGCATATTGTACTCTCATTATCACATGAGCCCAGGAATAGACCATTGTACACTATTGTATAACATTGTACATCCATTGTATAACATTATATTGTATAAGATAACGTAACTGGAGTAGATCCTTGTGTATTGATTGGGAAAGGGGAGTAGAATTGGTTATGTACTCAAATCCTAGTGTACAATATTGTATAACTATTGTATATGTCTATTGTACACCCACGTACAATGGAGTTACCATTGCATTTTCCTAGCCCGTTTACATAACCAGATTTTACTCTAAATCACATGTTCCTTACAGTTCTTACTTATCATATTTAGATATTTCCTGTTATTAAATTTTACTGTTTTCTATACATTCTTCTTTCAGCGTTTTATGTACTTTACTCTATTGCATACTTTATATTTCCTAACTCGATATGAACTGCGTGAGATGTTTTGTGCTCGCTTCCGTCCTGACTGGACCTGTTGATAAATTTTACAGATAGCCTGGAGGTGCCGGCTAGCCTAGAGGAGAACATTAGAGGTTATTTAGGTAGTTATTTCATTTTGTCTGGAGTTGTATTTTACTTTGTGGATACTGTATTGAGTTTTGAGATGTATTTATGGGTTTATGTATCATAGACACTTAGACTTCTATCTTCTGTATCTCTTTTGGATTTCATGTTTTAGCTATCTTTATCATGCTCTACCTTAGATGTGATTGAGACTGTATCTGCTATGTCACCCCCATTCGGGGAGTATAAACTGTTTAGTCTTATACTGTTATATGCATTGAGACCTAGGACAGCGTTCTACCGTCGACACTGCGGCGTAGGCTGGACGTTGTTACGTTCTCGTGCCCTAACTCTAGGGTGCGGGTCGTGACACGTTTTTAGTGGTGGCCCATGCAGGTCTCGAAAACTATACCTTGAAAACTCTTGAATCTTTATATCATTTTTATCTGAGAAATGTTGAGGAAGTGATATAAATCATCTAGTTCGGAAATGATATAATTGGTTATCATATGATAATTTTGTAAAAATCAGAGTGTTGGATGTCAAATATGAAAAATTTGAAATGGAGATGTGGTAAAGGTTTAAAATGAAATCGAGGGATAAATATTATCAATTTAGAAACAATCACAGAAAGTGGGTTATGAATAATTCATGGATGTATTTCAAAACTAATGAGGATGTTTAAGGTCAACCTAGTTTTGAGAACTTAAAAATCTTTGTTATTGATTCTTGGGAACTATTACAAGGCTATGTAGAAATTTAAAGATGGAAAGGAGAATTTAATCGAATAAAATGATTATGCGAAATTGAACTAGATATTGTAAGATGGTGACTAGAGACAGAGAGAACACAAGAATTTTACGTTATAGAAATTATTTTAGATGATTGGAAGAAAATTGTAGAATTCAAAAAAATATTTGAAGGTGAACGTTGAAAAAAATATGAAGGTTGATTTATAAAAAAAGAATAAATTTTGTGTGACATAGTGGTATTGGAGTTTAGTGAATACGAGACTCGATTTAAACAAGTCCAAGGATTCCATAAACTGGATTTAGAGGTTTTGGATCTAATTTAAAACGAGGTGAAGGAATTTGAAATTTTGATTAAATGAATAAGTGTTGACTCCTAAAAAGAGGGGTATGTTTCGTGGAAAATGTTTTGGAACTTAAAGATTTTGTCTATGGTGATTGTGGTAAAGGTTTAGATGACTGAAGGTTATAAAATTTCGATGATAGTTATATAGAGGTTGATTTTCATATTGGGACTTGTGAAAAAAAAGAATATGGTTTAGCAAATGATAAACTGATAGTATTAGAGAGGGATGATTTGCTGACTTCGTATGAAATCTTTTCCTGTTTTCTCTAAAAGGGGTTTTTTAATATCATTGAATCCTAGTTTCCTTAATCCGACCAAATCGACTTCGATTATCTTTTCTTATCATATTTATATCTTGGGTTGTACTTAATTGAATTAAATTTGATTGTGACATGAATCACTATCCTTGTATGCTCGATCTCAGAATTTGTTGAACTTGTCCTCCATATTGCCTAAATCTTGATTTCCTCCAATTTGATCAACTTAGATCGTATCAAGACTAAATATTCTTAATACGTATTGTGATTGGAAATTTTCCATGGAATTGGCTTTCATTCCTTAACTTTGATTTTGATTTTCTTTTTTTTCTGAACCCTTTAAAGATAATGGGTAGTTCCTTTTCTTTACTTTTATGATAAGTATCAGTTTTCATATAGGATGGTAGACTGCCTTACAGTTTTGATGGTTTGTTGTTTTTGTAACTTTTGTTTAGCGCCCTAGATTGCTTGTGTGTTTTGATACCCTATGACCGTTTTGGTTTAGCATGACTAGAATACCTAGATGAGACTTTCACTACTACCGTATGCCATGACCCTGTATGTCGTCCTTTTGATGGTATGATTTATTTAAGTTCTGGGATTTGATTGTGGGGGTTTGACCTAGAAGGATTACGAACATTTTAATTTCGAGGACGAAATTTTTATAAGGTGGGTAGGATGTGAGCACCCTAAATTTTGGGTTGATTTTTTTTCATTTTATTTTAATTTTCTGATTGAGGGTAATTTTGAAATTTCGTGTTTATAATTATTTTAATAATAATATTTAATTCATGATATAATTTTTGGTGATTTTAAATCATTTTAACATTATTTAAATAAATGACTTGTGATTTTGACGTTTTGCTAGTGAAACTCTAGAGACTGTTTGACCTAGAGCCTAACCATGTGATTATGATATTTTAATATCATTTTTGGCCTAAGGATATTTTTGCATTTGACCTCTTTAAATTATTTTGATATTATTTTATTATTTATGATATTGTTTTGGGGTTATTTGAGTCGGGTTCGAATTTCAACTCAATCCGACTTGAAACGGGGACCCGGGGGTAGTTTGACTCTAGTGGGACCCACACACTAGTTAGGCATGGCCCACATGATATTAATTTTAGTCCACATGATAGAAATATTTTAGTTAGAGGTTAGACTAATTATTATGGATAAGGTTAGTGTGATTAGATACTTTAGAATGACTAATTTAGCCCCAACCAATTAGTCCTTTCCTAATACTCATAGAATAGGTTAGTAGGGGCTTTTGGACTTTTCCTAATAGGACAAAACCACCTTTATGGCCAGCCACAATAAGGATAGGGTTGAGCCTCCCATTTGTCATTATCCATCTATTTTTCTCTCTCTTGTTCTTCCCCAAATTCCTAGAGAGCAATCCCTAGCAATTTCTCCACCAAATCCTTCCATTTCACCACCAAATCTTCTTCTTTCCTTCTCCATTCTAGCCAAGGAGGAAGCTACCAAAGTTTGGGAGGATTCAGAGCTCGTTCATGTCCTTTTGGAATCTCTACGTGTCGGTGTCGCTCCGGGAAGATTTTTCTTCGATTCGATCTACCGGGAGGTATAAATCCCTTCTCCTTTTCATTTCCTCATGCATATAGGTCTATTTTGAACCCATAGGAATGACCCCCATGGTTGTATCTCCATTTGTGTTCATTTTGTGTCCATTTGGAGGTCATAGGAGTGTCCTTTGTGTTGTGGATGTGTTCATGTTACATATATAGATTTATATATATATATATATTGTAATGAGAGTGTATCTATATTTATGTATGTAATAAATGGTTCATGATGATTATATAATCAAGTTTATGAGTGTGGTTTCTCATATTATTATTGCTATTATTGTTGTGGATAATTAGGATATATATTGTATATTCTTCTGGCTCAAACTATCTAAATCCGTCATAATTTTTATCCACGTTTTTAATTTCAGCCCTAACTTCGAAATATCATAACTTCTAGCTCAAATCTCGGTTTAATCTCCCGTTTTTTTTAAAAGAAGAGTATTGAAGTTAGCTTTCCAAAAACATATATTAATAGGCCAAATTCTTTCTGTAACTTTCTGAAGAATTATTTGAGTGTCAGCTGTACGAAAGACAAACGCGTTCTCGGTGTTTTCGTGATTCCGGGAGTTTCCGGAAATTAAAATGCGATCCGTTTGAAGTTTCGGAAAGCTAACACATAGATCTATAACATACTTTAATCATAGAGTTTAATTCATGCTGAGATGGTACAGTATTGATTATTAGTAGGAGTTACTATTCGGCATATGCATTTTGTGCACCCTTGTGTGTAATATAATATAATGTTCTATTTGATTTTAACCCATGTTAATGTATATACATTATGTAATTAAATAGAGAATACAAGCATGAGGAAATGGTTAAATAAATGATGTATGAGGTGATAATGTAAGCATGTATAAGTATGGCTTCTAATAAATATGTAGGTTCCATAGTATGTAATGTATGGTACATATAGTAGTGCAAGAGAATAAATGAATGATGAATGAATGAAAGCATGAATGTAATGTAATAATAGATGTAATGTATGCAATATACAAGTTAATGAGATGTAATGTTCTATGTTAACACAAATCCTATATTACCTCATGTACCCCTTACACTATGTTGACACTATCACACTTGACACATTGTTCACTTACACTTTGACACTCTTTGATATGTATACACTATGTATGCCCATTTAACCCTCACTTGCCCCTTTGCCATGTTCACATACACACACATAGCCTCTTAAATAAGTATTTATGAATATAGTTAACTTAGCTATGTATGTATATTATATATATGTTAGCATATTGTGTTGTAATATATAAGTTTATATAACCATTTGAAATTCCATGATTATAGACCTAATGTTGAATACTAATATATCCATGTTTATATATGTGTAGACATATATAGCTTAAAGTAATAGATTACCTAGTGTATATCCAATGTGAATTCTTGCCTATTTGAGTATTGAATAATTGCATGCTATATAGATTTGGGTGTATGTTGGCTTGTATAGCCTTGTATTGATGTGTGCTTGCTACGATAGTCTTGGTTAGGCCTAGTAAAACTTACTGGGTTAGGACATGACCTAGATTGACCCAGTTTGACCAGAGTTGACCAGTTGACCCAAAGTCAACTGTAAGTCAACACTTGACCTAGTTTGACTAGAATATTGACCGGAGTCGACCTAGAGTTGTTTTGACTTAGAAGAACCTAGAATAATGTAGATTGATTATAGAGATTCATTTATTACAACTTGAACACCTTGTAACCTGTGTTGCTTTAAATAGGACTTTGTGGCTTCAGTGTAACCTCCTATACTTATCAGCTGTTCAAGTTATCGAGGTGAGTACATTCTCTGACCGTTTCATACTTGTATGGATTTACATTCTTTCTCTAGATTACTGTACTTGATGCTGACACGACTGTTATCACGGATTGGTACTATATGGATCTTTTTTTGAGATGTTATCTCCTTGTATTCACTAAATACATATTGTGACGTGCGTTTTACTTCCATATTGTATTTATTGAATATCCATATCCATGTATACTCATTGTGCATATTGTACTCTCATTATCACATGAGCCCCAGGGATAGACCATTGTATACTATTACATAACATTGTACATCCATTGTATAATATTGTACACTATTGTATAAGATAACGTAACTGGAGTAGATCCTTGTGTAATGATTGGGGAGGGGGAGTAGAATTGGTTATGTACTCAAATCCTATTGTACAACATTGTATAACTATTGTATATGTCTATTGTACACCCACGTACAATGGAGTTACCATTGCATTTTCCTAGCCCATTTACATAACCAGATTGTACTCTAAATCACATGTTCCTTACAGTTCTTACTTATCATATTTAGATATTTTCTGTTATTAAATCTCTACTATTTTCTATACATTTTTCTTTCAGCGTTTCATGTACTTTACTCTATTGCATGCTTTATATTTCCTAACTCGATATGAACTGCGTGAGATGTTTTGTGCTCGCTCCCGTCCTGACTGGACCTGTTGATAAATTTTACAGATAGCCTGGAGGTGCCTGCTAGCCTAGAGGAGACACATTAGAGGTTATTTAGGTAGTTATTTTATTTTGTCTGGAGTTGTATTTTACTTTGTGGATACTGTATTGAGTTTTGAGATATATTTATGGATTTATGTATCATAGACACTTAGACTTCTATCTCCTGTATCTCTTTTGGATTTCATTTTTTATCTATCTTTATCATGCTCTACCTTAGATGTGATTGAGACTGTATCTGCTATGTCACCCCCATTCGGGGAGTATAAACTGTTTAGTCTTATACTGTTATATGCATTGAGACCTAGGACAGCGTTCTACCGTCGACACTGCGGCGTAGGCTGGACGTTGTTACGTTCTCGTGCCCTAACTCTAGGGTGCGGGTCGTGACAGCAGTCTACCCCCAATTGTTTAGCGAGCTGGAGTCCAATGATGAGAGCATTATACTCAGCAACGTTAATAGTGCACGACTACTTGAGAGAATATGCATGATGGATGATTAGGACATCGGGGGTGAGCATCCTGTTCTTGAGGCGCTGTCAAAGAACATGTGCCAAATCGAGTTATATGAGATGGCATAAGACTCTAGGACTTTATCAAAAATGTCGTCATAGGGCTTCGATGTCTCTGGCATAGGATGTGCCGCCAAGAAGTCGGCCAATGCTTAGCCTTTTATTGTCTTTTGTGGGATAAATATCATATCATAAGGAGTCAAAAGTATTGCCCATGTGTCCAATAATGAGTTTAAGGCCCCGGGCATGGTTATGAGGACCCTGAGGGGGTTGACTTGAGAGATGACATAGATTGTTTGTCCGACCATGTAATGTCGTATCTTGTGGATGGCGAAGAACAGAGCAAGACACTGCTTCTTCACAGGATTATACTAATGCTCAGCGCCAATCATGGTCCTGCTGAGATAGTAGATCGCCTGTTTGTGGCTTTCATTGCATTTCTGGGCTAGCAAAGTACCGAGAGAATGGTCCATAGCTCGGACGGATAGTAGGAAAGGTCTCCCTCCGACCGGTGCTACTAGTACTAGAGGACCAGTAAGGAACTTCTTGATTTCGTCGAACACGCGCTGGTATTCTTCGATCCATTCATTAGAAGCCCTTTTCTTCATTAGTTTGGTGAAGGGTTGACATCGACCAGAGAGATTTTCTATGAATCTTCTGATGTATGCTAGGCATCCTTGTAGGCCTCGAAGCTCACAAAGATTCTTCGAGGGAGCCATGTCTAAGATCGCCTTAGTCTTCTCACGGTCAATATGAATACCCTTGGCTGTGACAATAAAGCCCAGGAACTTGCCACTGGAGACTCCAAGAAAAGACTTGGATAGGTTCATCTTTAGTCGATGTGTCCGCATTAAGTCGAATATCGTCCTTAGGTTATCCAAATGACTGGATTTCTTTTTGCTCTAGACGGTAATATCAACAACGTAATATTCTATCATCTTTTGGAGGTGATGGCATAATATGGTGCATATAGCACGCTGGTATGTTGCTTCCGTATTCTTCCACCCGAAAGGCATTACTATGTAACAGTATATCCCTTTTGGAGTCTGGAATGAAGTATGCTTCTCGTCTTTGAAGAACACATTGATCTGGTTGTAGCCCGAGAAACCATCCATAAAGGATATGGGCTCGAAGCCACATATGTTCTCAATCATCATGTCAGTGATCGGGGGGGGGGGGGGGGGAACTCATCTTTTGGACAGGCCGAGTTGAGGTCCCTGAAGTCTATGCAGAATCGAATTTTTCCGTTCTTCTTATTGATTTAGACAATATTGGCCACCCAATCCAGTTGTTGCTCTTCGCGAATGAAGCCACTATCTATGAGTTTTTCATCTTCTTTCTCAATATCATCCATGCCGTTGGGGCAGAAACGACGTTGTTGCTGTTTGACCGGCTTAGCGCCGGGTAAGATGTTGAGACTGTACATGGCGACTTGCGGCTCTAAACCCGACATATCCTCATAGCTCCAAGGAATGACATAGATATATTCTCGGATAAGCTGTATCAGAGATTCCTTATCTTCTCCCATCAAGCTTTTGCTGATGAAGATGGGTTTTTGGGAAGCCTCATCCCATAGCTCGACCTGGATGACATTATCTTCAGTTGGAGGTTTGTGCTGTTCAAAGTACCATTCCCATTGGGATCCTAGGGACTGAGCCTAGGGTTCATCTTCAAAGAATTCAAGTATTTAGTCTTACTCCTCTATTGAGGACTTTTAGAGACCATATTGACGAATAATATCTTCTTGAAGGCTTGGCCGATACTAGTATCCGAATCCCAGGTTGAGGAGTCGGAAGAGTGTTAATGCATCAAGACCTCCAGCTCTGAACTATCAAAAGTTGTTTGGGGTGTAGCATAACCCAATCCCCGGCGAGTGCGTTGGTAGTAATTTTGGAACTTTCCCTTTGGAGCACAAAGTCGTAAGGGAAGGCGTCGGCCTTTGCCATAGTTCAGCCCTCTGTTGCTGTTCAAGTCGTAGCCCATCTTCTAGATAAGGAATTTGGCTTGAGTAGTGTCATGGTAGAGTTGCATCTTGTCGTTATCGGGTTCTAGTTCTATGGGAGCCAGCCGCTGAGCAGGCTCCAATTGACCGAAGATGATGGGTTCCTCCTCCTTCTTCCTTGCTGGAACCAAGAGGTAGGCGCCTTGAGGAGGGACAACTCAGCTTGCAAGACTAGCAGTTCTCACTTGTGTTTGTAACGTATAGATCATTGTCTAAGAAATACCTAGTATTCTAATACGCACAAGAGTAATTCAAAGAAAACTTTCTTTTAACAAAATACAAAATTTTATCCCGAAGGATTACAACATCTAACTAGTGTGCCTCAGTATTGGTACACACATAATCTCCCAACTCTTCATCTGTGAGGGCTAGGGCTATTACGGGAGAAGGTGGAGGAGGTTTCCCCTTCAACTTGACTACCAAGGGAGGTGTAGTCAAAGGTTCCTGCGACTTCAGAGTTAGCCTTGGGGCCTTCCGGGGAAGCCTTATTTGCATAGGCTCCTGGCTAATGGCTGATATTATCGAGGGTGACTGAGATGGAGCCTTTCCTCGAAGCTTGATGATGAGAGGTACTTGCATTTTAGGAAGTTTTTCCTTTAATCGAACCCTCAATGGTTCTTCTATGACAGCTGCACTTTTTGATATAGTATCTGCCTTTTCATCCGCATCATTGGCATCATCATCCCATGGGACTGACTTTTATAGTTCAGCATCTGTATAATTTACTTTAAGTACCCAGAATGGGTCGATGTCAGGAAACTCAGTTTTAATGGTCATGTTACTGGCCACATATTTCATGTATTAATGCAGAGTGGAGGGCACGATCATGTACTCATGAATCCATGGTCGTCCCAACAGCTGTTATAGATTATATCGACGTCAATTATGTAGCAAGTTATGTTAGTCTGGATATCATCTATTTGACATTTCAGGCAAATCTTGCTCAGGGGCTCACTCTTCCCAGCGTTGAAGCCGCTGATTATAGTGTTTGATGCAGTCAGTTGATGCATTGAGATCCCCAAAGCTTGGAGTAAACTCCGAAGGATGATGCTAAGAGAAGATCCATGGTCGATGTGGATGCGATCGACCTTAACGGTACTGACATACCCTGTGTAGTATAGCGGCCTATTGTGCTGATTGTTCTTCAGCAACATGTCCTGCTTGGTAAGGGTGATGTTAGGAATTACCTCGACCATACTGTGACAATGTGGGCATGCAACAGGGTCTTCCTTGGGCGGTTTCACCTAGGTAAAGTAGGAGTCAGCATATTGTAAAGCTTCACTGAGGTTGTCTCGAGTCTCTTTGGATAGACGGAGGAGCTCAAAGAGTAACAGTCGAGCAGGAGTATTGGCCAGCTGTAACGACCCGCTCCGCCCTAGCGGAACGCCGATTCAAACGGCAAGTTCAACGACTCAAACGAGCCGTCGACCCGAAGAGTTGGCCTCGACCAGATGTAGAATCGATGCAAGGCTTGCATTGGCCCGTCAAGATGAATCCAGACTTAGACTTTCAAAGGCGCGCTCGGAGTATCGCTCGGCCGATGCGAACATCGCTAAGGTGGGTGGCTCCGATGAACCCGTCTTTGCTTAGCCTAGACACTTAACAATACGGACACTATCACGAGAATCGCTAGGCGATAACACCGTGCATGTTAATGAATGACTCAATGCACCTAGCAAGGGACTAATCCCACCTTGCATGCTTGTATAGAATATGGAAAGGAACATGGAAAATATGAGAACTCTAGCACCGTGCTCCATGCTCATGCTATGGCACAAGCTTACGTTCAAGTCCCTTATGCGTTAACAATGAATGGTTTACAACAATAAAATGGGAAGACTATCAACATAGTCGCTCAGATTAGAGTTTAGTAACATTGAAAGGCTATGGGACCGATGGGTCGCCAAGGCGACTCCCGCACTGGGAGTTGCGTAATGCGTGAATGAATGAATCAACGAATGAATGAACGAATGAATGAATACGTGAATGAATCAATGAACGAACGAACAAGTGAAAGAAAGAAAGAAAAGAAAGAATACATAAAAGATAAGAAAGAAAAGAATGGTTAGCGATAGGTGTGACGGGCACGTGCAACGGGGCTCGCTACCCGCACTGCACGGACGCCAACCTGGTCGATAACGCATTATGGCTAAGGGTTAGCCTACGGCTCGGAGATAGCCGCTAAGTTTAAAATGTCAAGATAATACGAAATGGTCGTGGACAAATGGCACGGGCGATGGGGGGAATACCGTGGCCGTACAGTGATTCTGCGGTACGGGCGTTGTGTGGAGTATACCGTAGCCGGCCTAGGCGAAATCAAAAGTCGGGGCTTACGGGCTGCCTGGGTGCGGGCTTGGGCACCGGGAGACGTAAGTGCAGGGTATTTCAAGAGACTTAACGGGGTGTACCAGCCATCACCCTATGCTAAGTTGAGAAATACCAAGGAAAAATGTCCAAAATGGCTTATAAAGCCAGCGACCGGTACATATAGATTAAGTGGACTTTGCTGGTGGCTATCCACGTGCAAGTCCTTGCGTTGAAATCAAAGTAGTCTAAGTTAAATGAACAAAGCGCCTACTGAACGGGCTTGAAATGTATCACACCAAACGATAAAGAGTACTTCATGAAATGAGTTAAAAGAAGACACGCCTACGACGCGCTAGAACCTGAGGCAGGGACACGCGCTCGAACACTGAATGTTTACAAGAATCACGTTAAGTTATTACATATGAATTGTTGACTAATTTGATTTGCTTTGGACAGGGAAGGCCGGACGGTAAGTATGGATAAGTCATGCATGTATTTACCATGCAACACATTAAATTTGGCTACACGAAATAGGTTATGAAATATGCATAAAACTGATCCTAAGGCAAGATTAGAAAGACAATGAATGATAGACGGAGCACAAAAGTAAATAGAACATGTTTGGTAATGATAGCATTATGGGCGAGCTAGCCTCCCCACCAGTGCATAACAATGTACTGATAACCCTACAGTCTGCTTGCAGGAAGTAGGAAACATCGACGGGTGCGGAGCTTCCCTCGAACGCGCTAAGGCGCGGAGCTATCTCTGGGGCCTTGGAACATTGCAAGAAGCTGAAGCACCCTATACAGGACATAATCTATCGAAACATTGCCATGAATTATTCCATCTTGTAAGCCACTTGGCACGCCTTTTCTGTTTCAGAGAGAGAGAGAGAGCTTGAGCGATTTGTAATATCGGTCTAGCGCCACTTGTAAACTTCTTGAAAAATCAATAAAGAGTTTGAATTCGCTTCCACTTGTGTTTATTTACTTTCCGCTGCAAATGGGGACACTCTGTGCGACTCTGTAGCCTAGCTCAAATTGGCCGTTTCTGGACTTGGCCTTGCACGGGCGCAACCTAGGCCCGTGCGGCATCACGCCTTAGCGAGGACGATCGCTCCTACGGGAGCGGGGCGTGACACCAGCTATGCCAATATGTCGAAGGTCTAAGGTTTAATCGGTCCTACTGTCGAGTCTTTTCTTAGAGGTTTGTCAAAACGAACCTCCTTCTGCCTTTGCTTGATGATGACAGGGGCTTAAGACGCCTGCTTTCGATGTATCGGGGGCAGTGGCCGCAACAGAAGGAGGTGTTTTCTCCTTTGTAGCCTGATTTTCTTCTCGTTGGTGAGCCGAACAAGTGGTAACCAGAGTGTCACCAGCTGATGTAGAAACCATACGATATAACTTGACTTTCTTCCCCTTGACAGAGTGCGCTACAAGCACCTCATGTTTGGGGCGAGATCAAGATGGATCCATATCACTTCGTCTCGTGGCATTGTTAATGGAATGAGGCCTTGAACTTTGTCATGGGCCGCTAGAAGATTGATGTCACTACCACTTTTCTAGCTTGAGGGTATTTTGGTCATTTTCAAAATTTTAGAATTTATTTGGAATTATTATTATTAATTATATTCATTAGAAATTTTATGTGATTTTTGGTGACTTTTAGTATAATTGATTTTGGTCTTATAGTTGACTTTGACTAGTGTTGACTTTGGAGACTAACCTAGGTCATGACTACTTGGTTAGGTTAAGTAACCCTATATTGACCTAAGTTAGTGAGGATTAACTCATTAGAATTAGTTTGGGGAAATTAGGAGTTAGTTTGATTAAGGAATGGCTTGTGATTTCACAAGTCACTATATGACTTAAAGCCTTAAAAGCCCATAGGCCCAACCAAGTGAACCAAACCCTAGCCCAATCCATACTTGGCCGGCCAGCTAGGTCCCCTCTCCTCTATATAATCCCTCCTAGAATTTAGGGCTAGCCTCCATTAGGATTATTGCAAGTTTGGAAAGAGGTGAGTCCCCATCTTCCTTAAATCATAGAAATTCCTATTTAACTCCTTTTTCCTCCAAACCAATTGCATTAGGACCTAATATTAGTCTACTTGCTGGTGGTATTGAGTATTTTCAGGAAGGAATCAATTTGGGGAAGTTTTGGTGGATTGAGGAACCACTTCCATTTGGGGCTTTTGAGCCTTTGCTCATCAATAGGTATATTTCAATCCCCTCTATGAAATTACTGTTTATTTGCATTTCTAGGATGCCCCAGCCCTAACCTAACAGTAGGATTAGCTAACCCTAGAATTTGGGTCCATTATGTGTCCGTATCGGACACGTATCAGCATTACCATTAGGTGTTTGACAAAATGCCTCAAAGGGCATTTCGACCTAATTTTAGGAATATATGTGAATAGAAATTTAGGTTTTACTCTCGCTTATGTGTTTTTTGTGTTCTAAGCACATTTTAGTGTCGTGTCGGGTCACGGGGGACACGGGAACAAGCGGGTGCGTGTGCGCGCGCGCGGCACTATGGTTCCCCTGCTTCTCGGGGCTTGCTGTGCAGTGCACACGCCACTTCGACACTTGATAATTGACACAGACCTTGGGGCGACCACTGACACCACGTGTGTCAAGTAGCACGAACCCTCGTGTCGTGTCGGACACGATATTGCGCGTGCACGGGACACACGCTGTGTGTATCAGTGTTCTTTTGGGTTCACTATTTTATTTCGATTTTGAATGCTTTTAATAGTATTTTTAATTGCTAATTTGATCCTAAAAATAATGTATTATATATGTTAGATTTAGTTACATGTTAATTTGGGTTTGTAATGTGAATTTTGGTTCGAAATGGGGTTGAACTGCATGTTCTCTGATACTTCCTAATACAATGTTTTTTCAGTATTTCCTAGACAATTAAATCCCTGTTTAAATATGTTTTTCACTGAATGATGATCCCCACATGTTGCAATTCATGTTAGCTAAGTACTTAAATTCAAATATAGGCTTTTGGAATTGGGAATGGGATATTAGTCTTTGGGTTGGTTTTCGAAAACTGTTATTTACTGTCATAGAACTGTTAGTCTTAACCTGGGATTGAGTTTCAGTCTTTCAGGAACTTATTTTGATTTGGGTAGTGCCACTAATTTCTATTTTGAACTGAGAATTGATTTTCCTGTTTTTTCCTCTCTAATCTACTGAGTTTTGAATGTTTGATTAATATATTGATTTCCCATTCCTTTTGAAATGTATAAACTGAGTTTATGGACTGAATTGATGGTTGTTTTAACCTTAGAATTGGGTTCCTTATTTCAGAACCTGAGATTCATTCTCTTAACCTGAGAATGTACATCCCCACCTGAACTGAATTGATTGAACTGAGATTCTTCTTTGCTTTTAACTGGGATTTGTTGAATTATCTGAGAATGGGATGTTTAGGTATTGGTTAAGACTGAACCTGAGATTCATTACTAAACTGAAATGCTAGATTCAATTGAAATCTGAGATTGATTCCTATGTTATTCATTGTTCCTGTCACTATTGCATGTCAACTGTAACTGAGTTTCATTCTAATACACTATGGACTGAAATCTGGGTATTGATTGAACTGAGATTTTAATCCCTTAACATGTAAACTATTTTCCTGTTTTTCTCCTCACTTGACACCACACGGTCTCATGACACAAACACCCTCACTCTCACACACCCACTACTGCTACTATCTTCACATGTTCCTATTACACAATCCTGTATACACCCACACACACATGCTCATCGATATTTCCTAACTCGCATGTCTCACCCACTCTTGACATCCCACACACCCTTGCACACAGCTCCATGATACATACACACACAAGGACATATACATATATTCCTATTTCATATATACATGTATATCTATATATGAGATGTAATATATATATCCTATATATTAGATAATGTGTGTGTACTATTTTTTATTATATATAAATATGGTTGTATGGGTGATAGGTATATTGATAGCCTATATGTGTATATTCTAAGTTAGATTATAATATATTATCATGTGTATCTGTGATTATAGTTAGGCTTATAGATTAACTTGTGTAGATGAGTTATGGGTTGGCTTATGGCATGGTATGCCTAGTATGGACTCTAGAATAGACTGTTAGCCTTGATAGGACCTAGAATGGCTTGTTTGACCTAGTGAGACTTGGTTAGACCTAGTTGACCATAGTTTGACTTAGGTTTGACTTTAGGGTTGACCAGAGTTGACCAAGAGTTGACTTTGGTCTAGATTGACCTAGATTCATGTAGAATGCATTGATTTGCATCTTATTATCATTGTAGACTCATAGTGACTTGTACTGTTCTATAGGAGGCAGACACCACTCCTCGGACAGTATATATTCTCCAGATTCACCGGATACAGGCAAGTACATTCTCTAATCATTTCATATCCTACATTAGGAGTATATTTCCTGCTTTAGACTATTTTACATGATGCTGAGACGTTGGAAACACGGATTAGTACTATATGGATCTTGTTGTGCGATGTTATCCCTTTAGCGGATACATCGTGTATTCGTGTTCGTGTACTTTATCGTGAACATCGTGTACTCATTGTATTTGTTACATTCGTGTACGAAACGTGTGAAATCGTGCATAATCATGTATTCACCTGACCTTCGTGTACAATAACATAACTTAACTAGATCCTTGTGTATTGATTGGGGCGGGGGAGTAGAAGTGGTTATGTATTCAATTCAATAGATTACTCGTGTACAACCTCTGTAGATTACTCGTGTACAACATAGTGTCGTCTACAAAACCATCTTGTGCTCTGAATCACTAGCACTGTTAGTTCTCTATATACTGTAGCTATTTATTTACAGTCTCTCTTTTTTATCAGGTATTTCTTTCAGTTTCTTGTATCTTACTCTATAGCATGATTATATATCGTGACCTGCTATGATTTGATGAGATGTACTATGCTCGCTCCTGTCCTGACTGGACCTGTTGAAAATTTTACAGAGGACTAGGCTGAGGCGTTATGCCCTATCTACTACGGTGCTACTTAAGATGAGTGCCTGGACTTGGACCAGCAGCAGGATCCACTAGCAGTAGATGACACTCCCTTAGATTAGGATTATCTTTACTTTACTTGGATTACTGTACATAGATTCTGAGATTTGGGACATGTATTTATTTATAGACACTTAGAATTCTGGATTTGTATCTCTGTGATTTCTTCTGTTCTGGATATCATCTTTTATATCATTCTATCTTATCCTGTTCTACCTTAGCTGTGATTGAGATATATTTCTGTTATGTCACCCCCATTCGGGGAGTATAACTGTTATTACCTTCAACTCTTAGATGTTGTAAGCTAGGACAGCGTTCTACCGCCGATACTGCGGCGTAGGCATGACGTACCCACATCTCGTGCCCTTACTCTAGGGTGCGGGTCGTGACACGTTTTTAGTGGTGGCCCATGCAGGTCTAGGTTGGAAATGTAGTGGTATTCGTACTAGAATATCGCTGCAGCCTGCAGTAGGAATTAGTATGTTTTTGAAGGTACTCAATCGCACTAGGAAAACTCGTTATCAGATTCCATATATCTATTTTGCAGCTTATTGTCTTCCTTAGAAATTTTAAATTGTCCTCCTTTTATTTTTCGACTCATTCTCAGTAATTGTTTCTTGTTTGATCTGTGTCTCCGGGATGGTTGAGACGAGATCGCATCGCCCCATGACGGGAGATGCTGGAGCGGGGTCTGCCACCTCTCGTGTCCAGCAGCCAGCTTCCAGTGCCACAGGGCCAGTGTAGCCCTCAGGAGTCGGTGTTTCTGCAGCTTTTGGAGGAGCACCTCCACCAGTCAGGAGGCCGGTTGTGATTCCTGAGATCCTTCCACCACAGCAGCCTCCGTGTGAGGGGATGGTAGATGCTGCACATCTCTTCTCCTACGTGGAGAGGATTCTTGAGTCCCACCAGCAGCAGCAGACGAGGCAGACTACTGATTTCAGGCAGGGGATCGATGAGACACACCAGCTGGTTCGTACTACAGTCGAGATGATCACAGCTCAGGGGACCCAGCTGCAGCCCCGTCGGAGGGAGAAGGATATTCAAGACTTCCAGAAGATGCACCCTCGGGAGTTCTTCAGCGCAGAGGGCATCCACTATGCCGACGACTGGATAGAGCATATTGAGGAGATCTTTCGACTGGCAGAGATACCAGATCGACTCCAGATCGAGGCGACGGGCAGTCAGATGTAGGACTTAGCCCGTGCGTGGTATCAGACAGATCCCAGAGTGGGAGTTGAGGGCCAGACTTGGGCCCAGTTCAAGGAGCTGTTTAAGGAGCATTTCTTTCCTGATGTGGCCTTGGGACGTATCGAGGCACAGTTCGAGGGTCTGGTTCAAGGAAACCAGACGGTAGCTGAGTATGCTGCGGAGTTTTGTATACTGGCCCGTTTAATAGATGACTTGACAGAGAAGACGAAGGCGAGGAAGTTTCGCCGAGGTCTGATCAGAGAGGTTCGGTCGCTGACTTAGAGCGACCGGAATGCTACATTTACTGAGATATTTTTTGGGGCTATGGCGGCGGAAGATGACCTAGGGCTGAAGTAGAAGAGGGGTCACGACTTCCAGGGTGGTAGCAGCAGTCAGGGGCAGGCCAAGAGGCCTCACTTCCAGCATCAGCAGTCACAGAGGCCAGTTCAGCAGTATCAGCAGCAGCACCAGCATCAGGGCCGTGCACGTTTTTAGCAGGTACAGCACCAGCAGCAGAGGGGACAGCAGGTACCCAGGCAGCAGGCTGTTAGTTGTACATTCTGCAAGAAGCCTGGGCACAAGTGGGACGAGTGTAGGAAGAGACTCGGTAGATGCTTGATGTGGGGATCAGCAGATCACCAGATGCGAGAGTGTCCAGTTGCGTCGATGCGTCCGATACCAGGAGGAGCTGGGGCAGCCAAGGCTCCAGTAGGTCAGCAGAGGGGACTAGCTCTGCAGACCCAACAGCAGAGGTTCTAGCAGCACCAGCAGCAGGCACGAGGTGGACAGCAGGGGCGAGCTTTCGCCATGGCAGCTGAGGATGCCGAGGCCATAGGAGAGCTGATAGCAGGTTCGGTTCTTCTCGACTCCCTTTCAGTATTTGCACTCTTTGATTCCAGGGCTTCCCACAGCTTTGTGTCAGTATCGTATGCTATTAGACACAGTTTGGTTTCTGAACCATTTCCTAGGACCTGCAAGATCACGACCGGAGGTGGGGTCATCCTCGTGAGTGATGTTTGCAGAGGACAGAGCGTCATATTGGGAGGCCGAGATTTGGGAGTGAGTTTACTCGTCATGCCATTACTGAACTACGATATTGTATTAGGTATGGACTGGCTGAGTAGACACCACGCCCGTATTGATTGCCGAGGGGGTAGAGTTTTGTTCGGGTCGCCAGGAGAGCCAGAGTTTGAGTACACCCGACGGTAGACAGAGCAGGACGACGGAGTTTTCTGTGGAGCATCAGTTGAGGAGCAGGTGGCTCCACATCCCTTGATCGCAGAGTTTATGGACGTATTTCCAAAGGAGTTACTAGGACTTCCACCGGATAGGGATATAGAGTTCTCTATAGACTTGGTTCCCGACACGGAATCGATATCTTAGCATGTCTATCGAGTGAACAACAGTGAACTGGTGGAGCTGAAGAAGCAGGTGGATGAGCTGCAGGACAAGGGGTTCATCCGATCGAGTTCTTCACCTTAGGGTGCACCGGTACTCTTCGTACCCATGAAGGATGGGTCAGTACGGATGTGTATCGACTACAGGGTACTTAACAACCTGACGATCAAGAACAGATACCCACTGCCGCGGATCGATGATCTGTTTGATCAGTTGAGCGGAGCTCGGGTGTTCTCTAAGATTGATTTGAGGTCAGGTTATCACCAGGTAAAGGTGAAGAGGGAGGATATTCCTAAGACCGATTTCAGGATGCGGTACGGGCAGTTTGAGTTTTTGGTTATGCCGTTTGGGCTAACCAATGCAGCAGCAGTATTTATGAACCTTATGAACAAGGTGTTCCACCAGTACTTGGACAAGTTCATGGTGGTATTCATTGATGACATCTTGGTATATTCCAAGACAGAGGAGGAGCACGAGGAGCATCTGCGGATAGTGCTGGAGACTCTCAAGAGGGAGAAACTTTATGGAAAACTCTCCAAGTGTGACTTTTTCTTGGATCGAGTGGACTTCTTGGGGCATGTGGTGACTGGAGATGGTATCTCAGTTGACCCCAAGAAGATTATAGCAGTTGAGGCATGGGCAGCGCCGACTTCAGTTGCAGAGATCAGGAGTTTCCTGGGACTGGCAGGATACTATAGCAAATTTGTGCAGGATTTCTCCCGGGTTGCAGAGCCGTTGACACGGTTGACCCGAAAGGATACTGAGTTTGTTTGGTCAAAGGAGTGTCAGGCAGCTTTTGATGAGTTGAAGAAGCGGCTTACGATAGCTCCGATTCTGACATTGCCTTCAGGATCAGGTGGATTCACTATTTATAGTGATGCTTCAGGGAAGGGGCTGGGTTGTGTCTTGCAGCAGCATGGGAAGGTGATTGCCTATGCTTCCAGGCAATTACGTCTCCATGAGAAGAACTACCCTACCCATGACCTGGAGTTGGCAGCGGTGATTTTTGCTTTGAAGTTGTGGAAGCACTATCTGTATGGCGAGAGGGTGGAGATTTTTACAGATCACAAGAGCTTGAAGTATGTGTTTACACAGAAAGAGCTCAACATGAGGCAGCGCAGATGGCTAGAGTTGATGAAGGACTTTGACATCTCACTTCAGTATCACCCAGGAAAGGCCAACGTGGTTGCCGATGCCTTGAGTAGGTATCCGACAGCCATGTGTTTGACAATGGATCGATACTTGCTTGCAGACTTGGAGAGCCTTGGGATTGAGGTGATCATGCCCGGAGTGTAGATGCAGTTATGGGGCCTTCAGATACAGTCGGACTTGATAGACAGGATAAAGGCAACACAGTTCGAGGATGTGGCTCTGCGGTGTATCCGAGAGCAGAACAGTGCAGGATTGGAGGATGGCGAGTTTTCACTTGCAGAGGATGGTACCTTGAGGCACGGTACCCGGTTATGTGTGCCCAGCGGGGAGCTCAGAGAGCAGATTATGTAGGAGGCTCACAGATAGCAATACTCTATACATCCTGGTGCCAACAAGATGTACAGGGATCTGCGAGAGCATGTCTGGTGGTGCAGGATAAAGCGAGAGGTATCCCACTCCGTAGCTAGATGCTTGGTCTGTCAGCAGGTCAAGGCAGAGAGGCAGAGGCCCGGAGAATTATTGCAGCCGTTGCCCATTCCAGAGTGGATGTGGGAACACATCACCATGGGTTTTGTATCTGTGTTGCCGCGTACACCAGGAGGAAAAGATGCGATTTGGGTCATCGTTGACAGGTTGACCAAATCGGCCCACTTCTTGCCATTTAAGGTGGGTACGTCTACAGAGAGGCTTGCAAAGTTGTATATGAGGCAGATAGTCAGGATTCACGGAGTTTCCGTCAGTATAGTCTCAGATCGGGATAGTCGCTTTACTTCCCATTTCTAGAGGAGTCTGCAGACTAGTTTGGGCACTCAGCTCAAGTTTAGTACTGCATACCACCCCCAGACGGACGGACAGTCAGAGAGGACTATTCAGACCCTTAAGGACATGCTGCGGACGTGCGTCCAGGATTTTGGAGGTTCCTGGGAGGATCATCTACATTTGGTGGAGTTTTCTTACAACAACAGTTATCAGGCCAGCTTTGAGATGTCACCGTTTGAGGCTCTGTACGGGCGTAGGTGTCGTACACCCTTATCTTAGGATAATATTGGAGAGCGAGCTTTACTGGGACCAGAGATGGTTGTTGACGCAGCCGAGAAGGTGAAGTTCATCAGGGACAGACTTTGCGTAGCGCAGGACAGACATCGGCACTGGGCCGATAGCCACCGGAGGCCGTTGGAGTTTGAGGTACAGATTTAGAGATAGGATTAGAAGTAGGTTATATTTTTGTGTTTTGTTTGATTGATCGTGTTTGATTTTTAGTAACTTGAGACCTTGCTTGTGATTAGGTTTGAGACATGGTTTTTCTGCGGATATCTCTGACTCGTGGTACGATACATTTTGGTGGAGGTGGGAAGCTTAGACCGTGCTTCATCGGCCCTTTCGTTATCAGCGGGAGAGTCGGTGACGTGGCATACGGGCTATACTTGCCACCTGCACTAGTGGGAGTTCACAACGTATTCAACGTATCACAGTTGAGACGGTACGTGGCTGACCCCAGCCATGTGCTCGATCATTTAGAGATTGAGGTTGGACCTACTCTCAGTTATCCAGAGCAGCCTGTGGAGATTCTGGATCGCCGGGAGAAGGTACTGAGGAACCAGGTGATACCCTTGGTACGTGTCACATGGAGGCATCATTCTCCAGGAGAGTCTACCTGGGAGCGGGAGGATGAGATGCGCGAGCGGTACCCCTATCTTTTTAGACCTTGAGGTATACTTTATCTTTTTAGACCTTGAGCAGTTTAGTTTCGCCTTTAATTTCGAGGACGAAATTATTTTAAGGAGGAAGATTTGTCACTACCACTTTTCTAGCTTGAGGGTATTTTGCTCATTTTCAAAATTTTGAAATTTATTTGGAATTATTATTATTAATTATATTTATTAGAAATTTTATGTGATTTTTGGTGACTTTTAGTATAATTGATTTTGGTCCTATAGTTGACTTTGACTAGTGTTGACTTTGAAGACTAACCTCGGTCATGACTACTTGGTTAGGTTAAGTAACCCTAGATTGACCTAAGTTAGTGAGGATTAACTCATTAGAATTAGTTTGGGGAAATTATGAGTTAGTTTGATTAAGGAATGGCTTGTGATTTCACAAGTCATTTTATGACTTAAAGCCTTAAAAGCCCATAGGCCCAACCAAGTGAACCAAACCCTAGCCCAAACCACACTTGGCCGGCCACCTAGGTCCCCTCTCCTCTATATAATCCCTCCTAGAATTTAGGGCTAGCCTCCATTGGGATTATTGCAAGTTTGGAAAGAGGTGAGTCCCCATCTTCCTTAAATCATAGAAATTCCTATTTAACTCCTTTTTCCTCCAAACCAATTGCATTAGGACCTAATATTAGTCTACTTGCTGTTGGTATTGAGTATTTTAAGGAAGGAATCAATTTGGGGAAGTTTTGGTGGATTGAGGAACCACTTCCATTTGGGGCTTTTGAGCCTTTGCTCATCAATAGGTATATTTCAATCCCCTCTATGAAATTATTGTTTATTTGCATTTCTAGGATGCCCCAGCCCTAACCTAACAGTAGGATTAGCTAACCCTAGAATTTGGGTCCATTATGTGTCCGTATCGGACACGTATCAGCCTTGCCATTAGGTGTTTGACGAAATGCCTCAAAGGGCATTTCGACCTAATTTTAGGAATGTATGTGAATAGAAATTTAGGTTTTACTCTCGCTTATGTGTTTTTTGTGTTTTGAGCACATTTTAGTGTCGTATCGGGTCACGGGGGACACAGGAACACGCAGGTGCGTGTGTGCGCGGGCGGCACTGTGGCTCCCCTGCTACTCGGGGCTTGCTGTGCAGTGCACACGCAACTTCGACACTTGATAATTGACACAGACCTTGGGGCGACCACTGAAACCACGTATCCCAAATGGCACGAACCCTCGTGTCGTGTCGGACACGATATTGTGCGTGCACGGGACACGCGCTGTGTGTATCAGTGTTCTTTTGGGTTCACTGTTTTATTTCGATTTTGAATGCTTTTAATAGTGTTTTTAATTGCTAATTTGATCCTAAATATAATGTATTATATATGTTAGATTTAGTTACATGTTAATTTGGGTTCGTAATATGAATTTTGGTTCGAAATGGGGTTGAACTTGTCACGCCCCAGAACCAGAATACTGGAGAGCGGGGGCGTACATAGCCAGCTACGTATATTGAAATAGTATACATCTCAACTATACGGTAACGACTGTCTAGATATGAGGGTTTACTACAAGCCAACGGTCTCTTATGGTCAAGCCTATTATCTCAATCTCAAGCAAGTAATATAATCACAAGATGTTTGACCACCAAATATACAATAAAAGGCGTCCCAAATATTACATATCAGCTGATCATGAAGCTAGTCGTACAAAATGCTAGGACTAGCAAGAGTTAAGTCATACATGATCAACCCTAGGATTTGTTAATCACGTTTACAGCCCGTAGGCAGACAATAAGTAAAGTGCATCGAGCTAACAGGTGCTCATCGGCTAAACGCCTCAAAAGAATAACTTTACAATAGAGTGAGCGAAACAAAATAGAAAATCCACTCGTAGCTCGGGTTCCTTCTAGTCGCCCCCATCGGGCTGGAGGTTCGGAAGATCCTCGGGAGCTGCTCCAAAATCTGGCCACACAAAACCAGCTGGGTCAAACCCCAGAAAGAGCAAGTGCCACAAAGGAGGCCACGAAATAAGAACAAAAGCCAGCATATCAGAACATAAGAAAATGAAAGAAAAGTACAAGTAATAAAGAGTACAACAGGACAATAAACGACTAGGGACGTGGAACCATTTCGGGAGCCGGGTTACAACCCTTAAACCAGACAAGGACCGGGGTTGTAACCATTCGCCTGAATGGCACTCTGTCTCTACCCATTTATTGTTAGAGATAAGTAAAACAAGCATGTACAAGAGTAGCCAGGTACAGGGACTAGACAAGACTTAGACAAGGCTGGACTCCATCCATTCACAAGCGGCCAAGCAATTACTACGGCTTACTACTTAACTAACTAGGGTTATCACAAGCCTTAATTACTAACAAGATGCAATGAGAATTTCCCAGTCCCAAGCCCTGCAGACCATCCAGTTATCCTTCCGCGGGTTGAGAGTATGGTTGGGTACATCGCCCCGGAGACGATATACCCTTAGGTGACTTAGAGGGTGCAACACATGACAGTGCGCTGGAAATGTGCTCTACTCGTCGGCAAGCTACAAGTCCAATTAAGAGCGCCCAGATAATGAGATTGCCTGTGACTGGCATTTCTCCATGAACTATAGTTAGATCTAGTCATTAGCCTAATCCATATTCAGTATGAATCCCTGACCGTGGGAACCAGGGAGTCACGTCCTAGACATGATGCAAGACAAGACAAGTGGATTGCACAAGCAAGCAAGCAGGAACACCCACGGTGTCAAGTTGATTATACGAGTCAAGTTAGCCGTCGCAAAAGCATCAAGATAAATCATGTCAGGGTACTTGTCAGGAGTGCGCCACGACGAGCCTCTATCATGTCAGGTTGGTCATGTCAGGAGTGCACCACTACGGGTCACTGTCGTGTTATGCTACTTCCTTGTCATACCATGCCATGTACAATAGTCATTCCAAACATATTAAGTAAAATCAAGTTCATGACAAAAGGCGTAAAATATCTAATAAAATATCAATATACAGGGCTATAGAAGAGCCAAGCTTAAGGAAAAATAAAACCAAATCTCCATGATTGGACAGATTACGCAAGGGTCCCTGGGGTCGGGTTGCGCAGGAGTCAAGTGCGCCAGGGGGCCAACTGCGCAGGAGTAAGCTGCGCAGAAGTCGGCTCGCGCTGAGCTGGTTGGCGCAGGGGTCAGATTGCACATGAGTGAAGTGCACGGGGATGGATGGCGCATGGGTCAGATTGCGCATGAATGAAGTGCGCGGGGATGGATGGCGCATGGGTCAGATTGCGCAAGAGTGGACTGCGCATGAGCAGACGGCGCAACAGTCCCTGCGTGCTGGGGTTTAGCGCAGTTCACCATGGGGCAAGCTACGCGGTCGGCGCTGCGCTAAAGAGCGCAGGCCGAGAGAAGGATCCACAGTCCAGCATTGCGCTAAAGAGCGCAGGCTGCAGTCTGCTACTCCAGGCCGAGAGGAAGCTCAAGAACATCAAAAACTCCAATCTTCATATCTTGGTCAAATCAAAACGAAATCTAGATTTTCAAAGGTCTAACTTTAGTAAAATTGAATTCTCTTCGACATGGAAGCATCAAAACACACAAAAATCCAACCAAAATAGATCAAAACCATGTAAATCCGAAAATAGTTAAAACCTAGATCTAGAACAATGGAGACTCCAAATCATAAAATGTCAAGTTCTAATGTTGATCACCATGGCCTAATCTAGCTAATGAACAAATAAAATATGGTTCTCATGTGGTAGCAAGGTGTACTTGCCTATGGGTGGAGTGTTGTGTAGAGGAAGGAAGAAGAAGAAGAAGAAATTAATGAAAGGAAGTAATGAGGAGAGAGAGTGTTAGGTGGGGATTTTAATGGTGGAGGATAAGTTTAGTGTAGGGTAGAGGTTAGCTAAGGTGCTCCAATGCAAAATAAACCAAACCAAACCAAACCCAATCAAACCAATTCTCCTCCACAAAATAAACCAAGCCAGGTAAAACCCAATTACGAGAACCAAAATTTGCAGGTTAAGCCAATTACAAGTGCATGCCAAAATCCAAGAAAATAAAATACAGGTCTGAAATACATGCAAGCTTGACAAAATACGTATTCAGAATATGGGTGTTACAACTCTACCCACCTTAAAAGAATTCCGTCCTCGAAATTTAGTTAAGAGGTTAGAGAGACGAGGGCAAGCTATATTAATCGCAGGCATGCTATAACCAGGCAAGCAATCAGACAATCATACATGCAGGCAAGGGATGGAAACATAAGGCATAAGGAAGACATTATACCTTACGAGTCAAACAGGTAGGAATATCGCGATCGGATATCATCCTCACGCTCCCACGTTGACTCACCTAGAGAGTGATGACCCCAAGCAACACGGACTAAACTAATAGTCTTGTTCTTGAGTATCTTCTCTCTCCGGTCCAATATAGACACGGGCCTCTCCTCATACGAAAGGTTGGTACCAACAACCAGTTCCGAATGGTCTAGGATATGGCTTGGGTCCGGGACGTACCGTCGTAATTGGGACACATGGAATACATCATGCACCTCACTTAGCGACGGCGGAAGAGCAAGACGATAGGATACATCTCCTACTCGCTCCAGGATATCGAACGGCCCTATATACCTAGGACTAAGCTTTCACCGCATGCCAAAGCGTATGACACCGCGGTTAGGCGAGATCCTAAGGAATACATGGTCGCCGATAGCAAACTCCAAGGGACGTCGATGAGCATCGGCCCAATGCCGCTGGCGATCTTGGGCAACTCGAAGACGATCTCTGATCCTTCTGACCACTTCAACTGTCTGGGCAATCATCTCTGGACCAAGCATCTGCCTCTCTCCGACATCATCCTATGTTAGCTGGGATCTGCACTTCCTACCATATAGAGCCTCGAACGGAGCCATCTTGATACTGGCCTGGAAACTATTATTGTACGAGAATTTCACAAGATGCAGGTGATCCTCCCACAAACCACCGAAATCGAGCGTACATGATCTCAGCATGTCTTCAAGGGTCTGGATAGTGTGCTCTGACTGGCCATCTGTCTGCGGATGATATGCTGAACTGAACTGGAGATGAGTTCCCAAACTCTCTTGCAAGCTATGCCAAAAGTGTGATGTAAACCTTGAATCTCGGTCCCAGGTGATACTGACGGGCACACCGTGAAGCCTGACAATCTGCCTGAGGTACATCTCTGCCAACTGAGCCGTTGACTGCCTAACTCTAAATGAAAGAAAATGAGCCACCTTCGTGAGCCTGTCAACTATAACCCAAATAGCATCTCGACCAGCTGGGGATCTAGGCAATCCAGTCACAAAATCCATGGTCACATGCTCCCACTTCCACTCTGGAATCGGCAAGGGCTGAAGAAGTCCAGCGGGCCTCTGATGTTGAGCTTTAACCTGCTGGCAAATCAAACACCGAGAGACAAACCGGGCTATCTCCTTTTTCATGCCATTCCACCAGAAGTGCTGACGGATATCACGGAACATCTTCGTGCCACCGGGATGAATAGAATACTGCAAACTGTGAGCTTCTGCCATGACTTCCTGTCTGATATCTCCACTGGGTACACAAAGACGAGAGCCATATCGAAGTGTACCATCTTCATGAATGCATAACTCTGGCCTTCTTCCTGCCTCACACTCTGCTCTGAGCCGCTGAAGCTTGGAATCTGTAGACTGCGCCATCCGGATCCTCTCAACTATGCTGGACTGAACTTATAGGCTGGCCATCAACGCCACGTTGGTAGGAAGAACCAGTTCAATTCCCATCTTCTGAAAATCTGCCAATAACTCTGGTTGCGCCGTTAGGAAATAAACTCCGGCTCTCCGGCTCAACGCATCTGCTACAATGTTGGCCTTTCCTGGGTGATACTGCAAATCCACATCGTAGTCCACCAGTAGCTCGAGCCATCTTCTCTGCCACATATTAAGGTCCTTCTGGGTAAAAACATACTTCAGGCTCTTGTGATCAGTAAATATCTCCACTCTATCTCCGTACAAGTAATGCCTCCACAACTTAAGTGCAAACACTACTGCTGCTAGCTCCAAGTCATGGGTCGGGTAATTCTTCTTATGATCACGAAGTTGGCGTGATGCATAAGATATTACCTTTCCATGCTGCATCAAGACACATCCCAATCCTCTGCCTGAAGCGTCGCAATAAACTGTGAATCCTCCGGTCCCATCTGGAAGTGTGAGAATGGGAGCCGTTATCTAACCTCGTTTTAACTTCTCGAATGATTCCTGATACTCTGCTGTCCAAGCAAACTGCACATCCTTGCGGGTCAACTGGGTTATCGGCGCTAAAATTCTTGTAAAATCTGAAACGAATCGCCGGTAGTAGCCGGTCAATCCAAGGAAGCTGCGAACCTCTGCTACTGAGCTGGGTACTGGCCACGACTCGATAGCCACAATCTTCTGGGGATCCACTTCCACTCCTCCTCGAGTAATGATGTGACCCATGTACGAAATACGATCGAGCCAAAACTCGTATTTACTGAACTTGGCGTACAACTGGTGCTTCCTAAGTGTCTGAAGGATGATTCTGAGATGCTGCTCATATTCAGCTTCACTCTTGCTGTAGACCAAGATATTATCTAGGAACACGATCACGAACTGATCCAGGTAAGGCATGAAAATGCGATTCATGAGGTCCATGAATACAGCTGGCGCATTGGTTGCTCCAAAGGACATAACAAGGAACTTTCAATGCCCATATCTTGATCTAAATGCTGTCTTCGGGATGTCCTGCTCTCTGACTCTGATCTGGTGGTATCCTGACTGCAAGTCTATCTTCGAGAACACTGAAGCCCCTTTGAGTTGATCAAACAAGTCATCTATCCTCGGAAGAGGCTATCTGTTCTTGATTGTCACTGAGTTCAAGATACGATAATCTACACATAACCTGGACGTACCATCCTTCTTTTTCACAAGAAGCATCGGGGCTCCCCAAGGCGACCCACTTGCACAAATGAATCCCTTGGTCCTGAGTTCTTCAATCATCTTATACAAAATCTCCAACTCTGAAGGCGTCATTCTGTAGACTCTCTCTGATACTGGTGTTGTTCCGGGGATCAAGTCTATAGTGAACTCGATCTCCCTCTCTGGCGGCATCCCTGGAAGTTCCTCTGGGAAGACATCTGGAATTTCTTCAACTATCCGGGGCAACTGCACTGCTGCTACTGCCATCCGCAACACTGGGGATGATGGCTCCACCGTGCCTCTGGAAAATGAAAACTCTGGCTCGCCTGGAACGCAGAAAACAACTCTGCCAACATGGCAGTCTATCCTAGCATACTGGTTCCTCAACCAATCCATGCCTGAGACTACATCATAGTCTGCCATAGGAAACTCTATAAATCTAGCGGGGAACTCTCTACCGCTAACTACGATCCGACACGAGGAAAACACTCGATCTACCCCCACAAAACCATTACCAGTAATATATTGAGCCTCACTGATAATGACTCGGGCTCCAATCCTATCTGTGTTACGAATCGTGCAGACATGAATGAATACGATGCACCAGAATCAAATAATACTGAAGCTGGAAAGGAGTTGACGAGAATAGTACCTGCCACTACCTCACCTGGTGCAACTTCTTCTTCCATAGCCACATTATGGCCTGACCTCTAGCTGCGGGTCCCCTCTGCTGGAAACCTCTCTGCCAGCTCTGCACTGGAGCCTGGGTGTACTGCTGCTGGATCTGCTGCTGAAATGCCTGGGCCTGAGGCAACAATAGCCTCGGGTACTGCTGCTGCTGCATGGGTGCTGGTCCCCTAACCGATGGACTGGTTAGGTTAGAAGAGGATAAACTACCCCTATTCGAGTAGGCTCCTATCTTGTGATCTGTCGCTCCACAAGCAAGGCACAATCCTTGCGCCCTACGATAATCCGCCACTACATGGCCTGGCTTTCCGCAATGAGAACATCCCATCGCGGAAGTCTGCTTCTGCTTCTGCTGCTGCGGGTACGTCGGGGTCGAATACTGAACCGACGTTACTGAGACCGTCCGCCTCGGAGTTCCAATGGTCAAACTTCTAGCTGCTGGGACCGCTTCCTGCCTCCGGTCCTATCCACGATCCGCTGGGAGGTGTACTCATGCCTCCTAGCTGCCCTCAATACCGCATCGAATGTCTGGTGCTCAAACTGCTCGACTGCCAACAAGATCTCCAAATGCAGTCCCTGCTAAAACCGTTGGGCCCTATCAAACTCGTTTGCCACCAAGGTGGGGGGGGCAAACCTACTGAGTCTAGAAAACTCAAATGCATAACCGTCGACTGTTCTGCCTCCTTACTTCAAGTTGGTAAATCTGGTCTGCAGGTCGTACCGAGCTACAACA
Source organism: Iris pallida (assembly GCA_029216955.1). NCBI lineage: Eukaryota > Viridiplantae > Streptophyta > Magnoliopsida > Asparagales > Iridaceae > Iris > Iris pallida. The sequence goes on along the minus strand of JANAVB010028818.1, from coordinate 39,029,168 downwards.
TCAAAATACTTCGTCTGGAATCTCTCTCTAAATACTGCCCAAGCAATAGGTGCCACTAATCCCATGGCTTGTGCTGCCCACCAACTGCGAGCTAAGTCCAACAACTGCAGGCGTACCACCGCTACTTTCTCATTCTCAGGTGTCCTAGCTGCTTCCAGAATCACCTCGATATTCTGAAGCAAAGTGTCCACGGCAATCGCATCCTCGCTACCTTCGAAGAATGGAGGGTTCAAGCGCTTGAAGCTGTTGGCCGCACTGTTCCTGGGGTGACCGCCTCTGGTCAAAGCATCTGCCACAGTCTGGTGCAAAGAGTCTCCTCTGCGATCCTGGGAAGCTATCAAGGTCCTGATGAGACCAACCAAGGTACCATCATCAAGTTCCACAGGCTGGACGGACCGAACAGGAGGTTCTCCTCCAGTAGGTATCACTCTGGAGGCGACTCCAGAATGCTGTGCTTGATCTCCAGGTTGTTGCTGGTCCACGGGAGTTGCTCCTTCTTGCTGATCGGCAGGGTCAGGTACAGTGCCACTGAAGAAGATGACACAGGGAAAAATAATAAGGAAGGACCAGGACAGATCAACGATACAAGTACTTGATCAAGACAAGAATCCAGAGATTCAGAGGATATGAACGGAGATCAAGGACGAGTACTGATTGAGACATCTATCGGTAAACCCTCACATTTCTTGATTGACAAGACCTGCATGGGCCACCGCTTAAACCATGTCACACCCCAGAACCAGAATACTGGAGAGCGGGGGCGTACATAGCCAGCTACGTATATTGAAATAGTATACATCTCAACTATACGGTCACGGCTGTCTAGATATGAGGGTTTACTACAAGCCAACGGTCTCTTATGGTCAAGCCTATTGTCTCAATCTCAAGCAAGTAATATAATCGCAAGATGTTTGACCACCAAATATACAATAAAAGGCGTCCCAAATATTACATATCAGCTGATCATGAAGCTAGTCGTACAAAATGCTAGGACTAGCAAGAGTTAAGTCATATATGATCAACCCTAGGATTTATTAATCATGTTTACAGCCCGTAGGCAGACAGTAAGTAAAGTACATCGAGCTAACAGGTGCTCGTCGGCTAAATGCCTCAAAAGAATAACTTTACAATAGAGTGAGCGAAACAAAATAGAAAACCCACTCGTAGCCCGGGTTCCTTCTAGTCGCCACCATCGGGCTGGAGGTTCGGAAGATCCTCGGAAGCTGCTCCGAAATCTGGCCACACAAAACCAGCTGGGTCAAACCCCAGAAAGAGCAAATGCCACATAGGAGGCCACGAAATAAGAACAAAAGCCAGCATATCAGAACATAAGAAAATGGAAGAAAAGTACAAGTAATAAAGAGTACAACAGGACAATAAACGACTAGGGACGTGGAACCATTTCGTGAGCCGGGTTACAACCCTTAAACCAGACAAGGACCGGGGTTGTAACCATTCGCCTGAACGGCACTCTGTCTCTACCTATTTATTGTTAGAGATAAGTAAAACAAATATGTACAAGAGTAGCCAGGTACAGGGACTAGACAAGACTTAGACAAGGCTGGACTCCATCCATTCACAAGCGGCCAAGCAATTACTACGGCTTACTACTTAACTAACTAGGGTTATCACAAGCCTTAATTACTAACAAGATGCAATAAGAATTTTCCAGTCCCAAGCCCTACAGACCATCCAGTTATCCTTCCGCGGATTGAGAGTATGGTTGGGTACATCGCCCTGGAGACGATATACCCTTAGGTGACTTAGAGGGTGCAACACATGACAGTGCACTGGAAATGTGCTCTACTCGTCGGCAAGCTACAAGTCTAATTAAGAGCGCCCAGATAACGAGATTGCCTGTGACTGGAATTTCTCCATGAACTATAGTTAGATCTAGTCATTAGCCTAATCCATATTCAGTATGAATCCCTGACCGTGGGAACCAGGGAGTCACGTCCTAGACATGATGCAAGACAAGACAAGTGGATTACACAAGCAAGCAAGCAGGAACACCTACGGTGTCAAATTGATTATAAGAGTCAAGTTAGCCGTCGCAAAAGCATCAAGATAAATCATGTCAGGGTACTTGTCAGGAGTGCGCCACGACGGGCCACTATCATGTCAGGTTGGTCATGTCAGGAGTGCACCACTACGGGTCACTGTCGTGTTATGCTAGTTCCTTGTCATACCATGCCATGTACAATAGTCATTCCAAACATATTAAGTAAAATCAAGTTCATGACAAAAGGCGTAAAATATCTAATAAAATATCAATATACAGGGCTATAGAAGAGCCAAGCTTAAGGAAAAATAAAACCAAATCTCCATGATTGGACAGATTGCGCAAGGGTCCCTGGGGTCGGGTAGCGCAGGAGTCAAGTGCGCCAGGGGGCCAACTGCGCAGGAGTAAGCTGCGCAGAAGTCGGCTCGCGCTGATCTGGTTGGCACAGGGGTCAGATTGCGCATGAGTAAAGTGCGCGGGGATGGATGGCGCATGGGTCAGATTGCGCATGAATGAAGTGCGCGGGGATAGATGGCGCATGGGTCAGATTGCGCAAGAGTGGACTGCGCATGAGTAGACTGCGCAAGAGTCCCTGCGCGCTGGGGTTGAGCGCAGTTCACCATGGGGCAAGCTACGCGGTCGACGCTGCGCTAAAGAGCGCAGGCCGAGAGGAGGATGCGCAGTCCAGCACTGCGCTAAAGAGCACAGGCTGCAGTCTGCTACTCCAGGCCGAGAGGAAGCTCAAGAACATCAAAAACTCTAATCTTCATATCTTGGTCAAATCGAAACCAAATCTAGATTTTCAAAGGTCTAACTTGAGTAAAATTGAATTCTCTTCCACATGGAAGCATCAAAACCCACAAAAAACCAACCAAAATAGATCAAAACCATGTAAATCCGAAAATAGTTAAAATCTAGATCTAGAACAATGGAGACTCCAAATCACAAAATGTTAAGTTCTAATGTTGATCACCATGGCCTAATCTAGCTAATGAACAAATAAAATGTGGTTCTCATGTGGTGGCAAGGTGCACTTGCCTATGGGTGGAGTGTTGTGTAGAGGAAGGAAGAAGAAGAAGAAATTAATGGAGGGAAGTAATAAGGAGAGAGAGTGTTAGGTGGGGATTTTAATGGTGGAGGATAAGTTGAGTGTAGGGTGGAGGTTAGCTAAGGTGCTCCAATGCAAAATAAACCAAACCAAACCCAATCAAACCAATTTTCCTCCACAAAATAAACCAAGCCAGGTAAAACCCAATTACGAGAACCAAAATCTGCAAGTCAAGCCAAATACAAGTACATGCCAAAATCCAAGAAAATAAAATATAGGTCTGAAATACATGCAAGCTTGACAAAATACGTATTCAGAATATGGGTGTTACAGAACTGCATGTTCTCTGATACTTCCTGATACAATATTTTTCTAGTGTTTCCTAAACAATTAAATCCCTGTTTAAATATGTTTTTTACTGAATTATGATCCCCACGTGTTGCAAATCATGTTAGCTAAGTATTTAAATTCAAATATAGGCTTTTGGAATTGGGAATGGGATATTAGTCTTTCGGTTGGTTTTCGAAAACTGTTATTTACTGTCATAGAACTGTTAGTCTTAACCTGGGATTGAGTTTCCGTCTTTCAGGAACTGATTTTTATTTGGGTAGTGCCATTGATTTCTCTTTTGAACTGAGAATTAATTTTCCTATTTTTCCCTCTCTAATCTACTGAGTTTTGAATGTTTGATTAATATGTTAATTTCCCATTCCTTTCGAAATGTATAAACTGAGTTTATAGGCTGAATTGATGGTTGTTTTAACCTGAGAATTGGGTTCCTCATTTCAGAACCTGAGATTCATTCTCTTAACCTGAGAATGTACATCCCCACCTGAACTGAATTGATTGAACTGAGATTCTTCTTTGCTTTTAACTGGGATTTGTTGAATTATCTAAGAATGGGATGTTTAGGTATTGGTTAAAACTGAACCTGAGATTCATTACTAAACTGAAATGCTAGATTCAATTGAAATCTGAGATTGATTCCTATGTTATTCATTGTTCTTGTCACTATTCCGTGTCAACTGTAACTGAGTTTCATTCTAATACACTATGGACTGAAATCTGGGTATTGATTGAACTGAGATTTTAATTCCTTAACATGTAAACTGTTTTCCTGTTTTCCTTCTCACTTGACACCATACTATCGCATGACACAAACACCCTCACTCTCACACACCCACCACTGCCACTGTCTTCACATGTTCCTATTACACAATCCAGTATACACCCACACACACATGCACATGGATATTTCCTAACTCTCATGTCTCACCCACTCTTGACATCCCACACACCCTTGCATACAGCTCCATGATACACACACACACACATAAGGACACATACATATATTTCTATTTCATATATACATGTATATCTATATGTGAGATGTAATATATATCCTATATATTAGATAATGTGTGTGTACTATCTTTTATTATATATAAATATGGTTGTATGGGTGATAGGTATATAGATAGCCTATATGTGTATATTCTAAGTTAGATTGTAATATATTATCATGTGTATCTGTGATTATAGTTAGGCTTATAGATTGACTTGTGTAGATGATTTATGGGTTGGTTTATGGCATGGTATGCCTAATATGGACTCTAGAATAGACTGTTAGCCTTGATAGGACCTAGAATGGCTTGTTTGACCTAGTAAGACTTGGTTAGACCAAGTTGACCATAGTTTGACTTAGGTTTGACTTTAGGGTTGACCAGAGTTGACCAAGAGTTGACTTTGGTCTAGATTGATCTAGATTCATGTAGAATGCATTGATTTGCATCTTATTATCATTGTAGACTCATAGTGACTTGTATTATTCTATAGGAGACAGACACCACTCCTCGGACAGTATATATTCTCTAGATTCACCGGATACAGGCGAGTACATTCTCTGATCATTTCATATCCTGCATTAGGAGTATATTTCCTGCTTTAGACTATTTTACATGATGCTAACACGTTGAAAACACGGATTAGTACTATATGGATCTTGTTGTGCGATGTTATCCCCTTAGCGGATACATCGTGTATTAGTGTTCGTGTACTTTATCGTGAACATCGTGTACTCCTTGTATTTGTTACATTCGTGTACGAAACGTGTGAAATCGTGTATAATCATGTATTCACATGACCTTCGTGTACAATAACATAACTTAACTAGATCCTTGTGTATTGATTGGGGCGGGAGGGTAGAAGTGGTTATGTATTCAATCCAGTAGATTACTCGTGTACAACCTCTGTAGATTACTCGTGTACAACATCGTACCGTCTACATAACCATCTTGTGCTCTGAATCACTAGCACTGTTAGTTCACTATATACTGTAGCTATTTATTTACAGTCTCTCTCTTTTTATCATGTATTTTTTTCAGTTTCTTGTATCTTACTCTATAGCATGATTATATATCCTGACCTACCATGATTTGATGAGATGTACTATGCTCGCTCCTGTCCTGACTGGACATGTTGAAATTTTTACAGAGGATGAGGCTGAGGCGTTCTGCCCTACCTACTATGGTGCTACTTTAGATGAGTGCCTGGACTTGGACCAGCAGCAGGATCCACTAGCAGTAGATGACACTCCCTTAGATTAGGATTGTCTTTACTTTACTTGGATTACTGTACATAGATTTTGAGATTTGGGACATATATTTATTTGTAGACACTTAGAATTCTGGATTTGTATCTCTGTGATTTCTTCTGTTCTGGATATCATCTTTTATATTATTCTATCTTATCATGTTCTATCTTAGCTGTGATTGAGATATATTTCTGTTATGTCACCCTCATTCGGGGAGTATAACTGTTATTACCTTCAACTGTTAGATATTGTGACCTAGGACAGCGTTCTACCGCCGACACTGCGGCGTAGGCTGGACGTACCCACGTCTCGTGCCCTTACTCTAGGGTACGGGTCGTGACAATTGACCACTTTCATTGTCGCTCTTGGGATAGGTACGATGCCATTCTGAGCCTCTGTCTTCGGAAAACTTCCGAACTGGAGAGTGACCATGTTGGCAGTAACAGTCTTTTTCTCGTAGTCGAATGAATTGACCTTGGCGTCGATGTGGTACTAGATGTGTCTTTTCAACACGTAGTAGTAACGTGTCGAATGGTGAACATACTGGTGGCAGTAGTAATATTTTAGATTGTCCACATTTCCTACTTCATTGGGATGCTTAGGAGACGGGAGCTGAAGCTTGCCACCCTTCGTCAGCATGTCAAAGAGTTCTAATGTGTCTTCATCGTTGAAGAAGTAGGTCTTTTTCGGCCTCTGTGCTTCAGCCGACTTCGGGTTCATTATTGCTAAACCCTTGGAGATGTTGACAGTCATGGCTTGTTTTCCTTTACCATCCTTGGGAGCGGGATTGCTACTAGATGAGCGCCTTCCTTTGTCTTCGAGCGATGGAAAACTCAGTCCCAATAGCTGTACGTCTCGAGCTTTCCTTTCTGCCACGTCTGTATCTGTAATGAAGGGCGTCCACTCTATACATGGCACATTGTGCAACAATTTGATTGCGGAAAGCATGTTTTTGTGGCAGAAGTCCATAAGCATGGGCTCTATACCAGAAGGTAATCTCATAGCGGCCTGGTGGAAGCTCTCAATATATGCGCATATTGGTTCCTTCTTCTTCTGGACAATGTCCATGAGAGTCGATTTAATAGGTGCTTCAAGTCTTCAAACAATGAAATGTAGTTGTCCGGGAGGCTACAAAACTATTTGTAGGCCATCACCTGCAGTGCTCCTACGAATATGTTGGAAATAGAGCATCGTCTTTTGGTAGATGCCCTATTACTAAGGCGAAGTACCTCAAGTATCGATGGGAAGACTCTTTCGTATCGAACGGCGTAAGCATTTACGTATTATATTTGGAAGGATATATTACATTATCCCATTCGACAGGATATGGTTACCGAATCCCCATCTTTTGGAGTGATTCCTGCTTTTGTCTGGCATCATGGCAAGTGTACAACTCTTTGAGGGCCTGCTGTACTTTATTCGACATTGCAGGTCATGTTGTTGATGGAGTGGATGACGGGGACACTGCTTGGCTCAGGATATGAGGCGCATTAGACCTGCCATTAGTCCCTAGGTCTTGCTTTGTAGGAGTAGAGACAGTGGGTGTCAATTTCTCTTTGATCTCCAAGACGACGGTAGCCAAGGTCTTTATAGTATCGTTCAACGCATTGAGGCCCGTCTCAAGGGCCTCTATACTGTGCTGCTGACTGGACCCTTCGCTGCTGTCCATGTTGTCGCCTTTGGCCATAAACACAGACATCATGTGCGGATAAGTATAAGGGACGATAGATCATTAGCTCTTTGATTCAGACGCTTGAGTCTCGCCATTTTGAGGATAAACTGGTAGCTTGCAATCATCCTCAGACTCATTGTAATTGCTACCCCTAGCTTTTTGACTTCCTGCACCTGCGAAAGTGTCTACGTCATACAATCATTCATTGGGTTGGAATACAGGATTATCATGAATGGCTGAGGGTTGGCCACCCCCAGCTAATGCTGTAACTGACATGTCATCTCCTTGCGGCAAGGATCCTGATTTGGAGCGCGTACCTTGGAACACATCCATACTGGACAGTACCATCTTAATACCCCCAGGCCAGTTTTTGGGCTTGTTGGTCGATATAGGAGGATTCTAAGAAAGCTTCTTGAGAGACGGAGAACACGATGCCGTGTTGCATGAAGTAACGCAGAGTTCATCTTCTTTTTTATTATATGCCATCGATCGTAGTCTTTGGAAGCCGGACCGCCTCTTTGGCTACGAAGTGGCTGTTTGGCAACAACAACAGTTGATGATGATCTGAGTGTAGTTGTGCCATGATTTAGACACGCTCTACATCATAGACCCCTCCCTCGCTTTACGCTTGTAGGGAGTTGTTGAGGTCTCCACTCCTGTATTCCTTTCGTGTGTGTAGGAAAGCTGTACGCAGTAGTGAGGATGTGGAAATAGCTTCCCTCTTCTTAGTTCCTGTGCATGAGACATGCTTAGGTCCTGATTAGAGAGTTGCTAATGAGGTAGACTCCTTCCATGCTTACAGGAATACTTTTCGCATGAGTCTATCTCGATAGTAGGTATCCCATGCTTGAATCGTGCACATGAGCACTCAAATGACAGCGGGGTTTCACTGGTCGAGGCATCAAAGCACTCGAACCAGTTTTGTATAGCTTTCTATTGGTTGTGTGCATGACTATAAATACGGGCCTTTGGTCTGCCGTCAGCATAGAACCTTGATCGCACGAAGCGCGTGGTGCCTTAGATTTCTTCCTACTACCCCTAGAAGGTGCATAATATTCAGAGTCCACCAGATTGGTTGGCATAGCACCTTGGCCATGTAAGGCACATGACGCCTTGGACCTCTTTGCGTTACTAATAGAAGGTTTGTAATGTTCAGAATCCAACATAGCCTTACCCGATGGGTAGGCAAATCTGTCAAAGACAGAAGTTCTCTCCTGCGTAGCCTCCTCCATCTGTGGGTTGACCACTACGTGCTTCTTCTGGCGTTGCGCCTTTGTCAAGCCCACCGTAGGGGAGCCGTACTCCTCGCTGCATTTTTCTGAAGTGCGAACTGAGCGAGGCGGCATACCAGCAGCAGCCAAAATCTTTTTTGTGGCTTCGTCATTCAGGGGGTTATGTAGTGTAGTTTCCTCTGTCGTACTGCTCGTTATAGCCGCCTTCAGCACCCAAATGCATCTAGTCTTCTTCAGTTTTATGAACCGCTTCAAAGGACTCGACTTCTCCTTAAATAGGATATCTTCAAAAGCTTTTTGGTCGAAACGTACTACCACTGTCTTTTGAAAAAAATTTAGCAAGTTGTCATCATATTGCATCACTACCTTCTCGTTGTTTGCCATGACAAAAGGTTATACGAACTTTTTGTATATTAAACGTGTAAAAAGTATAATCGATTCCTAAATAGGAGATCTAAGTACAAATTTTCTAAGGAAGTGTAACGGTATAGATCGAGCACCACAGCGGCTCCTTTACTCAATTGACGATCTAACGACGAGTTGGACTTGCTCTGGCATTCTGGTGCTTGTGATTGGAACTCTGGGATTGCCAATAAAGAGGATGCCGAAGTTGTAAAAATTTTGAAGCCTCTTTATCGAAGGAAAACTCCTTCTATTTATAGGGAAGTACATATACGATGTGCATAAGGATTATGCAGGAACGCTGCACGTAGAGATATGAAAGAATTTCGATGTTGCACGGTGAGGGCTGCTGCTGAGCTAATAAGTGACGAACGCTGGAATTCTCCTTTATCAAGATCTTGGGGGAATTATCAACATAACTGAATAAATGACCCGTGACGTGTATTTATTATTGATCGGACGAACCTGAGCAGATTATGTTCCTATCCCTGAAGTTCGATTTTGTCTTATCTTTGGGGGCCATTGGTTTAAACAAACCGATTGGATATGGCCCTCGTCTATAAGAACAAACTCTATCCTTATCTGTGGTTTAAACAAACCGATATGATATTACTTTTATCAATAGAATCAAACTTTGTCCTATCTTAAAAGCGGTGGTTTTTAAACAAAACAATCTGAAAAAGACATAAACACCCGTCTGGCCACGTAGAACTATGTCACCCCGAGGACTGCGCTTCTATGCGAGCTAGGCTTCTGGGCGATAGGTAGACTGTACTTCAGGCGACGAAGTCACTGCGCTTTTAGGCAACGAGGAGACTGTGCTTCAGGTGACGGAGTCACTGTAATTTTTGGCGAGGAGGAGACTGTGCTTCAGGCGATGGAGTCACTGCGCCTTTAGAGCGATGAGTGGACAAGTGCTTCAGGAAATAGAGTTACTGCACTTTTAGGCGAAGAGGAGACTGTGCTTCAGCGACGGAGTCACTGTAATTTTAGGCGATGAGGGGACTGTACTTCAGGCGATGAAGTTGTTGCACTTTTAGGGCAACGAGTGGACAAGTGCTTCAGGCAATGGAGATACTGTGCTTGAAGGCGATGAGTGGACTTGTGCTTTAGACAATAAAGCATAAGATGAAGGAGCCTTTAAACGGGCTGCACTTTTGGATGGGATGGAGGGTGTTGCGCTTCTGGGTTGAAGTGAGGGCGCAGTGGAAGGAATGAACTGGCCGTGCTTCTGAGTCAAAGGAGCTAATTTCTGTCGAAGTCATAAGAGCAATTAATGACAACTCTTATGTTAGATGAGTCGGTCATCCTCTTCTTTAATTACCGCCATTATTTAGGGAATTAAAGAAGTCTGTGGCCTAGGATTCAGTTGAATGAACCTATTCAATGAGATTCATTGTGATGAGTCTTAGGTTCATCCCATTAATTTTGGAGTCTTTGACCGATGGCCACGTGGCATGTGGGTTGGACCATACTCACCCTATATAAAAGGAAGCTTTTTCTGAAGGGTTACCTCTACTGTCTCTTAGAATTCTTACCGTCATGCTCGATCCTGACTTAGCATCGAATAACCGTTGGCCTTGCACAAGTTAACTGTTGGTTGTGGATACCTTCGTTCAAAGAAGCTATGTGTTTGTAGAAGAATAGATGCTGAGTTTTGAGATGCACTTGAGCATTTGGCATATGGAGTTCGAAACTGAACAGCATCTTGGAGGTCTTCGAGATCCAAGCTTCTAGGTCTGGATTGATTGACAATCCAAAGAGCCAAAGGTTGTGCTCTGTCTTGCTCAATTTTAGTGGCACACCATGTGCGATGGACTGAGTTCTTGTTCGGGCCAATAGCTACTTCATGAAGTGGCTCGCTCTGACTAGGAAGTGCTGCATGTCTATGGGGCTGCACGCATGTTGATGATTAACCCCCTCGTAGGCTTCTTTTTAGGTGTTTTAGGTCTTCATATGTAATCATGAAGAATCTGTAATAGATCTTTTGTAGACATAATTTTAATAGAGAACTATTTATGCATTACTTTTGTTCGTTTGTGTGACTTTAGTTGTCTATCTACGCTTTTGTAAAGCCATGTGTAGTGAGAACTTCACCTGCGCTTTTGATATGTCTGTACTTTTTTTATGCTTCTATAGCCTTGTTATCTCACTGATAGGTGTTTCTTGTTCACTGGTGTACTACGATGCTATTCATATTTTCTGGCCACTGAGGTGCTATATTATATCACTATTATAATCGTAGTTAGTCAGTGATCATAGCGTGCCTGTGCTACGATCTCTTTATTGAATGTTGTAGTCTACGCTCGAGATAAATCTAGATTTGCATTTTCGGCAACCAATACGGATTCACACCCAGTGTACCCGTACTACAGTATAACATCGAGCTATGATGATCATTTGCCTACGACACGCGATTCCACATGAATTGGGATTAAACTGGGATCCCCAAGACCACTTATTGATCTATAAGACATAACCATGCCCATGCGACAAAGTCATCTTACGTATGGCGATTCCTCATCCATACGGCATGACGATTCATCAACCATGTGGCATGGCTACAAAGTTAAAACACATGTATCAATCCGAATCCTTCAATGGGCAAATTTTAGTACTTTGTGCATATCGATCGATAAACATGAATAGGTTTAAAGCGTGATCTAACCCTTCAATAGTGAAAACCAGGGTTTTTAAATTATACCTGAAGCAATGAGAAATAAATGACATGTTCCAGCAACCTTGATCGATCAGTGACCACAACATCTTCTGTCGTATTCCTTTCTCGGGTTGGACGTCGTGTGGAGGATGATCTCCCAACCTTTTCTTCTCCTTGGCCGACCTCTATTTCTCTTCTAACGTGAAGAACAAATTTAGGGAAATTTGTTCTTTTTCTGATGTATATGACAACCAAAGAATATAGGGTATATATGAGCTACAACAGGGACCATGAGAAAAATTTAGGATTAGGTCTCTTAACGGATTTAGATATCATGTGTTCATCCCGAACATATAACTCAGGCCGGTTGACAATAGCTCATATACTAAAGAGCTATTATTGCACTACTTCATAATCCTAAATTACGTTTGTGGGCCCCTTCTTGTTATATGATTGTTCGTCTCCTCATGTTAAGATATCTAATGTCCATCGATCAAATTAAGTTACTGACAAGTGGACATCATTTATCCTTAAGTAGTACCACTCAACTTTATTTTTTATGTCAGATATAATCCACCAGCAGGGTTTACATGACAATCCTTATGAGCTTCTTAAGGGGACATCTTCAACCCGATATGTCAGGACATGGATTCCTTTCATAATCAACAACATATCATACACACAATGCTATTATTCAATTCATGAAGGTTGTTGACCCATAATGAATCTTACTTTTTTATGAGTCAAAGAATGCATACTACATTTACACGTCTGTTATTATATCCAGAATAAGAGCACAAGCATCCATAATAATAGATGTTTATTCCCTTATGTAGCCAGTACAAAGAGAAAAACCTCATGGGTCCTGTTTAATACACACAAAGTGCACTAGTGTAAACCTATAGTCATGATAGACTAATGCCATATTACACTACAACCTTTCCATTGGTTTGTCCATATCCATCTAGGTTGTGAACCATTTATGTATACTACAGGGAACTGATAATGATCTTGTGTACGACATCACACACCATATTATCTACATTATAGAATATCAGGCACTTGTATTAACATATAAAAAATATAATATACAAATTGCCTATATGATTCTAATTCAAAAATGATAAGGAAATATAGTTAATACAAAAGTGATATTTTTAGTATATAACCCTAAAACCTCCCACTAATACTCAAAGTGTTGCTTTTTTTGCTATACTATTACAAATCTCCAACTTATACTTAAAGCCATGATGCCACGCATCTGACTTCCATTCGCTCAACATGACTAGCAAAAGCCTTAGCTGGTAAGCTCTTTATAAAGGGATCAGCTAGGTTGTCTGTTGAAGCTATCTTGGTCACAACAACATCTTCTCTCTTTACGATATCTCACATCAAGTGGTAATTGCGCTCAATGTGTTTACCAATCTTATGGGATTGTGGTTTCTTCGAGTTTGCAACTGCACCACTATTATCACAATAAAGTATAATAGTCTTAGGCAAAGTATGTACCACATCCAAGTCCAATAATAGGCTTTAGAGCCAAACCACTTCTTTGGCTGCCTTAGAGGTTGCCACATACTCGACTTTTATGGTGGAATCAATAATATATTTTGCTTGATTCTCCTGTATACTATGGCTCCACCTCCGAAGGAAAATCCATAACCTGAGGTAGATTTTGTGGAATCCCTATCTGACTGAAAATCTGAGTCTCTATATCCTAAGGTCACTAAACTATCTGTCATTCTCCAGCCCCAAATTACATCGAACTAGACACATGACAACATCCCAGCTATACAATCCAGATAGACTACCCAATTTAATGGATCTATTAGAAAGTATTACACTGTAAATATAGTAAGTCAACTATAGTACATATGTATAATATGTCATCTAACCTTATCTATAATAAACTAAGGAAATATATGTACATTCAAACATCCTACAGTATAAATCATGAAATGAACAGTTTGGTAGAAACAAACCCACAGCACAACACTGAGTATGAAATGACTGGAAATAAGATAATTATACATCAAAACAACTAAGTAGATCAGGAAAAGCAAGTCTGCCAAGATTAGCGAAACTCTGCTAGAAGCACATCGAGCTCCTCAGATAACACAAAACTAGTCTCGAGTCCCGAATCGTAGATAGTCAGGTAAAAGTGCTCGTCAGGATCGGGAAGAAAAGTCAGATCCACAGAGGGATGTAACAAGATAATAATACATACCATAGAGTAAAAACTGAATAGCCATCTATGTGAATGCACTTGAGGATAACCTTGGTATGTATGGATAGGACTAGCTTAATAGTAATCTCTGACATAGTCTCTGGCTAGATACCATATATACATTGACATATATCTTCAATCGACAAAGCCTAGCGCTAGAGACAATTGCCTGATACGACAACATATATAATCCCCAATAACGTACAACATTATTAAGCCACTAGAAACATGTAATCATAACTTTATAGTTTCTTCCGAAGACTACGACAGACTAATTTGGCTGTCCCATACGCCTACTAATAATCCTCCCCACCCAACGCCAATGCATAGGTCGAGACTACAACCTGAACATCTCGTAACTATATGCCAATTCAAGTCTAAACTAGAACTATCTATTACTATGTATACACTATCACATGTGTTCCTTACATCGATAGCTAGTCGACTACATAAGCCCATATCCAACATGTTCTCATCCACACTCTTAGTGTCGTGAAATGATTTGTGTCAAGGTCTGGGAACTATAACAATAGCTCTACAAGTTAGGTGTGTCCACGAGGACTAAGTCAACATAGTTTATATCGGCGCCTTGGTCGACTGCACCTGAGGCATTCTCAGATGCGGCCTTTATACTAGAATAAGGAAACATGATAATATCATAAAAGTTTTTTACAGTAAAAACTAGGCAAGGTATACTTGCCTAGATCCCCGAAAAGAAGGAGATATGATCCAGATCCCTGGCGAGCAGTCAAAGTATCCTAGGAGCCTATTTAAATAATAAGAATTTAATTAATAATCAAAAGTTATTATTCATGCATAACATATTATTATTCATTACATATACAACATAACAATAGACTGTTACTAAACAAAAAAAAAACTAATTTCTAATGATGGGTTAAAATTGGGAATTAGTGTCACCTATAAGTCACTTAACCTTATAATCTTAAAAAAAATATATATACTCTACATATTCATATAAACTATGTCTTATATGCCCCTTACATTTTCTTATTAGATGCTATATAATCCTCCTAACAGGTTTTTCTTACATCGGTGACTTACGATTATTCCTAATGTCTTCCACTGGCAAATTCCTTATGTTGCCTCTTACTCATAGAGACTTCCCTCAGAATTATATCCTAATGATTTTAGTGCAATATTCTAATCCATGAGTCCTAAGTTGCACTTTTTTAATAAAATATTGGTTGTACAATTAGACCTTTTCCTATACCTGACCAGCTAAAATAAATAACAAAACCTAAAGTCCAGACTTAAAATAAAATTATAAAATCAAATAATAACAATAAAAAATTAAAGGCTAGTTTGTTCTAAAATAATTATTTAAGCACATTTATATAAAAACTAATGCCACATCTATACTATGTTCAGATATAGGTTTTTTAGGTCATGTTGAATACCGTTTTAATCAATACTTGTACCAATATATATATATATATATATATATATATATATATATATATATATATATATATATATATATATATATATAACATAATGATATTTGTTTATAAATATCGTTTTAAAAGTTTTTTTAAGTTCATAAGGTTATAAGGTTATGTTACCATGTTGTACAAAAATTACGGAGATGGAAACATGCATATATGTCATTCAACATTCATAAACATACAACCTACAACCGAATAAAATTCAGATTTCTGTACAAATCACATTAAATAATGTTTTAATTAGGTAATTAGGGTATCTACCTATGTCTCGACATGCAAGGATGTTTAAGTTCTAGTTCACAAGATTTGGGAACAATATCGAAGGTGTACTTACTTGAAACTTGATTGGACTCAAATGAATCCAACCGAAGTTCTAAAACAGTCTGCTAGTGTTCTAAAGGGTTTTAAGAGAGGAAAATGACATGTTCTAGGCTCGAGATTCCTCTCCAAGTGAGTCCACACCTAAGGCTATCATCTACGCTCAATCCTTGATGGCTACGCCTACCCTAATGTTTGTAGGAACCCTCCAAAGTTCATGTAACTTCAGCCTTCCTCCACAAAATTTCACCAGGCTTGAGAACAGTTTTGGGGAGGAAATGTGTGTAAAATAATGGGGGAAATGAGAGATGAAGGTAGTATAGACCGTGGGAGAAGTTATGGAAGGGTGGGCTTAAGTTTAGGAGAGTGGAGAGGTAGTTTAATTAACCAACAATGAGTGGGGACTGCCCCTTCCAACCCACCAACATATGGCCATGTACACTTTTGTACACATCAGTTTTTGGGTCTAACTCGAGTCTAAACCCCTTAACTTGAAGTTAGTTACCCCTTCCCCCAGGCTAAGTTAGGTTGGGTGATCATTAGGTTGCTTATTTTGGGCTAAAACTCAAGCTAAACCCACTTAAACCTATGTAGATTATAACTTATTTGAGCCAATTTTCTCTAAGCTTACAAACCCAATAAGTTGGTATAGAAAAGGCCTAGAGTCATAAAATAAATGCATGTAGATTCCTTGTTTCCTCTAAACATCAAATAACCATGTATATCTCAATATAGGTTTGTGTGATACCAATTTGGACAGCAATTCTCATTCATTGCTCTGATGACATGAGAGTATATTCTCTAATAGTTCTTTCATTTATTTGATGATTACTGTGATTCAGCTTCTAGTATAGTTCTATTTGATTCTCTGTCATAATACGTATTGGTATTCTGGATTCATTCACTCGTCCTATATGTATTTGACTCGTCTGTCCTCTATTACTTGCACCACTCACAAGAACCACCTACTCCAAACAAGTACTCATTATTCCAATCAAAAAAGAACCATCACTACAAGCAAGATAGTCCTCGCTGCTGGGTCCAGCGTACGATCTGTCGTATTCAACAAGAACTATCATTACAAGAAAGATAGCCATCGTCGATTACCCAAGTGTGCGATGTGCCCTATTACAAGAAAGATAGCCGTTGTCGCTTGGTCGAGCGTGCGACGTGACATATTACTCGTCTAAGCATGAAAGATAGCCGTCGCATGCTTGCCAAGGGTGCAATGTGTCATATTTACTCGCTACCTATTTACATGTCGAGAAACAGTATTTCAAAACACACTGGATTAGTGTCGTATACGAGATTCACATTATTTCATATCTTATAGATTGGACTCGTATCACATTATTCTATTTATTTATCTCTATTTATAGTCTTCATTGCCATGCTCTTCTGGTTCTCTGTATTTACTTACCTTGTTCTAAACTGTCTATTTCATTACCTGTCTCAACTTCCATGATTCATCAAGTATAACTCTCTATAACTGCTTTATAGTCTTTGTCATTTATATGGGATTGCTAGAGGAGATGTGCTCGTTCCATCCTGACTGGATATATTTTTTGGATGTTTGCCCAGAGGATACGTATCCTACCTTCGTTGGATCCGTAGAGGGGATATCTACCTTGGGTCCCGATTCTCAGGAGTGACCAAGAGACTAGTTTAGTAGACTTGTTTTAGATTCACTGTTTTAAACTTGTGTTGTAATAAGTGGACATTTTGACATTGTATTTGAGTCTGTTTCAGATATTATTTTAGCTGTTGTTTATTGAGTCATTATAGTTATTTTAGACTACTGTGATATCTTATCGTGCTTTAGACTATGATTGAGTATTATCATATCTTTATACTTATCCTTCATTCGGAGTTGAGATCTATAACAGGTAAAATATATATCATTGTGTGAGTTGTTAGTTAGCGACCTAGAACAACATTCTACCGCCGATTCTGCAGTGTAGGATGGGCGCTGTTATGCACTCATGCCCCTATACCAGGTGTGTGTAGTGACATATCCTATGACAAAATAAGATTAAGATAACTACCACAACTAGTCTAGGTTTGGTTGAACACCATGTTCATCAAATTCATAAATACAACTGGTGCATTCGCTAGTCCAAAAGGCATCATCAAGAACTCATAATGATCATAGCGAGTCCTTGGTAAATTTTCTCTGTGCAGCTTCACCTAGTGGTACTCCAACATCAAATTATTCTTCGAATATGCCTATGGTTCTTACGACTAGTCGAACATGTCTATGGTAAACTATACCTCATTTACTAGAACGATCTTGGGCCTAAGATAATCAAATAGTCTAAAGATGACGAACTCCTACTCATACAGAAACATAGACTACCTACCAAGGTTTTCTAAGAAGATGAATACGCATTGTTGAATTTCATGTTCTAACTTATGCAACATTAAAGATCATGTCTTAACTCCAACTAGTTCACCCACTTCGGTGGCCTGGTTTTCCTCCAATCGCAGCTTCTAAAAATACGAAGTTACCATGAAGAATGCATTCTTACTAGGTCCTAGCCATCCTCGGATCCTCTTTTATTATTCCACCTATGCATAGAATTGCTCTTATATTCCTCCTCTTTATACCTTCATGTTTATCTTATTCCAACACAAATTTTCTAAGTACGAGTTCTTCAAAATCCCAAACCAACTTGTATCGATAAAATGGTCTAACATATCAACGACATACCAGTCTTCTTAAGCTCGTATTTTCAATTCTGCTTTCCAGTCATTAGTTAGGTCTAGCCACAAAAGATCGGAATATCACAATCAATTATTATACTCTATGTCATACCACTATAGGTTATATATCAGATCTTCTTAACAATACAATTAACAATCTACCCTTACTAGCCGTCGAAAGCTAATTAATACTTACAAGTATGCCTAACCCTTCTACGTCTATCCGCTGTGTAAAGATGGAAGTTAATGCCGAGCAGTACATATATGTAGCAGTTGACAATCTATCTAACTTTTGGCAAATCTTCTAGTCCGTGTTGTTAATAGGTCATTCCAAGAATATTCATGCTATCTATAGATGTCTTTCTAGTCTAACATATAACCTTTCTATGTCTATTTGCTTAGTAAAGATGGAAGTTAATGTCGATCAGTACATATATGTAGTTTGGTAAATCTTCTAGTCCAGGTTGTTAATAGGTCATTCTAAGAATAGTCCTGCTATCTGTTAGGGTTATATTCTAAAAGCATCACTTTTGTAGTAACCTTATTTCCTTAAATTTTGAATGAGAATCGTATGGACAAATGTTTACATATTGTATTTGTTGTAAGTGTTAATACAAATATCTGATATTCTATATTATAGACAATATGGTGTATATGGTGTGTGGTGTCACACAGAAGATCATATGATCAGTTCCCTATGGAGTATATAAATAGTTCACAACCTAGATGGACTTGGACAATCTATTGAAAAGGTTGTAGTGTAATCTGGTATTAGACTATCTTGACTATAGTTTTACACGAGTACACTTTGTGCGTATTGAACAGGACCACTTGAGGTTGTTCTCTTTGTACTGACTACATAAGAGAACAAACACCTCTATTATTATGGATGCTTGTGCTCTTAATCTGGATATAATAACAGACATGTATATGCAGTGTGCATTACTTTGACTCATGAAAGAGTGAAATTCATTATGGATCAACAACCTCTACGAATTGGGTAATAACATTATATGTATGATGGGCTGTTGATTAAAAATGGAATCCATGTCCCGATACATCGGGTTGATGATGTCCCCTTAAGGAGCTCATAAGGATTGTTATGTAAACCCTGTAGGTGGATTATATCTGACATGACAAATAAAGTTGAGCGATACTACTTAAGGATAAAAGAGGTCGAATCAATATAGTTGTCAGTAACTTAATTTGATCGACGGACATACGATATCTTAACATGGAGAGCCAGACGAGCATATAATAAAAGGAGCCCACAAACATAATTTGGGATTAGGGAGATGGTGCAACAATAGATCATTAGTGGACCGAGCTATTGTTAATGGGCCTGAATTGTGTGTTCGGGCTGAACACGGGATATCTAGATCCGTTAGGAGGCCTAACCATAATTTCTCCTCATGGTCCCTGCCGTAGCCTATATATATCCTCTATTCTCTGGCCGCCAAATTAGAGATCCAAAATCTGAAGCTTTCTCTAAATTCGTGATTCACGTAAGGAGAGAAAGAGTGGGCTGCTAAGGGGAAGAAAAGGTTGGGAGATCGTCGCCCATACGACTTCCAACTCGAGGATGGAACACGTACAGAAGATATTGGGGTCGTCCGCTCGAGATTGCCAAGAATTACTTGTCTTCTTTCCACCGCAGGTATAATTCGTTAACCCTAGTTTCCGCCTATGAAGGGTTAGAACACGTATTAAATCTGTTTAGTTTTTTATCGATCAATACGTACACCAAAGTAAGGGTCCTAGGTATTCCCAGTTCCATCAATTGGTATCAAAGACACTTTGGATCTGCATATTGATTGATACGTCCATGTTGTCCAATAAAACCTGTACTGTGTAATAGTCGATAGATGTAGATCTGTTCTAACTCGATTTTGTAGGCAACTTAGATCCAACTATTATGGTCCAATGCATGTTTTTTATTGTGTTGTTTAAACTACGGATATGTCGTGGATGTTGTTGTTGCTGTGGATGTAATTAAAATCACGAGGGTTGATAATGCTTATTATTTGAATTTTTCAATCTAGATTATGTGTGAACTCTTTCGGGAGGCATAGGATTGATGTAATTTTAATTATTTTTGATCAATCGTGATGGTGGTGGTGGTTGTTTCTGACGCCGGACGAGATGCTGGTTTTAAGTAGTCCAGAGGCAGATAGATGATTTTCGATGAAGTTGAGGATGGAGCAGGAAAGATGACTATAATAGTTGGATATTTTTTTCTTATTTGTTGTCATTTTGCTTTTTTTGATTATGCATGTTTATTATTGTGTGGATGTTTTTTTTGAAAAACTAAGCCTACATTAATAATGGACAATATGGACATAATATCAACTAGTAGAAAAACCCTCATTGTTAAATAACTAAGTGGGAGGGGATATTTATTTAGTATAAATCCTATGTTCTCCATTACTAGTTTTTAGGTGATGTAATTATACTTGCGCGTTGGCTTTAGTGCCTTCCTCCATATCGGATGAGTATAATTATGGATCACCAGTACAAACTTTCTTAGGGATAATTATAGAAAGTTACCTAATATTTGTTCACTTCTCCATCTGAAGGAACTCATTACAAGGTAATGGACTTAGTATTAAGTAATGGTATACACTTAGATACAAATAATGGTATCCTACCCATCGGAGTCACTGCTATTATTTGTATAACCAGAGCAAGACCAACATATTAATTTTATTTGTCATAAAATTATGTTGACATGATAGTAAAATTAATAAGAAAAACATACATGAACAAAGTTGAATTTGTATACGTCTATACTATCGTAACATGCAAAATTCATGGTGTTCAAGGTGTTGTTGAATTTCTTATTATTGTTTTGAGGGAATCAATATTTAATTAATTCAAAAAAATTTTTTGTCCTACATAATTTTATTTATGTGATTATCAGGATTTCAAAAATTGGTTCTTTCAGTCCACTTATGGTGATTCTTAAAGAAAATAAACTTACTGGACCTAATTATATTGACTAGAAACGTAATTTGGATATTGTTTTGACTGCTGAGGAGTACAAATATGTACTTGTTGAAGCATGCCCACCTAAGCCTGATGCTAACTCTGATGAAGAGGTCAAAGAGGCTTATAAGAAGTTGAAAAAGGCAGATAAGATGGCGCGATGTTACATTCTGGCATCTATGTCAAATGTACTGCAACATCAGCATCAGGCCATGGCCACAGCTTATGACATGATGTATAACCTCAAGGAACTCTTCGGACATCAGAGTAGAGCAGCTAGGCAATTTCCTATAAAATGTTTGATGAATACAAAAATGGCTGAGGGTACACCAGTAAGGGATCATGTTCTCAAGATGATGGGTCATCTGAATGAGATGAAGATCCTTGGAGCTGAAATCGATGGAGAATCCCTGGTCGATATCATTCTCCGGACTCTGCCTAAAAGTTTTGACAATTTTTGCCTTAATTAAAACATGAACAAAAGGTTGTATAGTTTAGCAGAACTTGCAATAGAGCTACAGGATAATGAATCTCTCTTTAAGCAGAGTGGTCATATTTTTGTTTCTGAAAAGGCTTCCACTTCTAAGCCAAAAGGCAGTAAGAAGAAGAATTTATTAAAAAATTCTAATCGGTACCAAATTTATTAAAAAATATAGTAGAAATTTAGGGGTTTTACATCCTACCCAACTTAAAAGAATTTTTTTCCTCGAAATTAAGAATTAGTAGGGGGTGAGAAGGTACAGGGGGTATTATTGAGGAACAATCATTCACAACATGCACTAGGAAATCGTGATTTCAATAATGGCGAAAGTAATCATGGGTTAGCGCAAGAAGAAAAAATGGGTAAAGTTTAAAGTTAAAACAAGATAACAGGCAATAAAGAATATTATGGTAAGAGAAAATAAATTAACGTTATGGCTTGAGAGTAGGTCGAGGGAACGATTAGGAGAACGATTAGACTCACTCCTAATTTAAGTGATTAGGAGGTCATGATAGGGCCGAGAAAAGGACGAGTAGTTTAGGATGAAGTTATAGCAACATCGTGTGATAATGGTCATAATCGATAGAAAGGCTAGAGGAATTTCTAGTACAACGTCTTCGTCCTTATAAAATAGGTGAAGGCGAAAGCAATAGGTAGTTCAAAAGACGATATTATCGAATGCAATACGTGGTGCAAAGACGACCGAATAATTTCAAAAGAATTGTCAAGACAATCATGGATGGGATTCTAAAGGCCAAGTTTAATTATGTTCCATCCACGTAGAATAATAAACAAAAGCGAACCAAAGTACACTCGGTTGATCAGACCATCATACACCGGTTCTGATTAGACAATATGTTAGTGAGCGCGCTCAATAGCATAAGTCATGAACAAACTCGATAAATGGATGAGTTTGCAAAACTAGATTATAGTAGCAACATTAGTCAATGTGGTAAAAACATAGGCACGGGAGACTAAGATTGGAAGAAAGTAGAAATTGGTTCGAACTTTTAAAGGATATTAGTCATGTCATGTGATGGTCTTCATACAGCCATCCTATAGTCTTATTGTCCAAGTCTTTGGGTGCCTAGATGGGTTAGGGTCCTCTAAATTCTAGAATCTAAGTAAACTTACTAATATAGGTCACAAGGACAAAGGGATTGCTAGGTCATAAGGCATTCTACCCAACTTAAAGGAATTAAACTAATGGTGTTTTGGGACAAAAGTAACATGTATAACTAGTAAGGATCATCTGTCTAACCACTAGCAAGCACGATGGGAAGATAAGCATTATGATAGAAGGAATCAAGCAAGATGCAATCGATGAGTCGAACGGTAGTTCGAATATGGAATCGAGGAAAAAGGTCAAGTATGTGGATGACATCCTAGACTTCTAATCCTATTTGCAGGCCTGCTTGGTACGATAAAGTAACCAAACAATTTATCTTGACCTGCATGGGCCACAACAAAAACATGTCACGTTCCAGTCCCAAAATATGTAGGACTAGGAACGTAGACATGCCAGCCATATAATAGATATACGTAAGCTGTAAAATACAGTAGAACCATGACTAATCTCATCCACACAAAATAAGTAAATAAAAGATATTATATAATGATAATGAATTATCTTGATACAATATGTTGGACGGAGACAAATTCACTACCAACAAGTAAAGGAAAAAATACATAAGAAAAGAAATAATTTTTGGTGAGGAAGCGAAGGCGATCCAAGCGCAATCATCCTCGAAGAAATGGAGATGGTCACGGCTAGAGCTAGAACACCTGCGAAAGACACGAGCACACACCTGGCGAGATAACTAGGTCCTCGGAGGGACGCAACAAGACATAATATAATACCATATAAACTGAATAAATATTGCTCAAACAAATAAGTCAATTGAATTATAATATGGTCCAATACACACCTATTAAAATAGCTTACCATCCCCCCAATCAAACAAGGACATGAGATGGTAAACTAATTCACGATGACGTATCTTTCCATGCTATAAATCCAATATGGTATCCGGACCCCAACAAGGCTCAATACCTTCTCATCGGAGTAGTAAGCCACACCTACAACCAAACAAGGACAAGATGTGGCAAACTAATCTGTGACAAGTTATTGTTCCAAGCCACGATCAGATACAATTACCCAAACGAAAATTACTCATACCTAACGGATAAAGGTGTCTAACCGTTCTAAGTGAAATGTAGTTAAGAACAATCCTTCCTACGCATGGGTCCTGGCTAAACTAGGATTGGCATAGTCCTCCCTTGGGGTACCAAAGGCCCAATCAATAAGAGCATAACGTTCCGCAGAACGCCGGTGGCCATCAGTAATCATGGGTTATCAAACCCGTATCTCTAGCAGAGCTTTCGGGTCACAAAGGAAAGTGCATCGAAGCCCATATGCTAAGGAATTGCCCTCCCTGCCCAATGCCTACTATGTTGTATCCATAACAGAAAATCTCTATAACCGCTAAGTCAAACTCGCATGCAATTCTATTAGCTGTTAAACCTATCGCACGACTTGTACGTACCGGTGGCCGGCCAATCATGCACATCCGTGTTCTACATGCGACACACAACTTCGTGGTACAACGTGTCAAGGCCAATGAATGTAACACTGAAGGTGGTCCCTTAAATCTAGGTTTAATGTGTAAAAAAAATAATACATAGCAGAAAATATAACTGAACAGTAAGTTCTAACAAGTTATGCCATGTATCACAGTTTATTTTGCATAAAGAAAATAATGAATAATGCATAAAATATGAGCTAAAATAAATAAACAGCAAATGGCAAGGTGTCTTGTCTGGTAGGACGTCCGGTGTACTGCAATGATCTATGTGGCATGAACTACAACTTCGGTGTAACAACTATGTAGGGTGGCCTCGGGTGGTGGCAAGAACAGTTCCATTGTGTTTAGAAGGGTCAATTTTGCTAGGGTGGACATAAGGTAGTATAGTATTGGCAAAGGAATAGGAAGATTGGGATTGGTCATTGACATGAGAAAATTTATAAATAATAATAATATATATTCATTTTCTTTTAGAAAACTATTTATATTACTTGATAAAATATTTTATGGTAAAACTAGCTTTGAGATAAATATATAACAATATAAAGATTGCTTTTAGGTAAAACCCAAGATTTGTGAAATATACTCCTCAGATGGAAGCTATATTTTTATTGGTAAAACTAATATTTGATAAATACATAAAAATATGGAAAACCGATTTAGGCTAAAATTCTATGTTTTATAATAATAAATATGATTGATAGCATACTACTTATATTTAGTCAAAATATTTAATAACTACATTAGAAAATTACTTATAATATTCGAAAACTATAATTGAAATTATAATTAAAATCTATGTTTTTCTTTTATTCAAAATATTCTAAATAAATATCTGAATGTCATAAAAACTATTTTCTTATATCAACGCTATAATTTAACTAGGTAGAAAATATTAGAATCATCCAAAAATAATACAACTAATATATTTCAAAAATATCTCGATATGTATTAAAATAATTAATAAAATTAATATAAGTAAAGCCAAACAAATATACTTAATTAATATCAAAATAACATTAATGATAATATTAATATAGCAATTATAACCATACAGCATATTTTGTACTGATAATATAAAGAAATAATAATAAAAATAATAATAATAATAACAATAATAAAAAAATAATAACAATAATAATAATGAAATAATAATAATAATAATAATAATAATAATAATAATAATAATAATAAGAATAATAATATTAATAATAATAGTAACATATTACTAATAACAATACAACAACTAAAACAAACACTGCTGCTTCCTCCCTTATCGAGAAGAAGCAAAAAATCAGAAAGAGAGATGGGAAGTCAGAAGAGAGAAAAAAAGGGAAATGAGAATGGAGGGGGTGAGAATCGGAGTGCGGTGATGTCGGGGCGCTGCTCCGGCGTTGGGTTGCGCCAGACCCAGAGAGGGGGGAGACGGAGAAGAGGAAGTCGGGGGAGAGAGAGAGGGCGGAGGGATAGGCTGAGGAGACTCGGAGAGAGAAGGGAACGATGGGAGCGGTCGGGCGGAGGGTTTCTGGAGGTGGGCAGCGTCGATCTGCGCGGAGGCCAACGCCAGGTCCAACGGCGATGGTCACGGCGGAGGAGTGGGGTTCGATCGGGCGATAGAGGAGGAAGTGAAGTTGAGACGGCGATGCTCGCGCTGGCGCGGCGGACTCATGGGTTTTCGGTGTGCGCGGGCGGTGCGCTCGCCGACACGGGACGATGTTCAGCGGTCGCAGGCTGGGAGCGGTCACCGGCGGTATCGCGGGGGCTGGAGTTTACAGTAGGGCGCTCGACTAGGCGGTGCGACGGAGGAGACCTAGGGGTGCGGCAGAGTTCGGGGAAGAAGAAGCTCGCCGGCGCACGAAGGGAGGCGTGGGGGCTGCGCAGAGCACGATGGTGAAGTGAGTCAGTTAGGTTTAGAATTCTTTGAATTAGGGTTTTTCTTGGTGGTGGTGCCGGTGGCGGAGGTGGCCGTGGTGGCGGTGGTAGTTGGTCGGTGGTGCACGGATAGGGAGGTCGGCCGGAGTGGGTGATGGCAGTAACGGTGGTTGGCCGGGGTTTGGGTGTACGGTGTTGTGGGTGTGCTGCTGGTGGGGTTTTGGTTGCTGAGGATGGTGGTGCTGATGGCGGAGATGGTCGTGGTGGGTTCAGCTGTGGGGCCAACGATGGTCGAAATAGGGTGAATGAGGAGGTAAATTGGGTCTGTGATGATGGTCGCAGGAGACGGAGTCGGAGTAGGATGGTTGCACAATCCGTGTCGGGTGTTGTGGGGATTCGGGTCCAGGGTGTTGGACACGAAGGAGAGAGAAAATTTGTATATGTAAAAAAAAATAACCTATTGGAAAGACACCCGGGGTCGGACCCGAGGCCATCACGGCTGACACGAGGATTGATGGAACACCGATACGAGGCACGCCTATTTGTGGTAGAAAATCTGTAAAATAATTATGGAGGAAACAATATGGAGGCTCCCCTATTTATAGGGTTGAGAAAAATCTTAGTTGATAAGGATTAGGAGTATTTAAACCCAAAAATAGATACTACTTAATTTAAATAATTTTTAAAACAATTCAAATCAATTCCAAATTCAATCCAAATTAAATATAGATAAATCTAAATCCATAGATTCAAATTTGTAAATCATCATAATTAATTTAAGCAAATATCAACCGTTTTAAAATATATTTTTATGAACAATAAAATTATAATAATAATTAATTTCAAAAATTATATTATTATTTAAAAATAAACTAATAAAATATTTATAAAATATATATGTATGTACGAAAAATATTATTTATTTTTAATAATTGTTATAAACGAAAGGCCTTTTATAAATAAAATAAATAAAATAATGAACTTGGAAATTTGGTACGATAGCTAAAATAATTATTATATATATTATTTTGAAACTATAAAAATAGAAAAAATATTTTTCTAAAATATGTACGCTCGCACATATTCGCACTCGTCGAGCAATTACGAAAAATAAAATTTCGCACACGACGTACAATGCAACTATGCGACGTACAAATACAAATATTAAAAAAAAATCAGTACCAAATTTATTAAAAAATAAAGTAGAAATTTAGGGGTTTTACATATACAAAAAGTGTGACAGAAATGTGGTGGTTTCCTAGTACTTTATGTGGATGGCATCTTGCTCATTGGAAACAATATGAAGGTGTTATCTGATGTAAGGGCATGGTTATCCAAACAATTTGATATGAAGGACTTGGGAGAAGTGGGTCACATCATTGGGATCAATGTTCTACGAGATCGCAAGAAAAGGATGTTGGGCTTATCCTAAGCTTCCTATATCGATATTGTACTAACTCGTTTTAGTATGCAAAATTCTAAGAAAGGTTTCTTAACTTTTAGACATAGAATTGCTCTATCAAAGAAGCAGTGTCCGAGGACACCTAAAGAGATAGAGAACATGAAGGTAGTTCCTTATGCTTCAGCAGTAGGAAGCTTAATGTATGCAATGCTATGGACGAGACCGGATATCTGTTTTGCCGTAGGCATGGTCAGCAGATATCAGTCTAACCCCAGACAAGAGCACTGGACTGCCGTAAAGCATATTTTGAAGTACCTAAAAAGGACTAAAAAGTATATGCTAGTTTATCAGGAAGATAGATTATTTCTCTTGGGGTATACAGACTCAGATTTTCAATCAGATAGGGATTCCAGGAAATCTAACTCAAGTTATGTGTTTACTTTGGGGGGTGGAGCCATTTTGTGGAGGAGTATCAAGCAAAAATGTATTGTTGATTCCACTATGGAAGCCGGGTATGTGGTAGCGTCTAAGGCAACCAAAGAAGCGGTTTGGCTCAGAAACTTTCTGTTGGACTTGGATGTGGTACCTAGTTTGCCTAAGTCTATTATACTTTATTGTGATAATAGTGGTGCAGTTACAAACTCGAAGGAACCGCGAGCCCATAAGACAGGTAAACACATTGAGCACAAGTACCACCTGATACGAGATTTCATAAAAAAGGAAAAGTTGTTGTGATCAAGATAACATCAGCCGAAAACCTAGATGATCCCCTTACAAAGTGCTTACCAGCTAAGGCTTTTGATAGTCATGTTGAGGGAATGGGAGTCAGATGTGTAGCAGCATGGCTTTAAGTATAAGTGAGGGATTTGTAACAGTATACTAAAAAGTAGTGCTTTGAGTATAAGTGGAAGATTGTTCGGATTATATACTAAAAGCATCACTTTTGTAGTAATCTTATTTCCTTAAATTTTGAATGAGAATCATATGGGCAAATGTTTGCATATTGTATTTTTTGCAAGTGTTAATACAAATGTCTGATATTCTATATTATAGATAATATAGTGTGTGGTGTCACACAGAAGATAATATTATCAGTTTCCTATGGTTTAAATAAATAGTTCACAACCTAGATGGACTTGGACAATCTATTGGAAATGTTGTAGTGTAATTTGGTATTAGTCTATCTTAACTATAGGTTTACACTAGTACACTTTGTGTGTATTGAACAGGACCACTTGAGGTTGTTCTCTTTGTACTGACTACATAAGAGAACAAACACCTCTATTATTATGGATGCTTGTGCTCTTAATCCGGATATAATAACAGACATGTATATGCAGTGTATATTACTTTGACTCATAAAAGAGTGAAATTTATTTTGGATCTGTTTGCCATAAAAATCAACAACAGGTATTACAGAACACTGGAATTGATTGCAAACTCACTTATACAAAGAAAGGGCCTAGAAAGAAAGCCTAGAAAATAATCTAAGTATAATTGTTTAGTTTTGATTCTGGGGGGTGATGGTGGAGGCTCGGGAAAGTGCTATCAACTCTGCCTTACTCCGTGGACTAACTGATGTAGTCTCTAGCTCGTGAAGATGTTGCTTTCTTCTTGAAGGTTGCCAGTCTTTTGCAGGGGTGTGTCACCTTGATATTTATAATAGGATAGATTTTGAGTCACAGAGACGGCTTCTAGCCACGTGGATGATTAGCATGCGAAGACCCGCTATGGGATGCCATCTGTTGGTTTGTTAGAATTTTGTTGCAACAAATCTGGATAGTTGAGGAATTGGTCAGATTGCCACGTGTCCCGTTGCGTATGATATTTTCAGTCTTCGATCATGCGGGGTCGCATGAGACTCATGCATGCGGCCTGGATCATAATTACTTCCGGCTGCCTGTAGTTCTAGAAATTTTGGGGCTGCATAAGTTGGGCCGCATGAGGTTCATGCGGCTTGGATGACGCTTTTTTGGCCGCATGGAGGCATACGAACCCTGCTTTTGGGCGACGTCTCACGTCTTATCTTTCTTGTCGAAGTGTCAGAACTGTCATATTTTGCCAGGACTAGTCAACTTTATCAGTCGAACTGCTCCTCCTTGGTCGCAAATTTTCCTTCTACAGCTGTTTGTCGATGGGCCGCATATATCTTTGAACAGTCATGCGGCTTTCCTTCATGTGGACCTGTTTGGCCCGAAGTACCTATGCGGTAATTTATAATCCGCATAAACTCCATATTTTTCATATTTCTACAAGACTCCCTTCAAAGTTTCCAACTTACAAATTTGAAATACTTTGAATAAGAAGCTTAAAAAATATGCCAAGCCGTAAGTAGTCTTCAAGTTACAGGAAGTGGTTTTCGAACTTGAGTCGCAGAGAAGTAATGAGCTGCAGAACAAATCTTGAGTCGCAGGGACGCTTTGAGCCGCAGAGAGTCTGCCAGCTGTCACTGTTGTATTTAATTCTTCTGACTCGGTTATGGATCTATTTTCGAGATAAAGCCGACGGTTACTGGGGATAAAGTTCCCAAACGTCGACTCTATCTTTAATGATCTCGAAAACCGAAGAGACGCTCGACGGTTACTAGGGATAAAGTCCCCAAACGTCGTCTCTATCTTTAATGATCTCGAGAATCGAAGTGTATCTCTTCAGCTACTCTATAAATAGGAGTCATTCAGAGAGAGTCTTTCCTCTTTCACCTTCTTCTCCTTTATACTTTCTGCTATGGCTCTAAAAGCTTCTAAGTCGATTGGTGCAACGGCCAAAGGGGAGAGACTTGCTTCTCCGTCGAGAGCGGTAGACACTTCTTCCATTAATTTTGATATGCAACCTTCTCCCAAGGGTAAGGGTGGTAAGCAGATGATGACTGAAATTTTGTACGCGGGGCTGTCGTATACTGCTACTGCTATAAACTTGGTCGATGTATGCCCTATCTCGTCTGGACCACATGTGTTCTATACGATAGGGCTGCACAGACTGAGTCGCATAACCGCTGCTTATCCGAACTTGAACTGGCTGAGTGCCTCAAGATAAATCTGTATGAACTTTTTATGACCAAGCCGTATAGGTGCCGTATGAGCACTTTATGATTGGGTCGCATGAATACTGTAAGATTGGGTCGTATGATCGCCATGTAACTGATTAGGCCGCATGAGTTTTTTATGACAGAGCTGCATGATAATGACTGAGACGTATAAATACATCATGAGTGTTTCATGAAGCTGGCCTCATAACTGTGGACTATATGAGTTCTATTTTGGCTGGGCCGTCTAACTGGCTAGCCGCATAACAGAGTTCTTTGTTTTCTCGGTGCTGAATCCCCCTTCTTCTCATATTTTTTTCATAGGGGTCGGGCTAGCAAGCTTCTTCAGGATCGGTGTCGGTGATGGAGTGAAAGTATAATATTCTGGCGCCTACATCAGAGAGCTCAAACTCATCATGCTTCGGAAGAGTTTTTCCTACGCCATTTTGGCATACACATCAAACAACTCAGGACTCTTCATGCTTCGGAAGAGTTTTCCCCAAATGGTAGGAAGAGCCTTTATACCTCGGAGAGTTGGACGGTGGTCAGACGTCGTTATGAACGTCGCGCCTTCACGGCTCTCCAGGTAGGCGGAACCACCATCAGGGACCATATTTTGATAGTATTTTTGTTTGCCATTGATTGTAAAAGTACAGAACAATTATCGAAGGACTGAACTTTAGACTCACAATACAAACTCGCTTGTACAAAGAAAGCCTAGGGACAAAAACCTAGGTACAATAATCTAAGTACAATTGTTTATTTTAGATTCTGGGGGTTGACGGTAGAGGCTCGGGAAAACACGGCAGCTCTGCCTTACTCCTTGGACGATCGGGTGCAGCCTTGGCTTTGTAGAAGAACTGCTTGGCGTTGATGAAGAAATACTCTCTTTATTCTCTCTGGATCCGAGGGGGGGTGTGCTCTCTCTCTCTGCTCTCTGCTCTCTGCTCTTCTATGTCTCTCTCCGTCTCTGTATCTTCTGTCTGTCTGTTGCAAGGGAATGGCACCTTGCTATTTATAAGAGTGGGGGGCATCATTAGGGTTTGCAATGATTGCCCATTCTCAAAAGTTGGTGGTTAAGGATCAATGAATCTGGGCCGCTCATAATAGATTTGAGCAATTAATGTGATTGCATCAAATCTCTATGGGCAATTAATGATGATTGTCATAAATCCTCACGATTTGTTATGCTAAGCTTGGATCTCCTGCCACGTGTTCAATTTGATTGATTGCAAATGATCTGATTTGATCCCAATATTTGTTTGGGATTTGTTGATGGATTTCGGTCAATTTGATGCCACGTGTCCCATTATCATGCCACGTGTCTTAACTATGAGCCACTTGGAAAATCTGAGCCGTATGAGGACTGCTCCCCATTGAGCAGCATAAGGCTGGCCACGTGTTAAGGCTGCTTGGGAGTGGCCCCTGAACATTTGAACCGCATGGTGGTGATCTGAGCCGCATGAGCGTAGGTGACCGCATGATGGGTGCTTTCTTCGTGAGCCGCTGGAAGATAGTCCTCGTGAGCCGCATGGAGATAGCCTCTGCTTGAGCCACATGGGGTAGTTCTCGTGAGCCGCATGGGATAGCTTCGGCCTAAGCCGCATGGGGTGGTCTCTGTTTGAGCCGCATGCAACTGTCCACATGTCAAGGACGCGTGAAGGTTTCTGGGTTTTAGGGGATTGTGTCAGAGATCTCCTTCGTTTCCCTTGGAATCTGCCATTATGACGGAGCCATTATCGCACATCAGAGCTGTCATTTGTCAGAGCTGTCAGCCGTCAAGGCATTTAATGTCGTAAAGAGAAAAAGGATGAGCTGTTGCGGGCCACATGGCTCCTCTCTGAGCCGTATGGAACTATTCGAGCCGCATAAACGCTTTAGCCGTATGGATCCCTGAGCCGCATGTGCTCTCTGATCCGCATGGGGATCCTTGGCCGCATGGATCTTTTTTTATCCTTTTTCATGCTTCTACAAGACCCCCTTCAATGTTTTCAATTTGCAAAATTGAAATATTTTGAATAAGAAGCATGGCTATGTATAAACTCTTCTGGCCGCATGTGATGCCCTGGCCGCATGGATGTCTCAGCCGTATGGCCTCCTTAGCCGCATTGGTCAGTTAGCCATAGGGACTTTCTGGCCGCATAGATTCTTGCCACGTGTGCTTGTCTTTAATCGCCTTTAATTCGTTTTAGTGCCGTCTTTAGGGGAAATCCCAAGGGTCGGCTCATTAAATCTTTAGATTTTATGCTCTGGGTGAATCTTCTTTATGAGAGAGGGGACAAAATCCGAGGAGTCGGTTTCGTCTTTCCCGATGCGGTTATTAGTCTACGTGGCCCCCCTCTTTTATCCTCCTATAAAAAAGAGGATTTTAAGAGAGAAAACTTCTTTATTTTCTCCTCTATTTCGAACTTTCCCTACCCCGATTGTTATCCTCTTATTCTTCGATCACCAATGGCTCCAAATAAGACCGTTGCGGCAAAGGGTAAGAAGGCGGCGTCCTCGTCGACTACGGCGGCGAAGGGCAAGAAGGCTGCTTCTACTTCGACTGCGGCCGCTTCTCCGCCAGCCGACGTGCCCGCTGTTCACCCTGACGTCCATCCCCCTATTGCTGGTAAGGACGTTATGTGAGTTAACCCTAACTGCTATGGCTACGTCGCATACTTTATGTGCGAGCCTTTATCTTCACGTGAGCTGCATGTTCGTCCTATGGCCGAGCCGCGAGCCGCATAAGAATCGCCACTGGGAACGCATACGCGCTTCTCCAACGAAGCCGTATAAGCTACGCTGAGCCGCATAGATTCGCACAAATTTGTCTGTCACGTGGTCTGCACGAATTTATCCGAACTCTGAGGGCCTTATAAGAGCACTGCCGCATGAACCTTCACTGCACGGAGCCGCATAAGTGTTCTTCTGAGCTTGAGCCGCATGAGGCTTCCTTAAGTTGGAGCTGCATAAGCTCGAAAAACACCTGTCAGTTCTTTTTGTTCGTCTTTTTAACTTATTTTCTTCTGTCTTCTTCTCAGTGAATTTGTCGGTTAATGCTGCTGGAGAACTCCTGGTAGGTCATGCCCAAGCTGCTCTGGGCTATAGATACGACCAAATAATTAGGCATGTGGCGGACCAGTTTCCTAGTGACGAGCCTCAGCGAGATTGAATGCCCTCAAGAACCAGCCTTTCTATTTTCTCAATGCTATGATGAACTCGGGGAAATTAGAAGGGGAATACTTGAAGCCTACGTTCTTCTTCGGAGACGCCTTGACTGTAAAGAACAGTCAGGTTCTGGATGTGTCAGAGAACTGGAGTTTTTTTCTAACGGGATGGCGATCCACATCCCCCAAATGGAGCGTCACTTCCAACTATCTTGGTTCAATATGCTCCCACTGGACCGAAAGATGGAGGAGTCCTTAACTCCTACCCGAAGTGGGATGTTTGTGGGAGACATCCATTATAACAATAGTATGAAGTCAGTGTGTGCGGGCAAGGTGCACACCAGCCGTTCTGTAATAGGATTGGCCCCGGGTACTTTCTTGAATGTGCCGGGTCCCAATTTTACGTTTTCTGCAGCCGACACTTTTATGAACCAACTTGCTCGGAAGGGCTCGTATTCCATTGGCCGATTGACGCTCCCGAGTTGGATACACCCCATTCCCTCATGGACCAATCTGTCTATGTGGATCTTGCGAAAGTATAAGGCCTTTCTGTGTGAGATTGGTCTTTATCATGCTATTCGGGGCACCTGCCATGGCTTGCCCATAAACAAGAGATTATTCACATGTCTGCTGGAGATGTATAACCGCCGTACGGGAACCTTCTATACACCCGTGGGGAAATGGGGCTTGTGCCCCACAAAATGCATGCGGTCTCCAAGCTTCCTTGGGGGAACGAAGCTTTTGAGGCGTACACTCCCATGAATGAGGATTTCGAAGAGTTGGAGAGACGGTATCCAGGCTTCGTGGCTATTTATCAAGAGATATTGTGCCACTATGGCACATGTCAGCAGATAGCCAAAAAGGACAGCAGCTCGGAAGGGAATGTTCCCCACACAAAGGACTGGGTGCGCTTTCTCTTCACGATCGGTGCCTCAGGTCGAGTTACTTCTCGACGTCCTCAATCCCAGGAGGTGGTTCAAACTTTGGTGTCGTCGGCCAAGAGGGTGGCCACCACGAGTGATAGATTCGGGAGTAAAATCGACTCTTTTGGTCATTTTTATCAGGATACCCAAGAACTGTCAGAGAAGGCGCTCCTGGCGGGATTCTTGATGGTATGGCTGCGAAATTGTGTAGTCTCGGGAGGAGCTAGTTCTATTGAAAGGATCAGTCGTAATTTCATCCATTCGGCTGTGAAGTTAGCTTCGCGAGTTAAGCTAGCTCTCCTCCCGGCCATGGTGTGCAGCATACACCGTCGCCTTCGCACTTTCACGTCCAAGGTCATCGCCGCGATGTGACAAAAGATTTTGAACGGACTGAGCTGTCCTATCATTATCTGATATGGTGGCTGCTGATGCATTATCCGTCTTTGATGAGACCGGGCTCTGAAGACGGCGTAACTGATGACGACGCTTTTATCTTCCGTTATCATAATGAGTCTTGGGAGTGCGAGACCATGCGCGCTTGCCGAATAGCGCTGGCGAGGGCAAATATGTACAACATTTTCTTATCTGTCCCTCGTTTTACTGCTGAGGAAATAGCGGCTGTATATCTTGATGGTATTGGGCCCCCTCATCTTCTGGACGGCCAGATGCTCCTGTGGCTGCATAACATCTGCTTCGCTCATCTGGTGTATCGCAACCGCAATACTGTCTTTCTGGAGCCTTATTTGCCCAGCAGGTTTGCCCAGACAGTTTGGATACAGCCAGCTTTTTCTAGACAGTCCCAGCTCTTGTCTGGGTTTTGAAGGTAGCCTTCTTGACCGCATCCGGGCCTGGCACTATTATGATATATTCTATACCCGTACCATTTTCTCGGTCCCTGCTATTATGGCGCCGGTAGAGATTTTGTATATGGCGGCTGTAACGCCCAGTCCTAAAATACGTAGGACTATGAACGTAGACATGCCAGCTATATTCATACGAAGTACACTCCAATATATGGAAAACTCGTACGAATACATAAGCTGTAAAATGCAGTAGAACCATAACTAATCTCATCCACACAAATAAAAGGAATACAAGATATCATATAATCAACTATGAAATTGTCATTTGGTATATGCAGTTGGGCGGAGACAAATCCACTTCCAACTAAATAAGGAAAAGTACATAGAAAATGAAATGAGTGGCGAGCGAAGCGAAGACGATCCAAGTGCAATCATCCTCGAGAAATAGCAATGAACACGGCTAGAGCTAAAGCACATGTGAAAGACAATAGCACACACATGGAGAGATAACCAGGTCCTCAGAGGGACGTAACAAGACACATAATATCATGCCATATAAACTGAATAAATATTACTCAAATAAATAAGTCAATCGAATTATAACATGGTCCAATACGCACCTATTGAACGAGCGTACCATCCCCCCAACCAAACAAGGACAGGAGATGGTAAACTAATTTACGGCGACGTATCTTTCTATGCTATGAATCCAATATGGTATCCGGACCCCAACAAGGTTCAATACCTTCTCATCGAAGTAGTAAGTCACACCTACAACCAAACAAGGATAAGATGTGACGAACTAATTCGCGATAAGTTATTGTTCTAAGCCACGGTCAGATACAAGTACCCAAACCAAAAGTACTCGTACCTAACGGATAAGGTAGCCTACCGTTCTAAGTAAAATGTAGTTAAGAACAATCCTTCCTACGTATGGGCCCTGGCTAAATAGGATTGGCGTAGTCCCTCTTGGGCACCAGAGGCCACATCAGTAAGAGCATGACGTTCCGCAGAATCGTCAGTGGCCGTCAGTAATCATGGGCCATCAACCCCGTATCTCCAACGGAGAGTCCGGGTCACAATGGAAAGTGTATCGAAGCCCATACGCTAAGGAATTGTCCTCTCTGTCTAATGCCTACTGTGTTGTATCCACAACACAAAACCATTATAACCGCTAAGTCAAACTAGCATGCAATCTCTATTAGTGGTTATTCCTATCGCACGACTTGTACGTACTGGTGGCCAGCCAATCAAGCACTTCTGTGTCCTACATGCGACACACAACTTCGTGTTACAACGTGTCAAGGCCAATGAATGTAACAGTAAGTTCCCTTAAATCTAGGTTTAATGTGAGAAAAATAATACATAGCAGAAAATATAAATGAACAGTAAGTTCTAACAGGTTATGCCATGTATCACAGTTTATTTTACATAAAGAAAATAAATAATGCATGAAATATGAGCTAAAATAAGTAAACAGCAAATGGCAAGGTGTCTTGCCTGGTAGGACGCCTGGTGTGCTGCAATAATCATAGTGGCATGAACTGCGACTTTGGTGTAACAACTATGCAGGGTGACCTCGGATAGTGGTACGGACAGTTCCATTGGGTCCAGGACGGTCAAGTTAGCTAGAATGGACATAAGGTAGTCTCGAAATGGGCGAAAGATTTAGGAATAATGAGTTTAGTCTTGGACATAAGGATAATCAAAAATAAATAAATAATATATACGATTTTGAGAAAACTAATTATAATCATTTGAAAACTATATTTATTTAGTAAAAATATTTTAGATAGTATTTGAGAAATACCAACAAAAATTATTTTATAATTTGTAAAAATACATTTTTTTATTGATCAAATATTTCCATATACTTTATCTAGAAAAATGTAATTAAATAATATCTCGAGGGGTTTCGAAATCCGATTTTGAAAAATTAGTATAGGGTCAACCCTATATAATATTTGTATTTGCTAGTAATACAAAAATCGTTGAAAAAAAATAAAAGTAAAATTTTTATATGTAATTAAAGAACAAAGAAAATCTAAAAGTAGCAATTTATCTTACTAACAATAATATTAATAAGGATAAGAATGAAAATAGTAAAAATACTAGTATTGGTATAAATTTTTAAGAGAGAAGGAAACAAGAACAAAATAAACAATAATGATAATAATAATAATAACCATAATAATAATATTAATAATCCTAATAATAATATATAATTTTTTCAGTTAAAAAAAAGTGAATAAAAATAAGTATAAAGCAGTAAAATAGAATAATTAAATAATAATAATAACAGATAATAATAATCGAAATAATAATAATAATAATAGTAATAATATCTATAACTTTACTAACTCAGCCAATCACCCCCCCAATTTCGCACTGTGAGAGAGAGGGAAAGAAAGGAAGAGAGGCGGCGGGGGTTTCCGATGGTCCGGCGGCGGCGCGCGCGCCCGGCGCTGGCGCGACGGCGGGTCAGTAAAAGAGGGCGAAGGCCGTGGCGGAGGTCGGCAGGCTCGGGGAAAGGGCGCGGTGGAGGAAATACACGGCGGTCCGGCGAGGAACGGCGGGGCGGCGATCAGCGGTGGAGAGGCGCGTTAGATTAGGCGAAGGTTTGGAAGGGGACGACGGTCCAGCGCAGTTTTTGACACGGCCGGCGGTCTTGGCTCTCAGCGAGGACGACGGATGTCGGGGTGGTGCTGGCGTCGACGGAGGTAAGCTTAGGTTAGGGTTTTCTTTTTCCTTGTTCTTTTCTCTAGGCTTGGTTTCGATGATGGGTTTTGGGGCGGCATCGTCGGTAGTGGCGACGAATTTCGGGGATGATGGTGGTGTTGGGTAATGGCAGGGCTGGGAGTAATGGTGGTGGTCGGGATGAGCCACGGCGGATGGTGGGTCGTGTTGGTCGAGGGGAAATCTACGAGGGCGGCCAGGGGTTGGTTTGGTGGTTAGGGTGATCGGATGGTTGGGCCAGAACCGAGGGGAGTACGGCGTGGTGGAGAAGACGGGGTCGGGTTATGGCTACGTTGTCATTGGTAGGGCTAGGGTTAGGATTTGGGTTATGGATCGTGTCCAAGTGTCGGACACGAGGATGATGATGAGGTACGAAATTGTCGGACACTAAGAAGGGAACGAATGTATTTGTAAAGAATTAATTAGTGGAAAGACACCTGCCGATACGGGCTGACACGAAAAAAGGTTGGACACCGACACGATGCACGAGTTTGGGTTGTAGAAATTTATTTGTGGAGACAATTTGGTGGATGATAAAAATTGGAGGAGTACCTGCCTATTTATAGGATGTGGGAATTCCCAATTGGATAGGAATTAGGAATATTTAAAACCCAAAGTAGATAATTCTCTATTTAATTTAAAACAATGAAATCAAATCCAAATCCAATACAAATCCAATTTAAATCTAATTTAAATTCTATCCTTT
This sequence comes from Iris pallida, assembly GCA_029216955.1. NCBI lineage: Eukaryota > Viridiplantae > Streptophyta > Magnoliopsida > Asparagales > Iridaceae > Iris > Iris pallida. The sequence goes on along the minus strand of JANAVB010028818.1, from coordinate 38,990,179 downwards.
ATTTTAAAATCAATTAAAATAACTCAAACTCCAAATATAGGTATTAATTTACTATTTAAAATATATCCTTAAATCAAATCAAGATTTAAATTGGTACGATAATTTCAAAATATGTTTTCTAAAAATGCTATAATAATAATTTCGAAAATACACTATTTATTTAAAATAAACTAATAAATAATTAAGAAAAATATATGTTTGTACAAATAATATTTACATAGATATACTTTTCTAATATACCATTTTATAGGAAAAATTTATTTATTATTATAACTATATAAATGAAAGGCTTTTCATAATTAAAGTTATAAACTTGAAAATAATAGCTAGAAATAATTATTTTTGTCTATATTACTTTGAAACTATAAAAATAATAAAAATACTGTTTTTCAAAAATATGTACGCTCGCACATATTCGCACTTGACGAGCAAGAAAAATAATTTCGTGCGCGACGTACAATACGTACAATACAAAATTTTAAATCGGTACCAATTTTAATAATAAAAAATAGTAGAAATTTAGGGGGTTTACATCCTACCCAACTTAAAAGAATTTCGTCCTCCAAATTAAGAATTAGTAGGAGGTGAGAAGACACAAGGGGTATCGATGGGGAACAAGCAATGACAAAATTACGCCGTAAGAAATTGCGGTCTAGATCATAGAAAAATATAATACGGTATGGTCATGGGGACTGAATGAGGGTCACGATTAATAGAATGAAAAAAATCCACTTAAACTAAGCGATTAGAGGGTCTTGATAGGGTCGAGTAGTTTAGGATGAAGATATAGCAACATCGAGTGAGAATGGTCATAGCCGATAGGAAGGCTAGAGGAAGTTCTAGTATAACGTCTTCGTCCTCCTAAAATAGGTGAGGGCGAAGCAATAAGGAGTTTCAAGACTATATTATCGAATACGAGTACGTGATTCAAGGATGACCGAAAATTTTAATGGAATTGCCAAGGCAGTCGCGGATGGGATTCTAAAGGACAAGTTTAGCTATATCCCCATCCATGTAGAATAACAGGCAAAAGCGAACCAAAGTGCACTTGGTTGATTAGACCATTGTGCACCAGTTCTGATAAGACAACCTGTTAGTGGGAGCTCTTCCAATAACATATGTAGTGAACAAGCTCGATAAATAAATGAACTTGTAAATCTAAATTATATTAGTAACATTTGTCAAGAGAGTGAAATTATAGGCACGAGAGTTTAAAATTTGAGAGGAAGTATAGTCGAACTTCTAAAAGAGATAAGTCATGTCCTGTGATGGTCTTTACGCAGTCGTCCTATAGTGTTCTAGTCCAAGTCCTTGGTTGGCTAGATGGGTTAGGTCCTCTAGATTCTAGGATCGAAGTAAGCTTGCTAATATAGGTCACTAGGTCAAAGGGGTTGCTAGTTCATAAGGTATTCTAACTAACTTAAAGAATTAAACTAATAGTGTTTTGGGACAACTAACTAGTAGGGTCAATCTCTAGCAAGCACGAAGGGAAGATAAGAATAGGGATGGAAGGAAGTAAGCAAGATGTAATTGATGAGTCAAACGGAAGATAAAATCAAGAAAAGAGGTCAAGTATGTGGATGAGATCCTAGACTTCTAGTCCTATACACAAGCTTGCTTGGTACGGTAATGTAACCAAACAATTTATCTTGACCTGCATTGGCCACCACAAAAACATGTAACGCCCCACTCCCAAAATACGCAGGACTAGGAACGTAGACATGCCAGCTATATTCATACGAAGTACACTCTAATATATGGAAAACTCGTACGAATACATAAGCTGTAAAATGTAGTAGAACCATAACTAATCTCATCCACACAAATAAAAGGAATAGAAGATATCATATAATCAACTATGAAATTGTCATTTGGTACATGCAGTTGGGCTGAGACAAATCCACTACCAACTAAATAAGGAAAAGTACATAGAAAATGAAATGAGTTGCGAGCGAAACGAAGACGATCTAAGTGCAATCATCCTCGAGAAATAGCAATGAACACGGCTAGAGCTAAAGCACCTGCGAAAGACAATAGCACACACCTGGAGAGATAACCAGGTCCTCAGAGGTACGTAACAAGACACATAATATCATGCCATATAAACTGAATAAATATTACTCAAATAAATAAGTCAATCGAATTATAACATGGTCCAATACGCACCTACTGAACGAGCGTACCATCCCCCCAACCAAACAAGGACAGAAGATGGTAAACTAATTCACGATGACGTATCTTTCCAGGCTATGAATCCAATATAGTATCCGGACCCCAACAAGGTTTAATACCTTCTCATCGAAGTAGTAAGTCACACCTACAACCAAACAAGGACAAGATGTGACGAACTAATTCATGACAAGTTATTGTTCCAAGCCACGGTCAGATACAAGTACCCAAACCAAAAGTACTCGTACCTAACGGATAAGGTAGCCTACCGTTCTAAATGAAATGTAGTTAATAACAATCCTTCCTACGCATGGGCCCTGGCTAAATAGGATCGGCGTAGTCCCCCTTGGGCACCAGAGGCCCCATCAGTAAGAGCATGACGTTCCGCAGAATCGTCAGTGGCCGTCAGTAATCATGGGTCATCAACCCCGTATCTCCAGCAGAGAGTTCGGGTCACAATGGAAAGTGTATCGAAGCCCATACGCTAAGGAATTGTCCTCCCCGCCCAATGCCTACTATGTTGTATCCACAACACAAAACCACTATAACCGCTAAGTCAAACAAGCATGCAATCTCTATTAGAGGTTATTCCTACCGCACGGCTTGTACGTACTGGTGGCCAGCCAATCACACACTTCCGTGTCCTACATGCGACACACAACTTCGTGTTACAACGTGTCAAGGCCAATGAATGCAACACACAAGGTGATCCATTAAATCTAGGTTTAATGTGAGAAAAATAATACATAGCAGGAAATATAAATGAACAGCAAGTTCTAACAGGTTATGCCATGTATCATAGTTTATTTTGCATAAAGAAAATAAATAATGCATAAAATATGAGCTAAAATAAGTAAACAGCAAATGGCAAGGTGTCTTGCCTGGTAGGACGCCTGGTGTGCTACGATAATCATGGTGGCATGAACTGCAACTTTGGTATAACAACTATGCAGGGTGACCTCGGATAGTGGTACGGACAGTTCTATTGGGTCCAGGACGGTCAAGTTAGTTAGGATGGACATAAGGTAGTCTCGAAATGGGCGAAGGATTTAGGAATAATGGCTTTAGTCTTGGACATAAGGATAATCAAAAATAAATAAATAAAATATACGATTTTGAGAAAACTAATTATAATCATTTGAAAACTATATTTATTTAGTAAAAATATTTTAGATAGTATTTGAAAAATACCAACAAAATTTATTTTATAATTTGTAAAAATATATTTTTTTATTGATCAAATATTTCCATATACTTTATCTAGAAAAATGTAATTAAATAATATCTCGAGGGGTTTCGAAATCCTATTTTGAAAAATAAGTATAGGGTCAACCCTATATAATATTTGTATTTGCTAGTAATACAAAAATCGTTGAAAAAAAAATAAAAGTAAAATTTTTATATGTAATTAAAGAACAAAGAAAATCTAAAAGTCGAAATTTATCTTACTAACAATAATATTAATAAGGATAAGAATGAAAATAGTAAAAATACTAGTATTGGTATAAATTTTTAAGAGAGAAGGAAATAAGAACAAAATAAACAATAATGATAATAATAATAATAACCATAATAATAATATTAATAATCCTAATAATAATATATAATTTTTTTCAGTTAAAAAAACAAGTGAATAAAAATAAGTATAAAGCAGTAATATAGAATAATTAAATAATAATAATAACAGATAATAATAATCGAAATAATAATAATAATAGTAATAATATCTATAACTTTACTAACTCAGCCAATCACCCCCCCAATTTCGCACTGTAAGAGAGAGGGAAAGAAAGAAAGAGAGGCGGCGGGGGTTTCCGGTGGTCCGGCGGCGGCGCGCGAGCCCGGCGCTGGCGCGACGGCGGGTCAGAGAAAGTGGACGAAGGCCGTGGCGGAGGTCGGCAGGCTCAGAAAAAGGGCACGGAGGAGGAAATGCACGGCGGTCCGGCGAGGAACGACGGGGCGGCGATCAGCGGTGGAGAGGCGCGTTAGATTAGGCGATGGTTTAGAAGGGGGCGGAGGTCCAGCGCAGTTTTTGACACGGCCGACGGTCTTGGCTCTCAGCAAGGACGACGGATGTCGGGGTGGTGCTGGCGTCGACGGAGGTAAGCTTAGGTTAGGGTTTTCTTTTTCCTTGTTCTTTTCTCTAGACTTGGTTTCGATGATGGGTTTTCGGGCAGCATCGTCGGTGGTGGCGACCAATTTTGGGGATGATGGTGGTGTTGGGTTATGGCAGGGATGGGAGTAATGGTGGTGGTCGGGATGAGCCACGACGGATGGTGGGTCGTGTTGGTCGAGGGGAAATCTACGAGGGCGGTCGGGGGTTGGTTTGGTGGTGAGGGTGTTCGGATGGTTGGGACAGAACCAAAGGGAGTATGGCGTGGTGGAGAAGACGGGGTCGGGTCATGGCTACGATGTCATTGGTAGGGCTAAGGTTAGGATTTGGGTTAGGGATCATGTCCAAGTGTCGGACACGAGGATGATGATGAGGTCCAGAATTGTCGAACGCCAAAAAGGGAACAAATGTATTTGTAAAGAATTAATTAGTGGAAAGACACCTGCCGACACGGGCTGACACAAAAAAAGGTTGGACACCGACACGATGCACGGGTTTGGGTTGTGGAAATTTATTTGTGGAGATAATTTGGTGGATGATAAAAATTGGAGGAGTACCTGCCTATTTATACGATGTGGGAATTTCCAATTGGATAGGAATTAGGAATATTTAAAATCCAAAGTAGATAATTCTCTATTTAATTTAAAACAATGAAATCAAATCCAAATCCAATACAAATCCAATTTAAATCTAATTTAAATTCTATCCTTTATTTTAAAATCAATTAAGATAACTCAAACTTTAAATATATATATTAATTTACTATTTAAAATATATCCTTAAATCAAATCAAGATATAAATTGGTACGATAATTTCAAAATATGTTTTCTAAAAATGCTATAATAATAATTTCGAAAATACACTATTTATTTAAAATAAACTAATAAATAATTATGAAAAATATATGTTTCTATAAATAATATTTACATAGATATACTTTTCTAGTATACCATTTTATAGGAAAAATTTATTTATTATTATAACTATATAAATGAAAGACTTTTCATAATTAAAGTTATAAACTTGAAAATAATAGCTAGAAATAATTTTTTTGTCTATATTACTTTGAAACTATAAAAATAATAAAAATACTGTTTTTCAAAAATATGTACGCTCGCACATATTCGCACTTGACGAGCAAGAAAAATAATTTCGTGCGCGACGTACAATACAAAATTTTAAATCGGTACCAATTTGAATAATAATAAAAAATAGTAGAAATTTAGGAGTTTTACAGCGGCTCTGTACCATGTCATGGCGAATAAACCCTTGTCAGTTTTAACCCGGGTGCCAGTTTTATTGTTGGTACCGGCCTGGAGGAGAGGTCCCAGGGGGCCAAAACGAGGAAGAGGAAGAATAAAGTCGAAGTGCCAGATTCGGACTCCACTACTACGGATGATGAGGGCGACGAGCATGATACAGATGATTATTCCCTTCCGTTGTAAGATATTGGGGCGGATCAGCCGCCTGTTTTGCCAGATGAGATGGCGGCAGATCAGCCACCCGTTGCACCAGGCCCTGTACGAAAGCGCAGCAGGCAAATTTCTTCTGTTGACGGTATTCCTCGCTCCCGAAAACTTGCTGTGACCAGACACCGCAAGTTAACTATAAGGGAAAGAGGCGAGGAAGTTAACCCCGTATCAGAGGTAAACATGTCGCTACCGGTTCTTCCTTTCTTCTAGCTTTGATTTTAATCATCTTCCTTCCCTCTTGTAGGTGTCAGAAGAAGAAGAATCTCAAGTTGCCGAGGTCGTGACTTGGGATTACGGGGGCTCCGGTGAGCCTACCCCTAAAATTGCTGAATTCTATCAAGATGATGCTGATCGGGTTGCCTTTCCCTTCGAGGTGGCTAGGACCAAGGAGCCGGCCGAATTTAACTTAGAGATCGCGAGTGAGGAGACCATGCCAGCTTTGAACGAGCTACAGCCTCCATGCTCCTTTCCGGGTAAGATAAGCCGAATCATTACTTGCGAGGAGGCCTATCTGCTCTATCATCACATCCTTCGGGTCACGTCGATTGATTACTGTCATGGACATACAGGTCCTGCCTCTCCTGTGTCGATGATGGCCATTGTTGAGACAGACTCTGCCAAAGGGGTACTGGCGGAGAGGAGCGTACCCCCTCCCCTTCCGGCTCGTCTTGATGGGCCTTCCTTGGGCTCGAGTTTGGCAAGTCAGGTGATGGGACAACCGGGGCAGGGAACGATGGTCCTTGCATCTTCCTCTGCTCGGGCGGCTCTAATAGTCGATCTCTCCGCCCTGCCAAGTGTCCAGGCTCTTCGGGTGGCAGAGGAAGAGTTAGCCGCTATCCGCGTATCGTTCTGCTCGGAATTTGTCCCCTTGGTGGCAAGTTCTAGTACAACCCCTTCGATGTTGTCGGCCACGCTTGCTCTGACGCCATCCTCTATAGAGGTCCTGGACGAAGCATTACAGGACATGGTCGACAGCTTTTATCATCACTTGAAAAGGGGGATAGAGGCTGCTGTGGAAAGAGGGACCTCTTTCGTCTTAGCCCGGCAATGCGCCTAGGGTCAAATTGATATCCTTAAGGGCCTTCCCGGTGGAGCAGGGGTGGCTGCACTTCTGGAGGCAAAATTGCTGGAGAATGATCAGCTGCTGGCCAGCTTCAGGTATTGCGGCAGGCTGATCTGCCTACTGCTATAGATCAGGAGCGCGGTTCCCTCACAGCTACTATAGAGAAGGCAAGGGTTACTCGGGTTAAAACCAGGCCGGCCATACTGAAGGACTTCCGCGATCTGTCTGATCGATATGATCAATTGAGCCACGAAAGTGAAGATGTTACGGCATGAAAAGCGACTTCCTCTCGCGGGATCACTGACACCTGGGAGCAGATCCTTGAGCTTCATAGGAAGTTAGCTTTCTTTGAGTCTGAGCTTGAGGCTGCCCGTATCGACAGGGGGCTAATTATCCAGGAGGCTGACAGAGTTAATCAAGCTTTGGCTGACCTGAAAATTACCCTGAAGATGTTGGAAGACGACTGGCGGGCACTCATGGACTTGGATAATGGGGAGTGGTTGTCCCTGGAGGCTGAGCGTCGAGCTAGACAGCGGCTTGAGCGGGGGACCACCTTGGTAAGAAACTGCCTCCTGGAATTGTGTAATGCCGAACCATAGGTGGCCTTTTTTCACTTTTTGTTTTTGTTCTCCTTTTCTTTTCTTTTTGAGAGGGACGTGGTCCCAAAACATGTAATGCTTTTTGGCTTCCACATAAAAGAGTATGTTTTATTTTACCCTTTATTTGTACTGCTTGTTGTGCTTGTGGTGTTATGGTAGCGTTTGCCCCAAATAGGGGACTTATTTGTGGACCTATTACCCTTGGCATACCTTGGTTTTAGGTACAGATAACAAGTTTAATGGGGATACCTAGAACAATTCCATGGCATGGTGCTCATGGACGTTTCGGGTATCGGGAGAGAGAATGCCATGGAGCAGCTGGGCTCCCAGGGCATGATGAGGAATGGTGGGCCTGTACTAAGAAACTTAGCAAAGGACATTTGTAGGCCTATTATCCCTGGCGTACCCTGACTTGGGATATGGATAATAGGATGAAGGGGAACCAACATACTTACTCAGAGGTAATAAGGACATGGCAAGTATGAGGGTTTTACCGTGGAGTCTTCCTACTCAGAGGTAATGAGGACATGGTAGGAGTGGACTCAACGGAGAATATTTGTTGACCTATTATCCTTGGCGTACCCTATCTTAGAATATGGATAATAGGATGAGAGGGAACCAACATGCTTACTCAGAGGTAATGAGGACATGGTAAGTATGAGGGTTTCTTCGACGGAGCCTTCCTACCCAGAGGTAATGAGGACATGGCAGGAGTGGGCTCAATGAAGGATATTTGTGGACCTATTATCCTTGGCATACTCCGGTTGTGGGTACGGATAATAAGTCAAAAGGGAATCAACACACTTACTTAGAGGTAATGAGGACATGGCAAGTATGAGGGTTTCTTCGACGGAGCCTTCCCACTCAGAGGTAATGAGGACATGGCAGGAGTGGGCTCAATGAAGGAGGGTACATAAAATGACTCAGAGGTAATGAGGACATGGAAGTTCTAGGTAAAGGGGTGATTTATTTTTTGAAGGAAGTGAAACGACTCAGAGGTAACATCGACATGGCCGTTTTAGAAATTTATGGATCTGATACCCTTTTTGTGCACTGGAAGTGCGGGTAGTGGATCATGAGGGAGGATCTCTTTCAGGAAGAAAGTTCAGAGGTATGGTCATACATGACTTACTATCTGAAAGAGTGACCGGAATGTGAGTTCAGAGGCACCTGCAGGTACATAACTCGATAATCTGGGAGATTGTAAATTCAGCGGTACGGAAGGGTACATGACTCAATAATCTAGGATTTTGTGGGTATGAGTTCAGCGGTATCAACGGGTACATGACTCAATAATCTAGAATTTAGATTATGAGTTCAGTTGTACCGGCGGGTACATAACTCAATAATTTGGAAAATGTGATATGAGTTCAGCGGTACTAGCGGGTACATGACTCGACGATCTGGAAAATATCGTTTAGACATAATATTTCTTCAGGAACTTGCCGTTGACGGGCAGCATGAGCAAGTCTCCGTTTTGTTTTACGAGGCGATAAGCACCGTTGGAGAATACGGCCTCAATAATAAACGGACCTTCCCATTTTGGCTGGAATTTGCCGGTAGTTTTGTGAGTCATGACCATCGGCCTCCGGACTGCCATAACGAGATCGCCTACTTGGAATGTTCTGATTTTAACCTTCTTGTTGAAGGCTCCGGAGATGCGTACTTGGTATAGCTCGATCCGTTGCTGAGCCAGGAGACGCTTTTCATCTAAGGCCTCCAACTCTTGTAGCCGGCGACGGTAGTTATCGTCCGTCGTTAATTGATAAGTGAGAGCGACGCAAAGCGAGGGTATTTGAGTCTCTAATGGAAGAACTGCCTCACTTTCGTACATCAGGAAAAATGGTGTGTTCTCTGTGGCCGTTCGAACTGTGGTACGGTATGCCCATAAGCATTCAACAAGCTTCTCGTTCCAGTCGCGTTTGTTGGACGATACGAACTTCTTGAGAAGTTTGATGATTGTTTTGTTGAATGCTTCTGCCAACCCATTCGCTGCTGGATTGTATGGTGTTGAAGTAATATTCTGGATGTGGTGCTTGTCACAAAACCGATAGAAGGTGTGGCTTGCAAATTGCGGACCATTATTGTGGATGATCCTTCGGGGCAGTCCAAAGCGGTAGATGATGTGATGCTTGAGGAAGCTGATCACGTTTGAAGTCTTTACTTCTGCAAGCGAAACAGCTTCCGCCTATTTGGAGAAGTAATCTGTGATTGCGAGTATGAAGCGATGTCCTCGGGAAGAAGGTGGAGTGATCGGACCAATGATATCCATTCCCCATGCTTCGAATGGCCAGGATGCCACTGTCGGATGTAGAAATTCGGATGGTTGGTGGATGAAGTCCGCATGGACTTGGCAGGCTTTATACTTTTTTGTATAGTCTATCGCATCTGCTACCATCGTGGGCCAGTAGTAGCCCATTCGACGAAGACGATCTTGCAATTTAGGGCCAGGCTGATGGGCCCCGTAGACACCGTCATGAGCTTCGCGTACGGCTTATTTGGCTTCTGTGTTTGACAGACACCGAAGCAATAGCCCATCGTAGGATTGCCGATACAGCATTTTTATCTCTGTATCGTAGAATAATCTAAGAGAATGCCTTCTGATGGAAGTGGCTTCCTTTGGGTTCTCGGGCAGGATGTCATAGACTACGAAATTTATGAATGGTTGTCTCCAGTCTGGCGCTTCGTCGACCATCTGAGCGGAATAACTCACTACGAATTGAACGTTGTTCTTGGGATAGACCAGTTCGTGGCCTATCACATCAACCGAATGATGAGTATGATTTGGTACTGCTAGGGAAGCGGCAAGGCCTGCTAAGGCATCGGCTTCGATGTTTTGGAGTCTGGGACGTGTTCGATGAAGAACCCCTCGAACGATGAGATGATGTTGATTGCTATTTGGTGATAGGGGATCATGTCGTCATGACGGACTTCGTTTGAGCCCCGGATCTGATTGACGATTAACTGCGAATCGCCATATGTTTCGATTAACAAAATGCCTTGGAGGAATTGGCTTTTAAAAACAAAAACAAGAAGAAAAAGTACAAGAAGTACAAATTCGATTCTGGGAAAGTATTGCTATGGAAGTCTGATTCGTAAATGATCACTTTGTTCCTTGGACCATATGATGATGATGAAGATCGCTGCTTGAAGTAGAACAATTTGGAAGAACTAATGCACCAGAAAGGTATCGACGCACTTGGGCACTGATGGCGAGGCCGAATGCTTTCCTGCTTTGCTTCACTTTGTTCTGGAAGAAAAGTTGAAGAAGGATGCTCCAGAGAATCAAAATCTCGAAGCTCTGATCTCTGTATTCTCTCTTGTCTCTCTCTGTCTGTCTGTGTCTGTTGTATGAAAAAAATGAGTCTATTTATAGACTGGGGCTTTCGTACGTAAAAGAGCAACAACATCTGTCTTTACGCTAACAACTGCCCTCCACGATCAGAATCATCCTCTGTATATGCTGACACGTGTCCCATCATTTCAGTAAGAATAGGATACATGTACACACGTTCTTCGAAATATGTGGCATGAAGACCACGTAGGCACACCACGTTCCAAACTGGCCAGAACGAATAGGGCGTAAAAGGATGAGCGCAAACTAGCTCTGTCATAGGTTTCCAGCGTAAAGTGGTTATTGAATAACCTTGAGCATAAAATGGCTCAAATAGACTTCACGCACACATTGTTTTTTATGAGCGTAAGGACTCATGTAAACCTCCGTGTGTAAAAGAAACCATTCAGTGAGCGTAAAGTAGCTCGATCTCTATAAACAACAACAATGGTCTTTGTATGAGACAAATTCCATTGAACTTTGTGGTAAATGCCATCATTGATATCTTCATGTCAAAGTCTGCATTAAATACGAGATTTGATAGCCTTTGTCCAGTGTGAAAGAGGCTGCTCAATCCTTGGCGTAAAATCACCGGTGCAGACCCAAGCGTAAAGTGGTCAATCTGCTTAGGCGTAATACAATTAGCCTTGTCTTGGGCGTAAAGAAATTACCCGTTCTGTTAGGTGTAAAGCAGGCCACTTAAGAATGAGATGACTCTTTCTTTGAAGCATTTTTTACGCTCCTACAAGACCCCTTCAAAGTTTTCAAATGTCTCCAAAATTTGAAACACTTTGAACAGCAGCGTAAAAGTTGAGATTTGATGAGCGCAAAATTCGGGATATGCAACAGTCATCCGCGTAAGAGCGGGGATATCCAACAGTCAGCGTAAATATAGGGATATCCAACAGTCAGTTTTGAATCTCTCTATAAATAGACCTTTTCAGAGAGAGAAAACACTTTTACTCATTTTATTGAATCTCTTTGCCTTTTTTTTCTTCGAAACTCTGATCTGATGGCTCCTAAGAAATCATCCACAGCCGGCAGCAAGGGGAAGAAACTAGCCATTGATTCCTCGTCGACCGATCATATGAAGACCTCTACTCAGTCATCATCCCCACAACGAAACCCTAACCCGGCCGTGGCTCCGCCTATGATAGGTAAAAACCCTAATCTTCAGTTGAGAGAAAATAAATTCGTTGGGGAAGAAGAAGATAGACCAATCTTTCAGCTCTTTACGCCCACGTTGTACGTGTTAGCGTAAAGTTGAAATAAGATTGTACGCCCACGTTGTACGTGTTAGCGTAAAGTTAAAATAACATTGTACGCCCACGTTGTACGTGTTAGCGTAATATTTAACAAGAATACGCCCACGTTACACGTGTCAGCGTAAATCTGTTTGTGCCCACAGCTAATATGCTAGCGTAAAACTTAAATACGCTCATGTTCGTACATGCCAGCGTAAAAAGTTACATTACGCTCATGTCACTGTATGGTAGTGTGAAGTTAATCAATCTTTTCTAAGAGGTTTTGTCGAACCAATACTGCATGAGTTTTTCCTCAACTCTTAAAAAAAAACTTCGAACTAACTTGATCTCTTTTGTTATTTGATCAGTAGATCTGCAAGTTCACCCCCTCGCTGAAGTTTTCGGATCATCAGTTGGCATGGTAGGTTCGAACTATTTGGAAGATTTATCTCATGTCCAATTTCTCCAGTCGAACCCCGAGTATCCGGCAGAGAGGGCACAGTTGATAGCAGCTCAAGGGGATAGATTGTTGCTATTCATGATAAATGGGGAGTTGTTGGATTCACTGGACGGACAATACTTCGCAAAACTAGCCTTTCTGTTTGGAGATGCCATTGATTGTAAATCCCAAACACACCCTAAGAAAGAGTCTTGGGTTTTTAAATTTGGAAATAGAGCTATGTATCTTCCAGACATGGATAGAGATTATCCTTTATCGGCATTCGTCCATGCCACTCATCCTCGACAGATGTTGTGGAATTTGACTCCCAACAGTCATGGACGCCCGGGTAGAATTGTCTTCAAGAGAGCATGCCCATGATATGGGATACTTTGCCAGTGTTCCCAATGGAGGTGTTGCTTCTATCTTTGGCCTTATGCCAGGCTCTAATCCAAGCGAAGATTCGGGCCTAATACAGCCGGTTCAAACCCCGATGTTTGTCAATAAATTTATGAAGGAAGCTGTATGGTATCCTCAAACCAACGCCAGACTGCCAGGATGGTTGACTCCATTCAACCATAGTTGGATTCAGATAAGCCTTTGGATGATGAAGAACTTTGAGGAAGAGTTGAAAGATATTGGCTTATACGAAGCAGTAGCTTCCACCAGCTATGGTATTCCTGCGAATGGAAACTTATTTCTGGCCTTGATGGAGCTATATTTAAGTTCAACCGGAACTTTTGCTACTCCGAAAGGTGAAATGGGTCTTGTCCTTCATGAGATGCAGTTTATTTCGAAGCTGCCAATGGGGGAGGCCCCATATGAGGAATACGTTCCCTCCAACAGGGAGCTTGCTGAGATCAGAGAAGTTAACCCTCAGTTAGTCGAGACATACGAAGAACTGATGTGCCACTACCTGACTTGTACCACGATGCATGAAAGTACGTCCCATTTGGCATATATTAACAAGTGGACGACTTATCTTTTCTTCCACAAGGATAAAATCTCCAAGGAAGATAAAGAAAGGTTTCAAGAGAACAAAGCTCCAGTGATCAACATAGATTCAACAATCCCTTCTAACAAGGTTCGGGATATGATGGTTACTTATAAATTCCTGAATAAATATCTGTCTACGAAGACTGGGGAATTTCCTGCAGGAACTGAAGCCTTGAGCTTCCTCAGATATGGTAGTCAGAAAATCTCTCGGAGAGCTTTGCTGGCAGGCTTTCTTTCTTTATGGTTGAGAAGATGGGTTGTACCGGGTATTGGTACTGTTGACAGAATTCATCGCAGTGTACTATGGCCAGCAATACGTCTGGTATTTAAAGTCAGGATCAACCTGCTGTCGGCCATGGTGTGTCGGATAAATACAGGTTTGAGAACCTTCGGCGAGGAGTTAATCAACAATGCTCCTCATCGAAAAGTTTTCCCTAGGGTAGAGATGCCCTACACTTATCTGATGGGCTGGTTGTTGCATCACAACTGCAGATTATTACCGCCGGGCCCAGGCGATGTTGCGGGGGTCTTTCTCCAAAAATTCAGCAAAGCTACATGGATTGCTACAACTGTAGCAAATACCCGAGCGGTTTTGAATTATTCATACGGTTGGAACTTCTTTTGTACCCGGCCGCATGTTCCAGCAGATTGCTTCGGTGTCCAGTTTGAAGATGAAGTTGACGGAAGAGTTGTATTACCACAGTTAGTCTTTAGGTGGCTTCAGTGCATCAGACCATCTCATCTGATGTACAGAAACGAAGACAATTGTGCGTTCGAACCATACTTGCCCAGTAGGTTTGCTCGCCAATTTGGATACGACCAACTTCATGTTGGTAATCCTCTAAATAATTTCCGTTACTATGGAAAATTACTTGACGGAGCTAGAGGATGGAGGTCTTTTGGTAGTGCTCAGACTGGTGCTAAATTTAGAATTTCGACTGCCACCAGTACCACAGAACTGCGTATACTCCATACATATGCCCACTTCTATGCTTCAATTCGTTCCTTTGCCCATGGTTATAATATGAAGGGTAGTCTGAGGTGGCCGAAAGAATGAGATATTGAGGAGCAGGTTAGTGTACCAGCAGACATCCCTGACGACACTGGCATCCCAGATTCGTTTCTAGTAGTTATCCCGATAGGAGTTGGAGAACCAGCTGCGGAACCTATCATTATTGGTAAAGGCCGCAAAAGAAAACAAGGTGCAGCTGCCACGTTTCCAGAAAAAACTCCAGAAAAGAGGAAGAGATCCACCACCAAAGGGCCTTCAAAGACAAGCGTTTACACTCCAGAAGAGGATATTGAGGAAGATCCTCTCGTCGGTCCTTCTTTAGTTCATCCTGGAGAGGGGTCTTCAGCCCCTCCACAGACAGTTGGATCAGGATCTGTAACACTTTTGTCTCCTGGACGTCTTAGCACCTCGCTTCATTTATCTTTGCCGTCCAAAGCACAAGTTACGGAAGGTACTACCACTGTATCCGCTGCTGATCAAGATCGCATTCCATCGGACGAACCGGCTCTTGACTTTGAGGATGATGACTGGGATGGTGATTATGACACATATCTTAAAAAAAATGCACATATTCCAAGTATTATACAAAACCTATACGGAATTATGTATCAAGGTTTTGCATACTAATTTTTTTTGTTCATTTTGCAGATGTCATAATTGACCCAAAGTCTGTAATTCCTCTTCCTCAAGAAGAAGAAGTCTATGAAGAAAATGAGGAATCTGAAGGAGAAGCTTCTTCTTCAGGAAACTCAGATGCTGGAGATGGGGGAGTGCAAAAGCCTAAGATGGAGCCTCTAAAAGAACATCCTCCGTCGCTTGAAGCCCAACAAGCACAGTCTGAATTGTCTTCTTTTGTTGAGGATCAGCACCAAGAGGAGACAAGAGTCGATCCTACTGTAGGAGATGATAAAACTACCGGAGGTGATCCAGAATTGAACCAAAAATTAGCTGTAAAAAGTTTCACTACAGCTGAAATACTGGGCAATCCTGTGGAGCCATCAACTGAAGGAGATGCTGGAGGCATACTTGAACTTTCAACAGAAGCTGGGGAGATGATAGCATCCTCTACTGTTGTCACCGATCCAGTACTAATTTCTGATAAGACAATATCAGAATCTGAACCAGCTTCTGTAATTGTCATCACACCCATTGATATTATCGCCGCCAGAACTCCAGAAACGGTTGGGGTGACAAATATTGAAGAAGTTGACGCCGAGGTCCTTGGGAGCCAGACAACAATAGCAACATTATCGGTTCCATCCTCATCTGTTGTTACACCGATTGGAGATATAATCCCTGAAGCTTCCAGGGATCTATTGGCTATAACGGTAGTAGCAATAACGACTTCGTCTCACCCTGCTGTTGTACCCCCGATGTCTGCTTCTGATCTCCAAGAAAAAGACCTGTTGGATATTGTTGCCAGGCCAAGTTCCAGCACAGAAATAAATCTCCTAGTTGAGATTTATACCGACACATTTTACAAAAGTTTGGCAACCTTGATAAAAATGGTCCTAAACGAGGGCCTCAATTATGAGACTTTGAAGACGGCAATGGCTTCGACCATCAATAATGTTGCTCTGTTCAGAGATGCAGAGAGAGCTGCCAAATTGGAGAAAATTGTGGAGGACCTTGAACAACCAATCAGAGAATATCTCAGGCTGTCAAATAGAACTATAGAAAGTCTTATTGAAGAGGAATATGAAGCCTTAACAGCCGATTTCCTTGCTCGGGAAGCTACATACAATGAATCTCTTCGTGAACATAGTCTGAAGGTTGCCAAAGAGAAAGCATTCTTGGCTGGGATAAAGCCCTCACTTCACAGTCACAGGGTAGCTTATGATGCTCTGAACATAGATATTCAGAACAAAAATCATGAAATCCACGAGTTCGAGGCAGGGTTGGCTCGCCTTAAGGCTGAAAGAGAAAGGATGATCGAAGCTCGAAATCTGTACCTTACCCAGAGCTCGGTTTTAGAAGAGAAAGCTTATGGGGCTGAATCAACTATCAGGACCCTCGATGAAGCTAAATAAGGTTTAATAACTACCTTCGCTAAGCTTTCTTGCATTTGTACCCCTGAGGCTCGACGTGCCGAGGCTACAAAGAAAGTTATGAATTCTCTTGGCAAACGGCTAGAAGAACTACGGCAGTTACTTCTAGATATTTCTACTCCATTTTGAAAGAATTTCTTGTAATCCATTTTGCAATGTTTCCAAGATGAATGAAATATATGTTTTTATGATCCTATCGCTTATTTGAAACAATAGGTATGAGATAGGAGATACTTGTCAGAGGTTATAGGAGCATGACAAGTCTTTTAAATGCATTATATCTATCCAGAGGTAATATGGACATGATAGATAAGTAAATTTAATATTCATCCAATGATCATGAGAACATGATGAAATAATAAATTCAATTAATCATCTGATGAGACAGAAGATTAATCTCTTCTCGAGAATATATAATGCCATCAGAGGTAATATGGACGTGATGGTATGTAAGAACTCAAAGAAGAGTAGATTAATATCTATGCAGAGGTCAAATGAACATGATAGATAAAAAAAAAATATTCGTCAAAGGTAATATGAACATGACAGTATATAAGAAGTAGATAAATATCTACATAGAGGTCAAAATGATAGGTAAGAAGATTTGATATTCATTCAGAGGACTTAAGATCGTGATAATAACGAATCCCATTTTACGTGCCAACCAGCAAGATATAAGAAAAGAGATGAGTAGTCAGCTTGACCAAACTTTGGTAGCTGGGGGATAATAAGACAGATGTCATTGAATTTCTTCCGAATCTGATAAGCTAGAAGAGAATTCTTCTTGTATGTCGTCATCAAAAATGTGAGACGGATCATATCCCAGCCCATGACGAGTCTTCTGGTAAAATGGATCACCGCATAATGGTAGTCGTCTACCCTTTCCTTGATTAAGACCTTGCATAGTCTTTAAATCGTACCCCATATTTTGGATGATCTTGATAGACTGTTGACTATATTTGTCAATTCGGATTCTTTCTTTATCTTTATCCTTCAGATCATCTGTCTGAGTAACAGGGATATTTCTGGCCAGACCAAATAAGATTTGGCGCTTGTTTTTTTTATCAGACGGGACCACGAAACAAGATTCTTCGTATCGTCTGAAAGTTACACAAGCTTGTGATGAAGCAGCTGCAGGAAGCAGATAGGGAGAAGATGTCAAGAACTTTTGAGCATAAGGTCCGACATCGATATGAGGAGGGAAAGAATTCTCTTTATGATCAATGTATAAAATTTCTTTCGGCTCTATGTTGTCTTTATATTGATGACTTTGATTATCAGAAGATAAAGTCATTCTCTCAATAAATTTGATAGCCATATACTCGAAAAGGAAATCTTCATTGATATCAAAGAGGTGAGCCATATTTATATTATTTACAGTCTGATTGCCACGCTTCGGATTAGTCGACGATAGACCATCATCCGTCTTCTGCATAGAATTGCCAATATTGACAATCAATGGTGATTTTGGATCATTCGTACCAGAAGTACGCCCTTTGACTTTGATCATAAAAGGTTGAACTTGACACTTAGCAGGAATTTTTATTGATTCCTCAGATGAAGCTTGAGTTCTTCCTTTAACTTTGATTATCAAAGGTTGATCATTGACAAGTTGAGGTTGGATTCGTCCCTTGACCATGATCTTCAAGGGTTGTTCTTCTGGTGGATCTTTATTGATAGACTGATCCTCAGATGATGATTCTTCAGCCATGTCTGATATCTCTTTCATATGCTCTTGTTTATAAAGCTTTGAATCAGAGAATTAGGCTTCGACACCCTTAAAAGGATTAATATCAGCAAATTCAGTTTTCATAACTCCTTGGAAATCTACATATTTGAAGCATTGGTGGAGAGTTGAAGGCACAATATTGTGCTCATGAATCTACGGTCTTCCAAGAAGAATATTGTAGGATACATCCGAGTTGATAACATAGAAAGTTACCATGGTTCGAAGATCGCCGATCTGAATCTGCAACCGAATCTTCCCCAGTGGCTTACTCTTGCCAGAGTTAAAACCAACAATAGTGTTACTAGTGTAAGTGAGCTCACTAGTAGGAATCTTCAGGGGTCTTAGCATACTCTGAAGAATTATGTTGATTGAGGACCCGGGATCAATATAGATCCTGTCAATTTCAGTAGATCCGATATATCCAGTGTAGCGCAGAGGCCTATCATGCTTATTGTGTTTCAATAGCATATCCTCTTGTGTGAAGATGATGTTAGGAATTGCTTCCATCACGCTATAACATTGTGGACATGACACTGGCATACTATCGGGAGTCTTGAGTTGAGCTAAGCATGAATCTGCTTGAAGTAAAGCTTCGCTCAAGGTCTCTCTGCTTTCTCTGGAGAGGCGAAGCAGTTCAAATATAGACAATCTTACCGGAGTATTGGCTAACTGAGCTAGAATATCGAACTTGTAAGGCTTCATTGTCACCCCCTGACTGGAAGCAGACTTCAATGGGATATCAAAGCGTACTGCCTTCTGTTTCCCCTTTTCAACCACAGATGGTTTAGCAGGAACAGGAGAAGGTTGAAACGGTAGCGTTTCCACTACATCTTCTGCTTCTTTGGAGGATCCCTCATAGTCTTTGTGGTACTCTTTTCCAGATCTTGTACCAGCAAAAGTTTCTTCCTCAGACTCAGGAGAAGAAAGTACCGTATTACAGGATTTAGTCTTTCTTCCTTTAGCCTTCTTCTTGTGAGGACTGTTACGAGGAATTTCAGAACCCAATCCAGCGATAGAATTCTGATTTTGAATTTGTAAAGGAAGACGAATTCCTTTATCATGGTTCAAACCTTCTGCCTTTTGAAAGTCGTAACCCATCTTCTTCATGAGAATAACAGATTGCTGACTATACAAATGGATAGGCAGTGGACTTTGAACAGGCGTTTCAGCACAGGAAGAGGAATGAATCTCTGCAACTACAAGAAAATGAAGTACATACGTCTCTGTAGTTAAGGGAGAAGAAGGATTCGGGATACGAGGAGAAATCCTTGTTGGAGCTTTTTTATAAGCAGCAAAGACTTGTTGTGCCCGGTATAAAGAATACTATTCATAGCTAGCCACTGCTGATGAGTAAGCTTGAGCTTGGTAGGAGAAGCTAGACTTGGAGGAAGATGTTTAGTCCTTTCAGTCTATCTTCCAAAGAGAGGCCGTCCCATAGATGATCCAAGTCATCAGGATCTGGAATAATATGAGAAATCATGTTGCAAGTTTTGACTTTCTTGTCTTTCTTGGATTTTGAAGTTTTACCTTCATTTTCTAATTCAGGCACTAAGTCAGGATGTACCCACATGATTTCACCATTCTTCAATGTGAGAGACAGCAATCCTGTATTTTCTTTCCTGGCAGGCGGGATATTCACAATCTTCATCGTCGCCTTCGGAATAGGTATAATTCCATCTGGGACTTGCTGTGGAGAAAAATCTCCAAACTGAAAAGAAACCATATTGGTTGTCACCGTATGGTCATCATTGGTTAAAGCAATGGCGCCACCATTTATCAGCTCTTGGATCTTCTTTTTCAAGACATAACAAGCACTGGTAGGATGATTAATGTATCTATGATAGATACAATACTTAGGATTGTCGGTCAGATTCACCTCATTAGGCCTCTTTGGTTCTGGAATCTGAAGTTTACCACTTTTCACCAGACATTGGAATATCCCTGGAATATCACTTTCGTCAAAAGAGTATTCTTCCTTTGACCTGGAGGATTCCTGATTACCTGACGTCGTTTTGTTCTTAGAAAAATTAACCATAAGAGTATCTTTTCCTTTCACATTACGATTGCCAGGATTATTACCAGGATTATTTTTCTTCCTTTTATCTTCTGAATCGAAAATCATCCCATGTTCGCGAGCCAACCTACCATTGGTCTCGACAGAAACTGCTGCTATGATAAATGAAGCCCAATCTGAGAATTAGGAACCTGTGAAGACAGCAATGGATGGTCGCAGATTCATCTTGCATGTGTCAATCAACGCTGAATCTGGCACACCAGGAGGCATCTTTAGAGTAGCCTGTCGGAAACGTTGAATGAACGTCCGAGTATCTTCTTTCTCCTTTTGTTTGATTTCTATTAAGGAGGACATGTTCATGTCCATACCTCCTTCATAGAAGCGGGAGAGGAACATTGCTTTGAATTCGTCAAAAGACGAAATAGAGTTATCGGGTAAGCTACGATACCAGTCGTAAGTTGAACCCGACAGACACATGATGAACACTCGAGTGAGAAGAGCATCATTTTTCTGCAAGTGTACAGTCATAATATCAAAGTAGTTGATATATTGACTGGGAGATGCTTTTCCATCAAACAAAGCCATGGATTGTGGTTTGAACTTCGGTGGAAAGGGTACATCATTCCAATGAGGAGGATAAGGTTGCTTAATCCCTAGCCTCTGGAGTTGATCTTTGTGCCTTAAAACTTCAAACTGTGCTTTAAGTTCACGCACTGCTTGAATGGCTTCGCTGGTTTGAGGAAGCACATTCGACTGAGTAGTCGTTGGATGTACCATGACCCCCACTGGAGGTGGAACATCTTCTGGAATGATGGGATCCGGAGATGCAAAATTTTGATTAGCAGCAGGCTCTTGAATATTCAAAGGTACTTCAACCCCTTGACTATCTTGAGTTTGTGCTGCTACTGGTGCCGCTGTTACTACTGTCGGTTGAGCAGTTTGCTGATTCAAAATTATTTGATGCATGCTTTGCACCATATTAAGCATATCCTTCAGTGATTGTTCAACAGCAGTGAGACGTTGTTCTGTATTAGCAGATGACGTCTCTGGTTCATCTCCAACAGCGTAGGATTCAACCTCTCTTGAAGATACAGAAGGGTTTGTATAGAAGTACGAATCCACGCTATCGGTGTCAGACTCAAGAGATTGAGTACCCCCAGCCTCTGAATCAGAAGTCTGTAATTGTCTTTGTCTTCTTGATCGAGTATTCTGATATACTCCTTCAAAGGAATCAAGAAGCCTGTTGAACTGTTGTTGACTTGGTGTTTGGGACGTGTTCCGTCTTGGACGTCGTCCTCTGTTAGTATGAGATGCCATGTTGACTGACACATATGGCAGCTCATGTTCTTGGTCTTCAGCTTGATGTGGAGGTGTATTGAAACTCAATCGATCAAAAATCGATCGTCTTGAAGCTGAACAACAACAGTTAATTACAACCTGGTGGTATTCACAAAGATGTTTTTCTTGGGGGAATGTCACCGGAGATTGTCTATTCTTACGCTTTTACATTAGCAATTCGCGCAAGTCAGAAGGAGTGGATGAAGTATTCTTCTTTATTACATTGGGGGTAGAAAAACGTTTAGTCCCTTGTGTATAAAGAAGATTACTGGCTGCATTCGCAGAACCAAATTGTACATTTCTACGCGTTTGGAATTGTGTGCGTAAATCTTGAGATTTAGCACGCAGGACTCCACTTTCTTGGCGTATGATTTGTAAATTTGGTACCTTGTGTAAAGCAGTATAAGAAGGTTGTTGGTGTAGAACAGAAGTTGTACCAACAATATTTTTATGCTGCACACGTTTAGATACATTCACATTCGACATGTGAGCATCATTGTGGATTTCATCTACACTGTCATAGACAGGAGATTTATCTTTACGCATGGAACGTAAAATCTTGTTATCTACCACGTTACCAACGGGAGATTTTGTTTTACGCGAGGAGCGTAATTTATTTGGGCCTACCACGTCACCGACGGGAGACTGATTCTTATACCCAGAAGCACAAGCTTTAGAGTCAGCCCCATTACGAATGGGAGTCTCATTCTTATGAACTGAGCGTAAAATTTGGTTCTTACCTATTGAGCGTGAAACTTGATTTTTACGCAGTGGGCGTGAAACCTGGTTATCTTCGCCGTTACAAATGGGAGACAAATCGTCACACTTCGAGTGCAACTTTGAAGTAGGGACTGCCTCGTTTTGAACGGGAGCCCCTACGACAGGAGTGGGAAGAATCCCTTTGTCATCAGAAGCAGCGGAGAGATCAGAAATGACTTTGGATTTGGGAATCTAAATTTTTCGTGCTTTGCGAGACTTTTGAACATTGGAATGGCGAGAACCACAACCCAGTTCGGAGCATTTCTTCATAGGCAGTCTGGTCGAAGTGTACCACCAGAGTCTTCTTGGTCAAACCGACCGAAACATCATCATATTGAGCAATCACCTCCTCGTCAGAGGAGAAGGTCGTCCCCAGCAGAGTCGCCATTTTTGTTTCGATTAACAAAATGCCTTAGAGGAATTGGCTTTTGAAAACAAAAATAAGAAGAAAAAGTACAAGAAGTACAAATTCGATTCTGGGAAAGTATTGCTATGGAAGTCTGATTCGTAAATGATTACTTTATTCCTTGGACCATATGATGATGATGAAGATCGCTGCTTGAAGTAGAACAATTTGGAAGAACTAATGCACCAGAAAGGTATCGACGCACTTGGGTACTGATGGCGAGGCCGAATGCTTTCCTGCTTTGCTTCACTTTATTCTGGAAGAAAAGTTGAAGAAGGATGCTCCAGAGAATCAAAATCTCGAAGCTCTGATCTCTGTATTCTCTCATGTCTCTCTCTATCTGTCTGTGTCCGTTGTATGAGAAAAATGAGTCTATTTATAGACTGGGGCTTTCGTACGTAAAAAAGCATCAATATCTGTCTTTACGCTAATAACTGCCCTCCATGATCAGAATCATCCTCTGTATATGCTGACACGTGTCCCATCATTTCAGTAAGAATAGGATACATGTACACACGTTCTTTGAAATATGTGGCATGAAGACCACGTAGGCACACCACGTTCCAAACTGGCCAGAACGAATAGGGCGTAAAAGGATGAGCGTAAACTAGCTCTGTCATAGGTTTCCAGCGTAAAGTGGCTATTGAATAACCTTGAGCGTAAAATGGCTCAAATAGACTTCATGCACACATTGTTTTTTATGAGCGTAAGGACTCATGTAAACCTCCGTACGTAAAAGAAACCATTCAGTGAGCGTAAAGTAGCTCGATCTCTATAAACGACAACAATGGTCTTTGTATGAGACAAATTCCATTGAACTCTGTGGTAAATGCCATCATTGATATCTTCATGTCAAAGTCTGCATTAAATGCGAGATTTGATAGCCTATGTCCAGTGTGAAAGAGGCTGCTCAATCCTTGGCGTAAAATCATCGGTGCAGACCCAAGCGTAAAGTGGTCAATCTGCTTACGCGTAATACAATTAGCCTTGTCTTGGGCGTAAAAAAATTACCCGTTCTGTTAGGCGTAAAGCAGGCCACTTACGAATGAGATAACTCTTTCTTTGAAGCACTTTTTACGCTCCTACACCATATGCTTCAAGATATTCTACCTCCAGCTCTCTTACAAGTTGGAGGACAATGACCAAAGCGTTGTACTTGGCCACATTGTTAGAGCAGGGCTCTATGAGAGAGTAAGCGCGGTTGATCACCAATCCGGAAGGAGAAACCAGCACCACCTCGACTCCGACGACGATGTTGCCCTTAGGTCCGGTCCTTAAGGCGCCGCCGAAGAACATTCGCCATATATCATCGTGAGAAGTTGCATGCGAGTCGGCGACCTCATCTGGGATTTCTTCATATATTCTAGACGACTCCAAGCCTGGGTGGGCTGCTAAAAAGTCAGCTAGAGCTTGACCTTTAACAGCCTTTTACGGGACGAAGATCATTTGATAGGGGACAGTAATATTGCCCATGTAGCGAGGCGAGAACTGAGTGCCCCTGGTTTAGTCATGAGGACCCTGAGAGGGTTGACTCGTGAGATCACATGTATGGTTTGTCCTGTGACATAGTACCGCATCTTCTGAATGGCGAACACCAGGGCGAGTCATTCCTTCTCTACGGCGGTGTATCGGTGCTCTAGCCCGATCATCATTCGACTGATGTAATATATAGCTTGTTCATGGCCTGTATCGTTGTTTTGTGCTAGCAGAGCGCCGAGGGAGTGCTTCATTGCTCGTACATAGAGCAGGAATGGTTTACCAGCAACCGGGACCACCAGGACTGGAGGGTTCGACAAATATTCTTTGATGCTGTCGAAGGTACGTTGGCATTCTTTATCCCATATGAACGAGACGCCTTTCTTCATGAGATGGGTGAATGGCCGACATCGCCCGAAGAGGTTAGAAATGAACCTCCTGATGTAAGCTAGCCTCCCTTGGAGGCCTCGAAGTTCTCGAAGATTTCTCGGGGGACCCATCTCCATGATTGCCTTCGTCTTCTCAGGGTCTACATGGATACCCTGGGCGGTGATGATGAAACCCAAGAACTTTCTGCTGGATACGCCCAAGAAAGATTTTGTGGGATTCATCTTCAGGTTGTGTGCTCGTATCAGGTCGAATACCGTCCTCGGATCCTGGAGATGGTCTCCTCTACAGCGACTCTTGACGGCGATATCATCAACATAGCACTCTACCGTCTTGCGTAAGTGGTCTCTGAAGATGATACTCATGGCTCTTTGATATGTGGCGCCAGTATTCTTTAAACCGAAAGGCATGACTGTGTAACAGTATGTGCCAATCGGTGTTCGGAATGATGTATGCTTTTCGTCGTCAGGAGACATCTTAATTTGGTTGTACCCCGAGAAACCATCCATGAATGACATACGTTCGAAGCCGTATGTGTTGTCGATCATGATGTCTGTGACAGGGAGGGGGAATTCATCTTTGGGACATGCCTCGTTCAGATTGCGGAAGTCGATACAGATTCGAATCTTTCCATTCTTCTTGAGGACTGGTACTATGTTGGCCACCCAGTCTGGATGTTTATCTTCGCGTATGAAGCCGCAGGCTATCAGTTTGTTGACTTCGGCTTCGATCGCATCTATGATGCCCGGGCAGAAGCGTCGCTGTTGTTGTTTGACCGGCTTTGCCTCGGGCCGAATGTTGAGCTTGTGAAGGGCAACCTCGGGGTTTAGTCCTGGCATGTCTTTATAGCTCCAGGCGAACACATCAATATATTCTTTGACAAGTCGCAGCAGCGATTCTCGCTCTTCGTCTGTTAGGCTTTTACTGACGAAGATTGGTTTTGGAGAAGATTCGCTGCCGAGATTTACTTGTATGACCTCATCTTCAGTAGGAGGTTCTCTATGTTCGAACCACTTTTTCCATTGTGCATCTAGCTGTTGGGCCCACGGTTCTAACTCGAGGATTTCAGGAATGTCTTCATCTTCTTCGTAAGCGTCGGCGAATGCCATGTTGACTGACAGGACTTGTCTAAATACGTCTCCGATGCTGGTATCCGAATCAAAAGTTGGTGACTCGGTCGAATGTGAATGCCAGTCACATTCCTCGTCTGAACTTTCAGGGGTTGTCGCGGGTGTGACATAACCTAGCCTATATCTGGTTTTGTTGTAGTAGTCTCGTGGTTTGCCAGCCGGAACTGGTGGCTTTAAAGGTAATCGTCACCCAGTGCCGTAGTTCAAGCATGGCATAGTCTCCAGATCATACCCCTATTTTTGTATGAGGTATTTGGATTGGGGGCTATAAAGATACAGAGGTAGTCTCCCGGCATCTGATTCAAGATCGACTTATTCTATGGTGAAGAGCTACGGGTTTCCTTCCGGCCGTAGATGATTGGATGGTCCCCTCCCTCGATTATGTGGTAAGCGTCTTCGACTGGGGTAAGCTGGTTTGCGGTGTAAACATTCGTCACCTGTTTGTGTAGGTGAGTGCCTATACCGTGTTCCATAGCATACATTGTACAAAGCTTATTAAGCTCGAGGTAGTTCAAAGATAGCCCTTTATTGATGAAGTAAGATATCTTTTCTAGCGGGATTACATCATCTGCAGAGGGAACATCAGTGTGGGCAGCCACATACTTGGCTAGCTCCGGTTCTTCTTCGGCTACCTCCTGTATAAATGAAGACTGAAAGGACGACCTGGGCAGATTGATCGTCAGGGGTTCAGCTGGTGGAGCCGAGCGTGGAGTTGTTGGCAAACTAGCGACCCCCAGTTTGGTACCTGATACTGGGCGGGAAGTTGTTGGCTCGCTAGAAGTCCCAGACTTTGTATCGGGGTGACGACTCTTCTTGGGAAGGCGTATCGTCATTGGCTTGTCGGAGGGATTGAGCTTCTCCATTTCTGGCTGGCCAACCCTAGGCAGTTTGATTGTTAGTGGCTCCGTTGTAGGTCTCGACACTTGGCCGGACCTTGGCAGCCGGATTATCATTTGCTCTTCTTGTGCCGAGAGGCTGAGTGCGTCCTTACGCAGAGTGGCTGTAAGGGGTGCGGACTTGCCAGGTTTGCGAGCTTGGAGGTGGATCGTCAGAGGTTCTTCTGATCCTGTGGCTGTCTCGGTACGAGCTTGCACATCTCCTCCATCAAGGTACCTCTTCGACTTTTCGTATAGGCAGGAGTCTGAGTAGTAGGATTCGACCCCTTTGAAGGGATCGATATCGGCAAATTCTGTCCTCACGAAGTCATGTTTGTCGACATATTTGAAGCACTGGTGCAGAGTGGAAGGCACGATCATATAATCGTGTATCCAAGGGCGTCGCAAGAGAATGTTGTAAGAAGTGTCTGCATCTATGACGTAACAGGTGACTTTCGACTGGAGATCGCCAATTTGGCACTTCAGACGAATCTTTCCAATTAGGTAGCTCCTCCCCGAATTGAAACCGCTGATGGCGGTGCTTGTTGGCGTCAGGCGATGCATAGGGATGCAGAGATGATGTAACAGACCCTTCGAGATGATGCTTATGAAAGAGCCAGGATCAATGTGCATCTGATCCACCTTTACGTCGCCGATGTATCCAGTGTAATATAACGGGCGATCGTGCAGGTTAGTTTTGATGAGCATATCCTGCGGAGTGAAGAAAATGTTGGGCATCGCTCCCGTGCAAGCGCTGTCTTGGAGATCTGCAGGCAGATTTTCTCCCGTGAGGTTGACCTGAGCCAGATAGGCGTCAACATTCTGGAGTGCATCGCTCAAAGCCGCACGAACATCCTTTGAGAGTCTCAGAAGCTCGTATAATGACAATTTGGCCGGTGTGTTGGCCAATTACGCCAAGTTGTTGAAGTTGTAGGGCCTCTCCAGCCCATGCGGTGCCTCTTTTCGGAGGGATTTGTCAAAGCGAGTCTCCTTCGGCCTAGGTGTAACGCCCCAGTCCCAAAATACTTAGGAATAGGTACGTATCCATGCCAGCTGCATACATACGAAGTATACTCCAATATATGGAAAACTACGTATGTACACATAAGCTGTAAAATACAGTAACCAAGATACTAAATCTCATCCACAAAATGAAAGAATAAAAGATATCATATAATCACCTAAGAAATTGTCATTTGATACATGTAGTTGGGCGGAGACAAATCCACTACCAATAATGAAAAGAAATACATGATAAAAGAAAGTTTGACGAGCGAAGCGAAGACGATCAAAATACAATCATCCTCGAAGAACGGAGCGCAAGTCATGGCCTTAGCTAGAGCACCTGCAGAAATCACAAGAGCACACACCTGGCGAGATAACCAGGTCCTCAGAGGGACGTAACAAGATACACAAAGAATATGCCATAATAAACTGAATATATAATATGTCACAAACCGAAATAATTGACAAGACGACAATAAGGTAATCTATCCGTACTACAGTGTTTATGCAGTTAAGAACAAACCTCCAACGCATGGGCACTCTGGCTCAGTAGCAGTAATCTCAGGTATGGCCCATCAGGATACCAGAGACCTCAAAGCATAACATTCATCGAATGTCAGAGGCCAGCAGTAAATCAGTATCAGGATCCAGGACCGTATCTCCCACGGAGATAACCGACAATAAGGAAGTGCATACTTGGCCCATACGTCAAGGAACTGTTCTTCCCACCCAATGCCTAACAGAGTCACCTCCATGTCTCATATACCTCTACTAACTGCTAAGTCTCCTAACATGCCTCTATTAGCAGTTAGCCCTAACGCATGCGCATGGGGGATCAGTCCACACACAAGAACCTCTACATGCTACTCATCTCACACATCCTCGTGGTACTACTGTGTCAAGGTATATGCAATACACTACAGACGGTAGTCCCTTAACTCTAGGTTCACATGCAATCAAAGGATAATAACAAAGTAAATTAATAATCACTGAACAGGCAGTAAATCAGGAACTGTAAGAACCGGAAATAAAGAACAGTGATATATAAAATAAATGCAGACTGAATATAAACAGTTTAATGGCAATGTATCTTGCCTGATGGTGCAAAGTGACAAGTCCAAGAGTAGCAAGCGTCAGCACCAAAACTCACAAATCACAAATGACTCCAAACGCTGAAACAAACATCAAAAACGGTCTCGATGAAGAAGATATACCTAGGAAACGCCTGTCCAAAAGTCAAATTCTGGAACAGGGGCAAAATCGTAATTTCGGGTCAAAACGATGTCCGCCGTTGGACCCGCTTTGCACCAAAATACGCGTCAGAACCTACGGTCTCTAAAGTCGTAAAATTATATGTCTACGGATTTGTTTTGATGAGATGAACTCAACGGTATGTCCAATTTTGGATTTTCGTGGGCTGTGCACAAAATCTCCCGTTGAGTGGGATTGTGGGCCCGCCAAAATAGCGTCCCGATCAATGGTCTCAGAATCAGACCAAACTTGGCTCACAGGACCATAAAAATATTTCGAGTCCAATGGCACAAGTTTCATCGCGATATAATGAGTGTGCACAAAGTTGTGACTTAATTTGCAAAGGGTCGATACGGGGTATCTCGACGGATACGCATTGATTTCGTCGCGCACATGCAATGAAATCGATTTCCATCAGTTCGCACACGTCAAAAACATCCATACACGGTGCACGACCACGTCATCCGGTTTGTCGGGGCGCACGCCGTATCGGGATATTTTTCCACTTTTGAAAACAGAATTTACAATTTTTCGGAAAACTTTAACAACGTGTAACTTTTTACATACTAAATAAAAAGTGAATCCAAAAGGTGCGTTAGAATCTCGGTTAGGTTGTCTTTGATTTCCTTCAATTATTTTTTATGAAAGTCTAATGGACAGCGAGAAAGGTGGCCGACAAGTTGATGTTTCAAAACAGTTTTTAATATTCAGAAAAGTGGTTTTTTTTTCTCTAACTTCGTCTCGATTTTTCGAGAAAGTTGGATGGCCATGTCAAAATCCACCTGGGGGATCTCGAAGAGGGTCAAGTCTACTTTCCAGAACATTTTACGGATCGAAAATCGGAGTTACGAGCAAAAAGTTACGTCGTAGGGAAGTAGGGTACCTTGAGTGAAAAAACTGCTCCGTGGGTGATGCGGGGATGACTTCCGATGCTCCGTTCGTCGTGCACACAACTCTGTTGCTAGTGAAACGAACTCGTAGGCGAAGAGGGTATGTTCTGCTAAAATTTTCGTTTTGGAAGTCTAGGGTTTTGAGGTCTGTGGACGAAGTTATATTCATCGCAAGTTGGGGGCAAAACCTAGTAATAATAGGATTAGCAAAATGCTTATGTGCACCCAATACCTCACGGGTTGGTATGGGTTGCATGCTGCAGCGCCCAAGGAAAAGGGGGGCCCCGCCCACTCATGTGGGTGGTTGACTTTGTTTTTTTTTTCTTTTTCTTTTTCTTTTCTTTTCTTATTCTTATCTAAATCTTTAAACTTTTTTTTTTCTAAATCTTTTTAAACTTTATAAATATATATCCAAAAATCATTTAAATACAAATAACGCTTTAAATATCACATATCCAAATTTTTAATATATTTAAATATATCTACATATATATATATAAATTCATCTTATCATAAATCAATCTTAATAATAATAATAATATCTAAATAGAATGAACATATTTTAATCTCCATGAAATAACTTAAATTATAATAAAATAATAATAATCGTCCCAATGGGTAAACTTTATCGCTCACCCATGTGTGGGTCCAAAAATCATACCATCTTGTAAAACATTATTTTATTAATAAAATATAAATTTTGTACCGAAAGTCAATAAATATTCAACAAGTCTCAAAATTATTTAAAAATATTTGTAAACACATGAAATATTCTTACATGGCCATCTTGGTCCCACCACATGCCTACACGGGCTTAAATTTGGTTCGGGCCCTGTTCGGACTGAATTGGACAAACCGAACCGTCTAAAAATCAATATATAAAATAATATTCAATTAAAATAATTTAAAAGCGTTATTTCACAACTCGGCCTGGTTTTCCTAGTTCGGACTGAACTATGGCTAAGCCTCCCACGACATGGCTAATATACTGGTCAAAGCACACTACTACATCTTTCGTGCCAAAATTCATGGACGTCTTGTGTTCCAAAATTTAAAAATGGCTAAGGTCATTTCTAATAATAATAAAAAATTCATAAATTGCATAAATAAATTTGAACTCTAATAAAATAATAATAAATAATTTTAAAAAATAGGGATTTTACATCCTACCCAACTTACAAGAATTTCGTCCTCGAAATTTAGGATTAATAGGGTAGTTCGGGTTGAGGAATAGGAAGAGTTCGTCAATACCAAAAATACAATTAAATTATTGGAGGAGGCGATAAAGTGGCGTTCAACATAACCATGCATTAGAAAATTTGGGGAGTCGATATATACAAAAATATATCATGGTTATGGAATTGAATAAGAGTTGCTAGTGATGGTAACAAAATTTAATAATCCAGTTTAGGAAATAGTAAGGATTTGAGTAGACCAAAGAGAATAAATTAGACGTTTAAGAGATGTGATTCCTTAAGGGAGAACTGGATATTAATTGTCTTGGTCGAGGGTTTGATTAAGTGATGATTAGAATCACTCTCGAGTGCTCAAGAATAATTGGGAAGGCACGATAACAATTTTAGGGTTGAGAAATAAGGAGTAGTTAAAGGCGAGGATATAGCCACATGAGTCGGTCGGTGACTATCTACATTTGTGTATAATTAACCGATTGGGCAACCAAAGATGATGCCTTGAGTCTATTTTAGCAAGTACAGTGCCTTGTCTTTCCAAAATGAGTAAGGGACAAGAACAACAAGGTTTCAAAGACGGTGTTATATATTGAGTACAAAATGCGGGTTTCATAGGCGGCGAAAATAATTTCAAAAGAGGATTGTCAAGGCTGTCGCGGATGAGGCTTTTAGGCAAGTTTACTATGTCTCCATTTACGTAGAATAATATATGATAGGCAAACCAAAGTGCAATAGGTTGATCAGACCATCATGCACCGGTTCTGATTAGACAATATGTTAATGGGTGCACCCAATAAAATATGTCATGATCAAGCTTTGATAATGAAATAAGCTTGCAAAACTGAAGCCATATTAGCAGCATGAGATAGTCAAAATATGAGCAAGGAAGGTACTGATGATGAATTTTAAATAGTCCAAGATCTTTTAAAATCAAGGCTCGCCTAAAGTTTGGGCCTATACAGTTGTCCTAGTATTTCTTCATCTATGGCTGGGTAGACTTGATAAGGTAGGGTCCTCTGAATTTATAGTCTAAGTGAACTTACCAATGTGGTTCATGAAGAAAAAGGTTTGCTAGGTGGTGAGGTATTCTACCCAACTTACAAGAGTTAAACTAGTAGTGTGATAGGACAACGGGTCAAGCAATCAAAGTAAAGCACAAGGTTAGCATTTAGGGAATTAAGTAGAACAAAATCACATATCGGTCGAAAGAATTGAGTTGAGATGGAATCCCTATCTGTAGTCAAAAATATATCGGTATCATGGTAAAGATTATAGTTTGGCCACTTTAATTAAAAGGTCATATCATGAAAATAGTGTACAAGGAGACGTGTTTTAGTGAGACATGATATATCTACATGAAGGTGGACTTGTCTAGGTCTTACACATAAAATTGTGTTGGAAGAAAAAGTCTAGTGTTGTACTCCAACTATCCAAGTCACAGTAGGGGACACCAAAAGATCAAAAATAGAAATTGGGAGTTCACGAGGTCATAATTAATGCACAAAAATCATGTTGAGGCATGAAATAAAATTAATTAGAGAATCCAATAAAATCATTTAGGGACATAGTTCTAGAGAGAAGATAGTCCATTAGATGGATACAGTTAAGGAACCATTAACAAATTATTCTAATTGCAAATGGGTTAGAAGGTCGCAATTAAAAGATCTAGAATTGAAGGAAGGTCGAGTAAGTCGAGGTGGAAATAAAGTCACCTAGCTGGGTAGATGACTAACAATACTTGTGTATATACTACTATCATGGTCATGAATGACATGGCAATTAGTGTGGAATACTCAGTAGGGTTATCTTAGGGCCTACCATTAAAATTTAACTCAAGTTTCCTCCAAAAAGTTTCAAAAATAAACTTTCAAAAATAAACCACCAAAATTTGTATTCACTCCAAGCCGTTCAAATTCATCATAAAAATTTAAATCACTCTCATAAAATCTCGAAGCAAGGTTTTATTACGTTACTACTAACCTTTTTCCAAAATTAACATTTAAATTCCACTATTTAACTCAAAAGTTCATAATTTACGAATCCATAAAATTTCACAATCAATCAAAAATTTAACATTCTAAAATTTTTCAAATAACTCATAATAACTCTTAGCATATTAAAAGCAATCTCAAAAATTAAGCTCAATGCTCTCATCAATTTTAACTTCTATTCATGCTAAGTTACTCCAACAAAATTATAACTTTTAAATGGTAACTTCCTTTAATCAACCAAAATAACTTTCCAACACATCCTTCGAAATTCTTCCAAAAATTTTAATATTAGCAGTCCCTCATTAAACTAAATTTTCAAATAATATTATCAGTCAAAATCCCTCTCTTTTTTTTACCAAAAATCTAAATAGATTTGTAAATTCCCAATCATAGGACACCATTAAAAATAAAAATTTCTCAAAAATCGTTTTCATAACTTTTAAATATTTTAAACCAAAATTCACCATCATTACTCCTACTTAAAATTCAAAATTTACAAAACACGAAAATTGCAAGTTGTACAACTCATTTTAGATAATTCCTACGACCATTTTTTTTTAAAAGCTAAGATCATTTTCACACCAAATTTATAATCGTGCAAAGGTGTATGACCATAATCCAATAAGTCATGAACATCAAAACTCGAAATCAATAAATTTTATATTTGTTCAAAGACGTATATCTATCACCCAAATCCCACAATTATCATAACTCGAAAAGCAAATCAATATTTTACTTGTGCAAAGATGTATAACTATAACTCAATAAATCATCAAATCTCAAAAAGCCAATCAATTTCTTAAACCAAGTATAAAATTCTATAAATCCTCTGGTGTTTACTATTTAGAAATCTCAAGATTAAAAACTTACCGTGGCAATATCCTACTTACAAATTACTAATCATTAATTCACAAAAAGCCCTTTTTTTAACTCAATTAGAGTCTTGAATGTATTCCAATTGCCAATATAACCATTCTAGCCATGTGTTTGACCTATGAGCATATACTAGTGTAGTCATCTTCCTAGTTGACACTAAGCACGAAAATAAGAATCAACGGTAGAAAGGAATCAAGCAAGATGCAGTTCAAGGAGGTCGAACAAGAGTTCGGAATTTGAAGCCAAGGGAAAAGGTCAAGCTGTATGGATGAGATTCCTAGATTCTAATCCTATGTTGCAGGCTCACATCGGTACAATCACGTAACCGAAGTGACAAACTCGACCTGCATGGGCCACCACAAAAACATTTAACGCCCCAGTCCCAAAATACTTAGGACTAGGTACGTATCCATGCCAGCTGCATACATACGAAGTATACTCCAATATATGGAAAACCACGTATGTACACATAAGCTGTAAAATGCAGTAACCAAGATACTAAATCTCATCCACAAAATGAAAGAATAAAAGATATTATATAATCACCTAAGAAATTGTCATTTGATACATGTAGTTGGGCGGAGACAAATCCACTACCAACAATGAAAAGAAATACATGATAAAAGAAAGTTTGACGAGCGAAGCGAAGACGATCAAAATGCAATCATCCTCGAAGAACGGAGCGCAAGTCATGGCCTTAGCTAGAGCACCTGCAGAAATCAAAAGAGCACACACCTGGCGAGATAACCAGGTCCTCAGAGGGACGTAACAAGATACATAAAGAACATGCCATAATAAACTGAATATATAATATGTCACAAACCAAAATAAGTGACAAGACGACAATAAGGTAATCTAACCGTACTATAGTGTTAATGCAGTTAAGAACAAACCTCTAACGCATGGGCACTCTGGCTCAGTAGCAGTAATCTCAGGTATGGCCCATCAGGATACCAGGGACCTCAAAGCATAACATTCATCGAATGTCAGAGGCCAGCAGTAAATCAGTATCAGGATCCAGGACCGTATCTCCCACGGAGATAACCGGTAATAGGGAAGTGCATACTTGTCCCATACGTCAAGGAACTGTTCTTCCTACCCAATGCCTAACAGAGTCACCTCCATGTCTCATATACCTCTACTAACTGCTAAGTCTCCTAACATGCCTCTATTAGCAGTTAGCCCTAACGCATGCGCATGGAGGATCAGTCCACACACAAGAACCTCTATATGCTACTCATCTCACACATTCTTGTGGTACAACTGTGTCAAGGTATATGCAATACACTACAGACGGTAGTCCCTTAACTCTAGGTTCATATGCAATCAAAGGATAATAACAAAGTAAATTAATAATCACTGATCAGGCAGTAAATCAGGAACTGTAAGAACCGAAAATAAAGAACAGTGATATATAAAATAAATGCAGACTGAATATAAACAGTTTAATGGCAAGGTATCTTGCCTGATGGTGCAAAGTGACAAGTCCAAGAGTAGCAAGCGTCAGCACCAAAACTCACAAATCACAGATGACTCCAAACGCTGAAACAAACATCAAAAATGGTCTCGGTGAAGAAGATATACCTAGAAAACACCTGTTCAAAAGTCAAATTCTGGAACAGGGGCAAAATCATAATTTTGGGTCAAAACGATGTCCGCCGTTGGACCCGCTTTGCACCAAAATGCGCGTCAGAACCTACGGTCTCTAAAGTCATCAAACTACATGTCTACGAATTTGTTTTGATGAGACGAACCCAACGGTATATCCAATTTTGGAATTTCGGTGGGCTGTGCACAAAATCGCCCGTTGAGTGGGATTGTGGGCCTGCCAAAATAGCGTCCCGATCAACGGTCTCAGAATCGGACCAAACTTGGCTCACAGGACCAAAAAAATATTTTGAGTCCAATGGCGCAAGTTTTATCACGATATAATGAGTGTGCACAAAGTTGTGACTTAATTTGCAAAGGGTCGATACAGGGTATCTCGACGGATACGCATTGATTTCGTCGCACACATGCAATGAAATCGAGTTCCGTCAGTTCCCACACGTCAACAACATCCATACGCGTCTTTTGATGCGTATAGTGTGCGACCACGTCACCCGGTTTGTCGGGGCCCACGTCGTATCGGGTTATTTTTCCACTTTTGAAAACAGAATTTACAATTTTTTGGAAAACTTTAACAACGTGTAACTGTTTACATACTAGATAAAAAGTGAATCCAAAAGGTGCGTTACAATCTCGGTTAGGTTGTCTTTGACTGCCTTCAATTAGTTTTCATGAAAGTTTAATGGACAGCGAGAAAAGTGGCCGACAAGTTGATGTTTCAAAACCGTTTTTAATATTCAGAAAAGTGGTTTTTTTTCTCCAACTTCGTCTTGATTTTTTGAGAAAGTTGGATGGACATGTCAAAATCCACCTGGGGATCTCGAAGAGGGTCAAGTCTACTTTCCAGAACATTTTACGGATCGAAAATCGGAGTTACGAGCAAAAAGTTACGTCATAGGGAAGTAGGGTACCTTGAGTGGAAAAACTGCTTCGTGGGTGACGCGGGGATGACTTCTGATGCTCCGTTCGTCGTGCACACAACTCCGTTGCTGGTGAAACGAACTCGTAGGCGAAGAGGGTATGTTCTGCTAAAATTTTCGTTTTGGAAGAATAGGGTTTTGAGGTCTGTGGACGAAGTTATATTTATCGCAAGTTGGGGGCAAAACCTAGAAATACTAGGATTAGCAAAATGCTTATGTGCACCCAATACCTCACGGGTTGGTGCGGGTTGCATGCTGCAGCGCCCAAGGAAAAGGGGGGCCCCGCCCACTCATGTGGGTGGTTGACTTTGTTTTTTTTTTCTTTTTCTTTTTCTTTTCTTTTCTTATTCTTATCTAAATCTTTAAACATTTTTTTTTCTAAATCTTTTTAAACTTTATAAATATATATCCAAAAATCATTTAAATACAAATAATGCTTTAAATATCACATATCCAATTTTTTAATATATTTAAATATATCTACATACATATATATAAATTCATCTTACCATAAATCAATCTCAATAATAATAATAATATCTAAATAGAATGAACATATTTTAATCTCCATGAAATAACTTAAATTATAATAAAATAATAATAATCGTCCCAATGGACGAACTTTATCGCTCACCCATGTGTGGGTCCAAAAATCATACCATCTTGTAAAACATTATTTTATTAATAAAATATAAATTTTGTACCGAAAGTCAATAAATATTCAACAAGTCTCAAAATTATTTAAAAATATTTGTACACACATGAAATATTCCTACATGGCCATCTTGGTCCCACCACATGCCTACACGGGCTTAAATTGGTTCGGGCCCTGTTCGAACTGAATTGGACAAACCGAACTGTCTAAAAATTAATATATAAAATAATATTTAATTAAAATAATTTAAAAGCGTTATTTCATAACTCGGCCTGGTTTTCCTAGTTCGGACTGAACTATGGCTAAGCCTCCTACGACATGGCTAATATACTGGTCAAAGCACACTACTACATCTTTCGTGCCAAAATTCATGGACATCTTGTGTTCCAAAATTTAAAAATGGCTAAGGTCATTTCTAATAATAAATTTTTTTTCATAAATTGCATAAATAAATTTGAACTCTAATAAAATAATAATAAATAATTTTAAAAAATAGGGGTTTTAGACTAGGCTTGTCGGTCGTCGGAGGCTGAGAAGGTCCTGGAGCGTCAGTTGTAGCGGGCTGATGATCTTCAGCCGAGTTATCAGCCACAGGTTTGGATTGTGCCCCAGACCGAGTGACGACGGCTGTGACTTCTTCGATATCTGCCGAGATTGTGCGGCAGGATATGACTTTTTCACTCTTCTTCTTGCGAATAGATGATGGTGTGGACTGAGTCACTTAAGATACCAAGTCTGGATGGACCCACATGACCTCCCCTCGTGATGTGGTGAGGGGCACTAGACCAGCAGCCTAATCCCGAGGAGGTGGAAGATTAGCAATCTCTATTGTTGCCAAAGGGATGGGGATCATACCGTCTTGAGTCTCTGTTGGAGGGAAGCTGCCAAATTGTATTGATACCATATTGGCTGCCACAGTTACCTCTTTGAAATCGATGGCCAGAGCATTCAAATCGATGAGTTGTTGGATGTATCGTTTCAGTTGGTAGCAGTCGTGTGTAGCATGGTGGACGTAGCGGTAATAATGGCAGTACTTTGGGCTCTCCATTTCTGCCGGCCGGGGTACCCGTCTTGGTGGAGGGAGCTGAATTCTGTCTCCTTCTATGAGCATTTCTAAGATGGGCTTGACATGGCCGTCTTCGAAGGAGTAGGTCATTTGCGGCCATTGTTTGTCTGCCGGTTTTGGCTCAGGTTTCTGTGCTGTGTCGGCCACCATAGCCTGCTTGCCCTTGTTGTCCCGATTGTTGGTGGAGCTACCCCCATTGTTGGTGTTGGCGTTGGGACGCTTGCCCTTGTCTTCTCCCTCTGAGATGTGCAATCCCAGTTGGCGAGCCTTCTTCAATCGTTCTTCGACACTTGTGGCACTGATGATAAACGTCTTCCAGTCCTTGAATTGACTTTCGTCCATCCAGAGATTGATTGTTGGAAGCAGTCTCTTTTGAAAATTTTCTATTAAGGACGAATCCGGGTTACCAGACGGCAGCTTCATTGCGGTTTGGCGAAACCGCTCAATATAGTTCCTTGTCAGCTCTTTCTCCCTTTGAACGACGTCCATGAGGGTGGACATTATGATGTCCTGTCCTACTTCGTAGAATCTTTCCAAGAATATGCGCTTGAAGCTGGCGAAGGAGTGGATGCAGTTGCCTGGCAGGTTACGATACCAGTCGAAGGCAACACCTTCCAATGCTCCGATGAATAATCATGTAAGGATGGCATCGTCATGGGGCAGATGGTCGGTGGTGACCTCGAAGTAAGTGATGTAGCGACTTGCGGAGGTCTTGCCATCATAAGGATTGATATTGAACAACTTATATCTTGGTGGGAAGGGGACATCCCTCCATGCAGCAGGGTATGGTTGCCGTATTCTGAGGTCTTGAGAGGTTTTTCGAGCGTGAAACATAGCTCGGAGCTCCTGGACCTCTCTTCTTGCTTCCCTGGCCTCATCCGCAGTAGTAGGAGCCGACATTTCAGGAAGAATATTGCCCGGGTTCGGTACTGCTGAGTTCGAGTCCACATTGACCATGGGACCTGTGCTTGTTTGGCCAGACATCCCTCCTTGGAGAGATGGAAGGGCCGCTTTAATCTCGTCTACAGACTTGACCAAGGCATGCAGTATGGCCTCCAGAGTGTCGATGCGTTGGCGATCGCTGGAACCACCTTGGTTGCTGTCCGTCATGAACACCATCTTTACAGGAGGAGAGATGGAAGGAACGGTGGAGGACGTGCCCTCCGAATCATACCCCTGTAGCGAGAAGTCATCGGGGTATGTGGGAATGTTCTCCTCTGGTTCGGACTCAGAAGGGATAGTACCCCCAGCTTCAGAGTTTGCTACATCTTGGGAGTCGTGGACGTCCTCGAGGACGTCGGCCCTTGCTGTATCTGATGGGAGAGTTGTTTTCTCGGGCTCATCTCCTTGGAACATCGGATTATCGTGGATGTTCTGAGGAGTGCTACCCCCAGTCCCAGCAACCCCCAGTGGTGTGGACGATGCATTTCCCACTGTAGCAGATTTTGTCTTTGAACGGGTACCTTGGAAAACTCCGGTAGTGGGCACCCGTTTAGTCGATAGTCTCTTAGTCATAGTGGTTGAAATCTTCGGGCTGGGAACATTGGTCTTCTTTTCTCTCCCATCGACGAGGATTTTCTGAGCAGAGTTGCAGGAGACGACTGGAGGTGCCTCATCCTCTGAACATGTTTGTTGCAGTCTTTGGAAGACGGACTGCAGGTCTTCTCGTATCGTCGCATTATTGCAACAGCAGTTGACGATGACTTGGGTGCAGTGACGTCCGTGGGAGGACTCTTTGCACCCCGAGGCACCTTCTCTTTTCGTGCGTTTATGGAGGATGGCCTCACGCAAGTCAGATGGGTCCGGATCGACCATATTTGCTCCCTATATTTTGGGAGACTTTTGGGAACCTCTCTGTCCGTTTGTCGCCGGGGGCTGGACTCGAGTGGTTCTGTACAACTTCCCATCAGAGGCCCGCACCATCAGAGGCTCGCATAACAGTATATGGGACGCTCGGATGGTCAGAGGTCGGATCAGCGGACCGAGCTTGCCAAGCTCATACTGTCCTAGACTTTTTTACTCTAGTGCGTGAGGACACATAGTAGGAAGAGTCTAAGTGGTGCTGGAGAGAGTCAGACATGTCTTCGTGGGAGAACAAGAGATCAGGACCATAGGAGAGGCGGTCGAAGACAGAGTCGCGTGGAGTAGGCGTCATGCGGCTGGAATGAATAATCTTCATGCGGCTGGTAGGCGTAGCCTCATAGGTCTTCTCCATGCTGCTGGAAATCCTGGCCGCATGAGTATTCTCCATGCGGCTGGAAATCCTGGCCGTATGAGTATTATGCATTTGGCTAGCAGTCTCAGCCGTATGGTCGTCATTCATGCGGCTAGCAATCTTGGCCGCATGAGTCTTCGTTTTGCGGCTAGTGCCCTTGTT
Organism: Iris pallida; assembly: GCA_029216955.1. Classification (NCBI taxonomy): domain Eukaryota; kingdom Viridiplantae; phylum Streptophyta; class Magnoliopsida; order Asparagales; family Iridaceae; genus Iris; species Iris pallida. The sequence goes on along the minus strand of JANAVB010028818.1, from coordinate 38,949,746 downwards.
CGATTTCTTCCTGGAGCACATAGAATCGCTCTTTGCCCCTGCAAGTCCAGCATCGTAGTGCTTTCCTCTGCCGAACTTGGGGACAACAGAGTCCTCTATGGCTTTAAGTGGGGCCGCACGAGAGTCGCCTTCGCCGTCTTGGGCAGCAGAGAGTACTCCGTCCAGAGCTCGGAGAGGAGCAAATAATTTTGGCCTCCACTCGCTGCGAGCTTTCTTTGTGCGGGTTCGCTTCTGGACCGGGCCAGCGCTTCCCTCAGAGAGCATTTCTTCAAACGCCTGTTGGTCGAAGCAGACGACCATCTTCTGTTGCGTGGAGCCAAGTTTGGCTGCATCCGATTGCGTCACCAACTCCTCAGCCGTGGAGAAGTTTGTTTCCAGCAGAGTCGCCATCGTGTTTGTCATTGATTGTAAAAGTTTAGAACAATTATCGGAGGACTGAACTTTAGACTCACAATACAAACTCGCTTGTACAAAGAAAGCCTAGGAACGAAAACCTAGGTACAGCAATCTAAGTACAATTGTTTATTTTAGATTCTGGGGGGTGATGGTAGAGGCTCGGGAAAGCGATAGCAGCTCTGCCTTACTCCTTGGATGATCGGGTGCAGCCTTGGCTCTGTAGAATGACTGCTTGGCGTTGATAAAGAAATGCTCTCTTTATTCTCTCTGGATCCGAGGGGGGTGTGCTATCTCTCTCTCTGCTCTCTGCTCTTCTATGTCTCTCTCTGTCTCTGTGTCTTCTGTCTGTCTGTTGTAAGGGAATAGCACCTTGCTATTTATAAGAGTGGAGGGCATCATTAGTGTCACGCCCTGAAACCAGAATACTGGAGAGCGGGGGACAGACACAGCCAGCTACGTACATTGAAGTGAATCTCACCCCGTAATACGGTCACGGCTGTCTAGATGTATGAGGGTTTACTACAAGCCATCAGTCTCTTAAGGTCAATAACAAGCCTAGTGTCTCAATCTCAAGCAACAAGTAGATATAACAAGATGGTAGATCATCAGACATACAAGGTAAGGCGTCCCATACATTACATATTCAGATGATCATGAAGCTAGTCATACAAAATACGAAGACTAACAAGAGTTTAAGTCATACATGATCAACCCTAGGATTTGTCAATCATGTTACAGCCCGTAGGCAGACAGTAAGTAAAGTTGCAACGAGCTAACACTTGCACGGCGGCTAAACGCCTCAAAAGAATATTTGTACAATGGAGTGTGAGAGCAAAATAAAAATCCACTCGTTGCCAAGATTTCTTCTAGTGTTCACCATCTGGCATCAAAGTTGGAAGATCCTCGGTAGCTGCTCCAAAATCTGGCCATACAAAACCAGCTGGGTAAGACCCCAGAAAGAGCAAGTGCCATAAAGGGGGCTTCACTTAAGAACTAAAACCAGCATGTCAGCACATAAAGTCATAGGTGAAATAACATAAGACATGAGTTAAAGAAAACAGGATGATAAACGATAAGATAACTAGAGGACTATTCCGGTAACCAAGTTACAACCCGTAAACCAAACAAGGACCGGGGTTGTAACCCTTCACCTGAACAGAACTTAGCCTCGAACCAATTATCGATAAAGTAAAGCATAAACAAGCATGTCCGGAGATATCTATGCACCGAATCTGGGCAAGACTAGACAAGATAGGACTCCATCCATCATTCACGGCCAAGCAAAGAGTACGGCTTGGTACTTAACTAACTAGGGTCACAAGCTTAGTTACTAGCAAGATGCAATGAGGTACGCCTACTGCCACAAGCCCTGCAGACTACCCAGGTTATCCAGACGCATGGTTCAAGATTAGAGTTATCATGTCTTGTTAGGTAACTTGGATACAACACATGACAGTGTGCATAGTAATCGTTTCATGTAGTGCCCCACATAGTAGTGAGCTGGAAATGTGCCCTACGCGTCGGTAGGCTACAAGTCCATCAAGGAAGACGCCCAGATAACGGGATTGCTTGTAGCCGGAATACCTCTCTATATGCTCTACTCGATCAATCTAGTCATTAACCTAGTCAGATTCAGTATGAATCCCTGACCGTGGTAACCAGGGATATATGTCCTAGACATGATGCGAGACAAGACTGGTTGCTTATACAAGCATATTCAATACAATCACCCACGGTGTCAAGAATTTACTTAGCATGTCAGGTTAGCTGTCGTAACAGCGTATCAAGGTTATCATGTCAAGCTTACTTGTCAAGGGTGCACCACGGCGGGTCACCATCATGTCATGTTACTTATCAAGATTACTTATCAAGGCAAGGGTGAGTCCCAACGGACCATCATCAAGAATTATCATGTCAACTTACTTGTCAAGAGTGCACCGCGGCAGGTCACTATCAAGAGTTATCCTGTAAGGTCATAATGCCATTTCGTGTTTATGCAAGTGCACCACAACGGGTCACTGATCATGCAATTCCATCACTAAGCCACGTTCAGATTAATATTCATAAATAATGTCATGATCACATCAAGTTCATGTCGAGTTTACATCAAAAAGGCGTAAGGATATAAAATGGGTGCAAAAATCCTAAAAAAAGGGATATGGGGACATAATGCGCCCAAGGGAGAGGAGTAAGGGGTACTATGGCCAACAAGTGGCATTAGCCAAGTTGCGCCAGGAAGAGGCAGGCCAAGTCATGTTGCGCCAGACACTAGACTGCGCGAGGCTAGGTTGCGCCTGAGTCAGGTTGCGCCTGAGTTAGACTGCGCATGAGTCAGACTGCGCACGAGTTAGACTGCACACGAGTCAGACTGCGCACGAGTCAGACTGCGCTGCACTAAAGAGCGCGCGCAACGTAGTGGCGCAAGCTAAAAATCTTGCGCACACTGCTCACTGTCTTCTCCAAAATCAGCAAGAACTCCATGGTTAAACCCATAACTTCAAAGGTCTATAACTTGGTCAAAACAAGTCCAAATCCAACTTTCAAATGGTCAAAATTGGGTAGAATAAAATTCTCTTCAACATGGAACCATCAAAATTTGAAAACAAGGAAGTTTGATAGATCAAAACCACCAAAATCTGAAAATAACCAATTTCTAGATCTACAAAAATCAAAGCCTCAAAATGGAAAATGACAAGTTCTAATGTGTCTTAGAAACATGAGAAGAAGCTATTGGAACAATAAAAAAATAGGTTCTCTTATGGAAGCAAGTTCCACTTGCCTAAGGGGTGTTCTTTTTGGTGGTGGGTTTAATGGAGAAGGAAGAAAAGTTAATGAGAAAGTGGAGGTGAGAGAAAAGTTATGTGGGTTATAAAGGAGGATGGTGGTGGGTTTAACATGATGAACCAAAGAATAAACCAAGCCAACCCAAAATAAACCAAGTTAAACCATTACATGCCATGATGAACCTAATCAAGATTAAACTGAAATTAGCTAGCCAGGCAGAAAAATAAAAATACATGTCAGGATTCCGTATATGTATACTGAAAATACGTAGAACGGAAAACGGAGGTGACAATTAGGATTTGCAATGATTGCCCATTTTCAAAAGTCGACGGTTAAGGATCAATAAATCTGGGCCATTGATAATAGATTTGAGCAATTAATATGATTACATCAAATCTCTGTGGACAATTAATGATGATTGTCATAAATCCTTACGATTTGTTATGCTAAGCTCGGATCTCCTTCCACGTGTTCAATTTGATTGATTACAAATGATCTGATTTGATCCCAATATTTTATTGTGATTTGTTGATAGATTTTGGTCGATTTGATGCCACGTGTCCCATTATCATGCTACGTGTCTTAACCGCAAGCCACTTAGAAAATCTGAGCCGCATGAGGACTGCTCCCCATTGAGCCGTATAAGGCTGGCCACGTGTCAAGACTGCTTGGGAGTGGCCCCTGAACAATTGAACCGCATGGTGGTGATCTGAGCCGCATGAGCGTAGGTGATCGCATGATGGGTGCTTTCTTCGTGAGCCACATGAAGATAGTCCTCATGCGCCGCATGGAGATAGCCTCTGCTTGAGCCGCATGGGGTAGTTCTCGTGAGCCGCATGGGATAGCTTCGGCCTAAGCCGCATGGGGTGGTCTCGGTTTGAGCAGCATGCGACTGTCCACATGTCAAGGATGCGTGAAGGTTTCTGGGTTACGGAGGATTGTGTCAGAGATCTCCTTCATTTCCCTAAGAATCTGCTATTATGACGGAGCCATTATCGCACGTCAGAGCTGTCATTTGTCGGAGCTGTCAGCCGTCAAGGCATTTAATACAGTAAAGGGAAAAATGAAGAGCTGTTGCGGGCCACATGGCTCCTCTTTGAGCTGCATGGAACTATTCGAGCCGTATAAACGCTTGAGCCGCATGGATCCCTAAGCCGCATGTGCTCTCTGATCCGCATGGGAATCCTTGGCCGCATGGATCTTTCTTTATCCTTTTCCATGCTTCTACAATGGTCCCTTGGGGGAGCGGGGCTAAGGCATCCGCAATATAGAGGGGAGGATAGCATGCTATATTTACCCTCCTCCTGGTAGCTCTTTGGAGATTTAACAGCTTTATTTGCTTCTCAGCAGTAGAACATGACTTCCTTCGAGGGCCACAAAACTGCTTGAAGACGAAGCGCTGTCAAATCCAACTATGTATTGCCAGATTTTCCTTTCTTTGCTGTCGATGTATTCCTATGAATGTAACTGATCTTGAATGAACAGAGTATGATCACTCTATTCTATTTATGGTATTTTATAGTGCTTGTACTAGAAGGCCTAATACAGCATTTGTAAAGGACATCCCACTGGAGGATTTTTGTGGACCTATTGCCCTTTTGTGCATCTAGAAATATGAGCAAATAGATTTGAATGATATTTTATGGACTTACTACTCTTTGGTACACCAATGGTGTGAGTAATAAATTAGGATATTTTTTGTGGACTTATCATCATTTTTGTGTACTGGCGATGCGAGTACTGATAATAAGTGGGGAGAAAACCAACGTATTTACTCAGAGGTAACGAGGACGTGATAAATACGGGTCAAAACAAAGCCTTCTTACTCAGAGGTAATAAGGACATATTAGGGGTAGGCATGATAGGGATACACAGAATAACTCAGAGGTGCTATCAACGTGGAAGTTCTATGCATTGGGTGATTTGTTTGTGATGGACGGAAAGAAAACAACTAAGAGGTAATATGGACAGGTTGTTGTTTTTTTGTTGGGGAGTTTTGTGGACCTATTTCCCTTTTTGTGCACAGATAGTGCGAGTAGTAGATTAGGATAAGTTGTATGGACCTATTATCCATTTGTGCACCGGTAGTACGGGCAATAGATTTTGAGGCAAATTCTTGGCGGTAGGAAAGCTATGACCAGGGGGTACATAGATACGACCAAGAGAATTCATTCAGAATAATCAGAGAGTAAGTTCAGTGATACTTAAGGGTACGTAACTCAACAATCTGGAAGATTTGAAGTCAGAGTGTAAGTTCATCGATACCTGCGGGTATATAACTCACAATCCGAGAGATGGTTGGAAGTTGTCGTTTAGACATAGTATTTTTTAAGGAATTTGCCGTTGATGGACATCATGAGCAAGTCTCCATTTTGCTTTGCGAGTCGATATGCGTCGTTGGAGAATACGGTCTCGATGACGAACGGACCCTCCCACTTAAGCTAGAATTTTTCGGGGGTCTTGTGAGTCATGACCATTGGTCTGCGAATGGCCAAGACAAGATCGTCCACTTAGAATATCCTCTGCTTGACTTTCTTGTTTAAAGCCCGAGAGATGCGCATTTGGTAGAGCTCTATGCTTTGTTGAGCCTGTAAACGCTTTTCATCTAATTCTTCTAACTCTTGTAGACGTCGGCGGTAGTTATCGTCTGCCGTTAACCGGTAGGTGAGGGCCACTCGAAGTGAGGGGATCTGAGTTTCCAATGGGAGGACTGCCTCGCTCTCATAGACCAAAGAGAACGGTGTATTTCCTGTAGCCGTCTGAATCGTCGTCCGATACGCCCATAGGCACTCACCAAGATTTTTATTCCAGTCGCATTTGTTTGCAGACACAAACTTTTTGAGGAGCTTGATTATGGTTTTATTGAATGCTTCAGCCAGACCATTGGTCGAGGGGTTATATGCTGCCGAGGCCATGTTCTGGATTCGATTCTTATCACAAAATCAATAGAAAGCGTGGCTTGCGAACTGCATATCATTGTCGTAGATAATCCTCTGGGGCAGTCTAAAACGCTAGATGACGTGATATTTTATGAAGCTAATCATGTTCGATGTCTGGACCTCTGCCAACGGAACAGCTTCTGTCTATTTGAAAAAGTAATCAGTGATTGCAAGTATGAATCGATACCCTCTAGACGACGACGGGGTGATTGGCCCAATAACGTCCATTCCCTATGCTTCGAATGGCCAAGAGGCCACTGTCGGGTACAAGAATTAAGATGGCAGATGTATAAATTCTATATGGATCTGGCAAGCCTTGCACTTCTTTGCATAATCAACTGCATCTGCGACCATTATGGGCCAATAATAACCCATCCAATGAAGAAGATCTTATAATTTCGGACGAGGTTGGTGAGCCCCACAAGTACCGTCATGAGCTTCACGTAGGGCTTCCTTGGCTTCTGCACTTGACAGACATCTTAGTAGTAGCCCATCATAGGATCGCCGATATAACATTTTTGTCTCCGTATCATAGAAGAATCTGAGGGAGCATCTTCTGATTGAGGTAGCTTCCTTCACATTCTCTGGCAGAATTCCATAGACCGTAAAGTCGATGAGCGGGCATCTCCAGTCTTGTATGTTGTTGGTTATCTGGGCGAAGCAACTCATACCTAGTTGAAGATTGTTCCTAGGGCAGACTAGTTCATGGCCTATTAGGTCGACTAGATGATAAGCATTATTTGGGAGTGCCAAGGAAGCTGCGAGACCGACTAGGACATCGGCTTCGATATTTTGAAGCCTAGGAACGTGCTCTATAAAGAACCCCTCCAAGGTTGAAATGATGGCCACTGCTGTTTGATAATAGGGAAGCAGGTCCTCATTGCGAACCTCGTATGAACCCCGGATCTGGTTAACAATCAACTGCGAGTCACCATATGCTTCCAAGTATTTGATCCCTACTTCTTTTGCGAGTTAGAGCTCGATAACTAGAGCGTTATATTTGGCTACATTGTTCGAACAGGGTTCAGTAAGAGAATAAGCTCGATTGACTACTAGTCTAAAGGAAAAAATCAATACCATCCCGACTACATCGACGATATCACCTTGTGGCCCCGTTCTTGAAGCACCGTCGAAGAACTTACACCAAATGGCGACGTGCGAAGTCATGTTCGAGACGACGACTTCATCAAGAATTTTTTCGTAAATTCTGGCTGTTTTTGAGCCTGTATGGGCTACTAGGAAGTCAGCCAGGACTTGACCCATGATAGCTTTCTGCGGAATAGAAACCATATCATAAGGGGATAGTAGTATCGCCCAGGTGGCTAGACGAGAACTGAGTGCACCAGGATTGGTCATGAGAACCCTGAGGGGATTGACTCGTGAAATCACATAGATGGTCTGCCCTGTCACATAGTGTCGTATTTTCTGAATGGCGAACACTAGGGCAAGGCACTCCTTCTCCATGGTAGTGTACCTATGTTCAGGTCCTACCATCATCCGGCTGAGATAGTAAATGGCTTGTTCATGTCCCGTATCATTATTCTGGGATAGCAGAGCGCCGAAGGAATGTTCCATCGCCCGTACATAGAGCAGAAAGGGCTTCCCGGCGACCGGGGCGACCAGAACTGGCAGATTCATCAGGTACTCCTTAATATCATCAAAGGCACGCTGACATTTCTCGTTCCATGCAAAAGATACACCTTTCCTCATGAGTTGAGTGAAGGATTGGCATCGCCCCGAGAGGTTATATATAAACCTCCTGATATAGGCTAGTCTTCCCTGGAGGCCGCGGTGTTCGCGAAGGTTCTTTGGTGGGTTCATCTCCAGGATTGCTTTTGTTTTTTCGGGGTCTATATGAATGCCCCGGAAAGTAATGACAAAGCCCAAGAACTTTCTATTGGACACCCCCAGAAAGGACTTGGTGGAATTCATCTTCAGGTTGTGTGCCAGCATGAAGTCGAATACTGTTCTCAAGTCATGTAAATGATCATTTTTGGAGCGGCTCTTGACAGCGATGTCGTCTACATAACACTCCACCATCTTTTACAAATAATCTCTGAAGATGACACTCATGGCCCGTTGATATGTTGCACCGACGTTCTTCAAGCCAAAGGGCATGACCGTGTAACAATATACGTCGATCGGCATTTGGAATAATGTATGCTTATCGTCATCAGGAGCCATCTTGATTTGATTGTATCCCGAAAATCCATCCATAAAGGACATGCGCTCGAAGCCGCACGTATTATCGATCATTATATCGGTGATCGGAAGAGGGAATTCATCCTTAGGGCCTGTCGTATTCAAATTGCAAAAATCGATACAGATTTAGATTTTTTATTCTTCTTTATGACTGGCACTAAGTTGGCTACCCAGTCTGGGTGCTACTCTTCACGGATGAAACCGCTAGCTATAAGCTTGTTCACTTCTGCCTCGAAAGAATTTATGATATCTGGACGAAATTGCCGCTGCTGTTGTTTGACTGGTTTTTCGTCCGGATAGATGTTGAGCTTATGGAGTGCAACCTCGGGATTCAGCCCTGGCATGTCTTCATAGCTCCAAGCAAAGACGTCGATGTATTCTCTGATGAGTTGTAACAACGACTCCCGCTCGTCGTCTGTCAGACTTTTACTGACGAAGATTAGCTTTGGAGAGGATTCATTGCCGAGGTTAACTTGCATAACCTCATCTTCAGTGGGAGGATCACAAAGTTCGAAGCATTTCTGCCATTGTGCATCTAGTTGCTGGACCCACGGCTCCAATTCAAGAGGTTCAAGTAGGTTTTCGTCTTCTTCTTCGACATCCACAGATGTCATGGCAGATAATGTCTGTCTGAATGTATCCCTAATACTGCTATCGGAGTCGTAAATGGGTGACTCGGACGAATGGGAGTGCCACTCCTATTCTTCGTCAGAACTTTCGGGCGTTGTAGGTGGAGTAACATACCCGAGGCCACGTCTGGATTTGTGATAATGATCCTGAGGCTTCCCTACCGGTGTCGGCGGCTGTAGAGACAATCGTCGACCACTGCCATAATTTAGACCCGGAGTAGCCTCCATGTCGTACCCCTGCTTATGCATGAAGTACTTGGCTTGAGGACTATTTAAGTTGAGCGGTAGTCTTCCAACTTCGGGTCCAAGGTCAGACTCTTGTGGCGTGAAAGATTAAGGACCTTCTTTTCGGCCAAAGATAATTGTGTGATCCTATCGTCTTCTGACTGAGACCTGGAAGTAAGCACCTTTTATAGGAAATAGTCGATTCGGGATATAGACAGTTGTCACCTGTGTGTGTAAGCTAACATCTAGACAGTCCCATGCGGCATACATTAGATTAGGCTTATCATACTCAGAATAGTCTAACGGCATCCTTTTATTAATAAAATAAGGAATTTTGTCCCCCGAGATTATATTATCAGGAGATGGGCTATCCGCCTGTGTAACCACATATTTGGCGAGTTCTCTATCTTCCTTGGCTACCCCCTGCAAGCTTAGGATTTGGGCCACTATTTTGGGTAACCTGACCACCAAGGGTTCTGCTTGAGGCATTGACCTGCCTGGGAGTGTTGGATCAACACTTGGCTGCTGGCTCGTCTTGGGAAGACGGATGACCATTGGCTCGGCAAGGAATTTTGTGTCTTTTAGTCGCCTTGGAACAGATTTTGGCAATCAGATTACCATCGGTGTTACCGAAGGCTTCGCATCTTCCTGTTGCCTTTGACTGGATCTTGGGAGACGGATGACCATTGGTTCTGACTGTACAGGTGTGACAGGAGAATCGTGCACCTCTTTATGTAAGGTTGCGACAAGGGGTGCGGCCCTGCCCGATTTACGAGGTTGGAGACAGATTCTCAAGGGTTCCTTTGGCCCTACGATGGCCTCCGGCTCGTCCGTTATGTGTTTCCTGGATTGGTCATATAGATAAGCCTCTGACGAGTAATAAGATTCAACCCCTTTGAAGGGATCAATGTCGGCAAATTCGGTCTTCACAGAACCGTGTTTACTGACATACTTGAAGCACTGGTGGAGGGTGGTTGGCACGATCATATAGTCATGTATCTACGGACGTCCCAGGAGGATGTTGTAGGCGGTGTCTGCATCTATGACATAGCAGGTAACTTCCGTCCTCAGGTCTCCAATCTGGCACTTCAACCGGATCTTCTCTAGGGGATAGCTTCTTCCTGAGTTGAACCCGCTAATGGCAGTGTTGGTTGCTGCTAGCCAGTGTATAGGGATGCCAAAAAGTTGGAGCAGGCTTTTCGGGATGATGCTTATTGACGATCCCGGGTCGATATGCATCATATCCACCTTGATATCGCCTATGTATCCAGTGTAGTACAAGGGGCAATTATATAAGTTGGTCATAATCAACATGTCCTGCAGAGAAAATATGATATTGGGCATTACATCCGTGCTACCACCGTCCTGTAGATCTGTTGGCGGGTCTTCCCCTGGAGGCTTGACCTGAGCTAAGTAGGCATCAACAATCTGGAGTGCTTCGCTTAATGCGACACGAAGATCCTTGGAGAGCCTTAGGGGTTCACATAGCGATAACTTTGCTAGCATATTAGGCAATTGTGTTAATATGTCAAAGTTATAAGGTCGCTCCAGTCCCAGTGGTGTATCATTGCGGAGTGGCCTATCGAAGCGTGTCTCCCTTGTCTTTGACTTATCCGCCAGCGGAGGCTAAGATGGTCTTGGAACATCAGAGGGAGGCAACGTTGCTGGCTGAGGATCTTCAGCTGGACTATTCTGTACGGGCTGGACTTGCGCTCCAGACCGGGTAACAACATCTGCGGCTTCTTCAGCTTCTGCTAAAATTGTGTGGCAGGCTCTAGACTTCCTGTCCTACTTCTTATTATGAGGGAATAACACCTTCTGGGTAACTTAGGGCACCAAGTCTGGATGCACCCACATGATCTCTCCTCGCGATGTGGTGAGGGGTACCAATCCGGATGTCTGGCTCCTGGCGGATGGAAGATTGGTAACCTCCATCGTTGCCCGGGGGACAGGTATTACCCCGTCAGGAGTGCTTGTTGGAGGAAACTTGCCGAACTGAATAGATACCATGTTTGCCGCCACGGTAACCTCTTCGAAGTCTATCGATAGAGCTTTTGAGTCGATGAGACTCTGAATGTCCCGCTTCAATTAGAAATAATCCTGGGTGGCATGATGGACATAGCGGTGGAAGTGACAGTACTTTGGGTCCTCCATTTCTGCTGCTCGGGGCTCGTGCCTTATGGAGGGAGCTGGATCCTACCCCTTTGTAAGAGCATATCGAAGATAGGTTTGACGTGACTATCTTCGAATGACTAATTGATCTTGGGCCACTGATCTTCTAACTATTTTTGTTCGGGTTTCTGAGTCGCATCAGTGACCATGGCCTGTTTGCCCTTATTGTCTCGGTTGGTGGTGGCGCCACTGTTGTTGTTACTGAAAGTTAGACAAGGACGTCTGCCAATATCTTCTCCATCTGGGATGTGTAACCCCAGCTGGTGAGCCTTCTTCAATTTTGCCTTCGTATTGGTAGCACTTATGATGAAGGTCGTCCAATCCCTGAACTAATCGTCACCCATCAAGAGGCTAATTATAGGGAGCAGCTTCTTCTGGCAGATTTCAATCAGGGAGCTCTCGAGATTGCCCTGAGGCAATCTTATCGTGGTTTGGCAGAACCGCTCGATATAGTTCCTCATCAGCTCCCCCTCTCCCTGAATGATGTCTATGAGAGATGACATCGTCACATCATGCTCCACCTCGTAGAATCTGTCTAGGAACATATGCTTGAAGCCGTCAAAAGAATAGATACAGTTGTCGGGGAGGTTGTGGTACCAGTCGAACGCGATCCCCTCCAATACTCCGATGAATAATCGCGTGAGGATGGCATCACTATGCGGCAAGTGGTCGGTCGTGACTTCAAAGTAATTCATGTACCGACTAGCAAAGGTCTTTCCATCATAAGAATCGATATGGAACAGCTTGTACCGTGGTAGAAAAGGTACGTCCCTCCATGCGACGGGATATGGCTACCATATTCTGAGATCCCGAGAGGAGTCTCGGTCATTGAACATCGTTTGAAGCTCCTGGACTTCCCGCCTAGCCTCTTTGGCTTCATCTGCAGCTGAAGGAACGGATGGTGCTACAGGATTATCACCCAAAGGAGGGGCGATCATGTTGGAGTCCGCATTGACTGCGAACCCCAAGCTTGTTTGTCCGGGCGTCCTTACTTGTTGAGCTGGCCAGGCGGTTGATCTCATCCCCGGACTTAACCAAAGACAGGAGCATGGCTTCCAGCACTTCTAGCCGTTGTCGGTCAGAAGGTGCATCATGATCATCATCAGCCATAAAGACTGTCCTGACGTGGGTAGAGGTGGAAGGGATTATGGTAGAGGTACTCTCGGTGCCGTACCCTTGTATAGAGAAATCGTCAGGAAATATAGGAATATCATCTTCGTTAGACTCGGAAGGGGTGCTACCCCCTGTGCAGGAAGCCGTATCGTCTTGGAGAGGGTGGTGGCCCTCAGGGAAATCTGATTCTGTTGGAGAGTTTTGGGGATCTGTACCCTCTGTGTATGCTCTTGGTACACCGGGTTATCGCACATTGAGGGGGCTGCTACCCCAACTTCATCTACTCTCAAGGAGGCTGAAGGTGCACCCCCGAGTGTCGGAAGATTCTTCTTGGATCGAGTGCCTAAATAGACATCCCTGTGGTTGATGGAAACCCTCCAGATGAGGGTCTCCTTACAATACTGAACGAGATGGCCTGGCTGGAAGAGCATGTCTTCTTTACTCCCTTGCCAGGAGGAACTTTTGAGTTGAGTTACAGGCGACAAAAGGAAACTCTTCGTCCCCTGGAATTTGTACCTGTCGGACAGGTGTTGGCTGCTGTAGTCGCTGGAAAACTGACTGCCGATCTTCAGGCGCTGCTGATTTATTACAGCAGCAGTTGATGATGACTTGGGTACAACGATGCCCCGAGAGGGACTCGTTGTATGCTGACGGTACCGTCTTCTGCTTGTGAGTAATCACGTCACGTAAGTCGGTAGGAAGCTGCTCTGCCTTTGCACCAAACTTGTGAACTCGGGGATCCCAAGCGCACGAGTGCTTAGGCATTATGTTTGCACCCTGATCCGTAGCTAGTAAAAGCACTTGTTCTGGATCTTTCGAGGGAGACTTTAAAGACCCACTATGTCCGTTTGTACTTGGGGACCGGACGCAGGTGGTTCTGTACAACTTTCTGTCAGGAGCCTGTATAACAATTAACGGGGCCTACTGACAGTCAACAACTTGGACAGTTGACTGGACTGGTTGAGCTCGTACTGTCCTAGACTGTTTTAACTTAGTGCCCAAAGGCGCATAGTAAAAAGAGTCCAGATTGATACATTCCGCATCCTCGGTGGACCGACGTCGGGCCCGCATGAGAGGCGGTCGAACACAGAGCTTCTGACAGGGCCGCATGAAACGTCCTGTCTGTGGGCAGGATTGGTTGTCGCATGGCCCATCTTCTTGCGGCTAGAGCTGGTTGCCGCATGGATCATCTTTCTGCGGCGAGAGTTGGCTGCCGTATGAGTTGTCTGCCTGCGGCCAGAGCTGGCCGTTGCATGGACAGACTGTCCATCTCCTCTCTGCGACCTCCTCTTTGTCCGCATGGAGTTCCCTTGTGCCACCAAAAACTCTGCATCGTAGTATTTTCCTCTGCTGGATTTGGGGATAGTGGGGTCTTCTGTGGTCGAAAACAAAGCCACAGGAGAGTTCTGGTCACCGTCTTGGGCTGCAGAAGGAGCTTCTTCGAGAACTTGGTCGGGGGCAATAGTTTTGTGCACCGACGCCTTGCGAGTCCTCTTCGGATTGGCTCGATTCTGAGATGGGCTGGCGCTCCCTTCATAGAGCAATTCTTCGAAGGCTTGTTGGTCGAAGCGGACCACAAGAATCTGTTGTGTAGAGTCAATCTTGGACGCGTCAGATTGCATCACCAACTTTTCATCGGAAGAGAAGGATGTCCCCAGCAGAGTCGTCATCATGTTTGCCATAAAAATCAACAACAGGTATTACAAAACACTGGAATTGATTGCAAACTCGCTTGTACAAAGAAAGGGCCTAGAAAGAAAGCCTAGAAAACAATCTTATTACAATTGATTAGTTTTGATTCTGGGGGTGACGGTGGAGGCTTGGGAAAATGCTATCAATTCTGTCTTACTCCGTGGACTATCTGATGCAGTCTCAAGCTCGTGAAGATATTGCTTTCTTCTTGATGGTTGCCAGCCTTTTGCAGGGGTGTGGCACCCTGCTATTTATAATAGGATGGATTTTGAGCCGCATAGACGGCATACAGCCACGTGGCTGATTAGCACGCGAAGACCCGCTCTTGGGATGACATCTGTCGGCTTGTTAGGATTTTGTTGCAACAAATCTGGGAAGTTGAGGAATTGGTCAGATTGCCACGTGTCCCATTGTGTATGATATTCTCAGTCTTCGATCATGTGGGGTCGCATGAGACTCATGCATGTGGCCTGGATCATAATTACTCCCGGCTGCCTGTAGTTCTAGAAATTTTAGGGCTGCATAAGCTGGGCCGCATAAGGTTCATGCGGCTTGGTCGCAAATTTTCTTTCTACAGCTGTTCGTCGATGGGCCGGATATGTCTTTGAATAGTCATACAGCTTTCCTTTGTACGGACCTGTTTGGCTCGAAGTACCTATGCGGCAATTTGTAATCCGCATAAACTTCATATTTTTTATGTTTCTACAGGATCAACAACCTCTATGAATTGGGTAATAATATTGTATGTATGATGGGCCGTTGATTATAAATAGAATCCATGTCCCGATACATCGGGTTAATGATGTCCCCTTAAGGAGCTCATAAGGATTGTTATGTAAACCCTGTAGGTGGATTATATTCGACATGACAAAAAAAGCTGATCGGTACTACTTAAGGATAAAAGATGTCGAATCAATATAGTTGTCAGTAACTTAATTTGATCGACGGACATACGATATCTTAATATGGAGAGCCAAATGAGCATATAATAAAAGGAGCTCACAAACATAATTTTGGAATAGGGAGATAGTGCAACAATAGCTCATTAGTGGACTGAGCTATTGTTAATGGGCCTGGATTGTGTGTTCGGGCTGAACACGGGATATCCAGATCCGTTAGGAGGCCTAACCCTAATTTTTCCTCATGGTCCCTGCCGTAGCATATATATATATCCTCTATTCTCTGGCCGCCAAATTAGAGATCAGAAATCTGAAGCTTTGTCTAAATTCGTGATTCATATAAGGAGAGAAAGAGAGGGCTGCCAAGGAGAAGAAAAGGTTGGGAGATCGTCGCCCACACGATGTCCAACTCGAGGAAGGAATACGTGCAGAAGATCTTGGGGTCGTCCGCTCGAGATTGCCAGGAATTACTTGTCTTCTTTTCGTCGTAGGTATAATTCGTGAACCCTAGTTTCCGCCTATGAAGGGTTAGAACACGTATTAAATCTGTTTAATTTTCTAACGATCAATACGCACACCAAAGTAAGGGTCCTGGGAATCCCCAGTTCCATCACTATCTATAGATGTATGTCTAGTCTAACGCAGTCTTACACCGAATATCCCCAGAGCTATGGTACAACCTATCATCACGTATTAGTTCGACATTATTATTTGGTGCATGTAATCTCCCTAGCGAAGATCCTTTAGGTCACTCTCATGGTACTTTCAGTTCCTAGTATGTACACAACATCCCAATTTCTATATCTTCTAAGGAAAAAATTCTAGCCTTAATGCTGTCATATATTTATATAAGTGTACATTTCTTTCTTAAGTACATGTTCTATTGAATCATTATGTCCACAACGAGATTCTCGAGTCCTTCCTGTCTTAAACCTGATTATACTTGTTATATTCTTAACCCATCTCTAGCTAGTATTGGTACTCTAATCTATCTCTATCCAACATAGGTAATTAGTAGAATGGTTGTAGTCTATTAATTATATAGTCTCTCTTTTGGGTTAAGTTGCCTATAAGAATTATATGGTTCCAATCCGATCTACACGGTCTATTTGGTAGAGACGTCTATCCAACCCTACCTATCGTAACCAACTAATATTTTTAAAAATACACTATCACTATATTCTACCATATCATAGAATATAACCCAAATGGTTTATTGAGCATGAGCATTCACCTTTTCAAAATAGAAAAAGACGAGAATCTAAAATAAGGAGTTTAAAAAAGATGATCGACTTCAATTATAAGTTACAAAAGCGACAGATAAAATCAAAGGAGTTTACCAAAAACAGCTGTGGATTAAGATCTTAGTTTCTTATCCTTTTGCAGACTCGCTCGGAAAAATTATGTATCCGCAACGATATATTTCAACCTGCATGGGCCACCACAAAAAATGTCACAACCCAATCTCAAAATACATATGACTAGAAACGCAAGCATGCTAGCAAATACGATCTAAAATAAGTTCCAAATTTAATAGACTTATGCAAGATATACTATGCTGAAGAAGTTTACTAAACCGATGCTATAATAACTAAATCTCAATCACATATAGGTAAATAAAGTAATAATAAACAATATGTAATATAGTCGGCCGTCCTATAATACACATGTTCGAGCAAACTCGAGAATAAAATAAGTTTACAAAACTAGGCTACTGAGAATAGTATATCATGATAAAAAATGTATAAAATATAGGAGAATGGTGAAATAATACTATATGAAATACCTGAATCATGAAGACGCAAACATACCATCCATCTCTATCTAAATGCACTCCATAACATCTTGAAGAGATCACCAGGTCCTTAGCGGAACATAACAAGATACATAAAAATATACCATAATATGAACTGAATAAATCAATATAATGAATAACCCGGATAATAAAATGGTCCAATATTCCATCATCAATGTTATGAATCACACCTATAAGCAGACCAGGACAAGAGGTGGTATACTATTTTGCCATAAGACATTGTCTCATGCTTTGAGCAGGAATAAGTACAGGATCTAACTTTTTTATGTGAATGCATGTTGAAGACGACTTTGGTACGTATGAGTCGGTAAAGGAATAAAGCATAGCATCCGCTAGAGGCTTATGTATATACTAACATACATCCCTACTATATTTTGATGAAAAGTCAGCGGCTACTACCGGATATATCCTCTAGCAGTACATCCATAGCCAGGACACCATAAACCCATAATCGTGCAACCATAAGGCTAATGAATGGCTAT
This sequence comes from Iris pallida, assembly GCA_029216955.1. Taxonomy (NCBI): domain Eukaryota; kingdom Viridiplantae; phylum Streptophyta; class Magnoliopsida; order Asparagales; family Iridaceae; genus Iris; species Iris pallida. The sequence goes on along the minus strand of JANAVB010028818.1, from coordinate 38,932,397 downwards.
CTCATACGCCTACTAATAGTCTCTCCCACCCATAAATTGCTCAAGTCATATCCATGACTCGGATAAACTATATCTCAAATGCAAGTTATCCAACCTAGACATAATCTATCTATCCAATGAGTCAACACACAAATGGGCAGTCAATGTGCACCTCATTTATTTGAATCCTCACTCATTGTATCCTATAATAATACGTGCCAAGGCCACAGAAGTCACATCCATAACTTTCCAACTAAAGGTAAGTCCAATAACTCTAAGTCAACTCACATATCCAAGTCATCGATGATAACATCGATGTCACCCAAGTAATCCTTGGACGCATACAACTATAACTACCACAGACAGAATATAAGAATAGACATAAATATTTAAATAGAATAAATAATGGCAATGTATCTTTCCTGAAACTTCAGAATGAGAGTTCAACAATGCCCCGGCTTCAACAACCTCAGTCGAATTGTCACGACTCCTAAATATAATTTCATATTAATCAATGACGGCTCGATGCCATAACACACCCTATCTATAATACTAGGTCATAATATAGCTAACTAGTCTATAATCAAGTATAACTTTTAATACTATGTATATTATCATGCTACTTCAATAAATATATCTTTATAAACATAAATTACAATATACATATTCTAAAATATTTATTAAAAATGTTTCTAAAGAGTACTTAATTATAGTATTTACAAGGAAAAAAAGTATCCAGTTAATATGTCTAATTAGTAGCACAATATTGACAAGTTGTGGTGTTGATTAGAAAAATATTATTATATAAAATAATAGTTTTTAATTCTGAAATATTTGTAGAAATATATTTATAAACATTATTTGGTTATAAAAATCACAAAAAAAAAACTAAGTGGCTAATTAATAAATCAAACTAGTATCACAATATAGTCGTATCTAATATATATAGTATCATGTTTCCATAATAGAATAATAATTTTCTACATAAAATATCAAACTAACTATGTAATAATTAATAAAAATAATTCTGGACATTATTAAATTAAATATACTTTAAGAAAACAAAGTATCAAGTCAACATATTTAACTACCAACACAAATATGCCGACTTGTCGGGTTATTTGAAATCAAACAAATAACAAACAATGAATTTTATATTCTAAAAATAATCAGAATATATGAGAAAAATATTATTTTGTATCATCAATTACATGACATATATCATACTAAAATTATAAGAATTTTAGAAATAAACAATTTGAGTATCGATGGAGTTTTCATTGTCCGAAAACTAGTATCATGGAAACGGATGCACAAATATATAAAAAAAAGACACAAATATTAATGAAGAACATTATGAGATGATAGAGGAGGATGTTAGAAATGTTACAAAATTTTCTTTAAGGTCGAAAGGCCTCACTAGTCCCAAAAAACTATCGCGCACGAAAATTGGTTCAGCCTGGACCAACTTTCGGGCAACGAGCGCCACAGACAAACGATGTGGATCCACTTGAAGTGGCTTTTGGAGATAGAAGAGGACTTGTAGGGGTATGAGTTAGAATTGGTTTCACGATAAAAAGATCATTAAAAGCAGATGAAACCCATGGGCAAAGATGTCAAACCTCGGTTCAGAATTATTATTACGATTGGAAATAACCTTCAAGTTTGTCCTTAAAACGACCAAATAAGTGAATAAAACTTCTCTGAGGCTTAATAAGGTTGAAGAGGGGTCTCTTGGGGTTATCATGGAGGTGGTGGCTCAATGAACGGAGGTCAAAAAGGGATTCGAACAGCTGTTGAACTGAGAGGTGGGTGTCGACTTATAGGCTGAAGGGGATTCCGGCTTTGGGAGTCTTGGGGCTAGGGCCGGCCACTATATGGTGATGAATATATAAATTTGTGGGTTATTATGAGTTAGGGTTTGTTAGGAATTGATTTGAGGATGTTTGGTTAAGTTTTGGTAACCCAATCAAAATATATGCATGAATGTATCTCCAAAGAATCAATGGTTTCCTAATATGAAAGAGTAATATTGAGTGGTTCATAGGATGCTTTCCTTCAATGATGGATGCTAATTAATTGATAAAAATATAATATGATCCTTTATGGTTAAGACAACCTAGGATAGGCTCTACCAAGCTTGTTGGACTAGGCTTAGGCTAGTAGAATTTTTCGAATTAAAATAGAACTCGAAATTCTGTTAAATTGATCTTATGTGCCATTTGAAAATAAATAACACATAGAAACTCGATTGAGTGTGACCCCATTGGCATATGTGTAGTAGGCTCAAAATATGTCAAAATTATATATTGGGTAGAATGGTTTGGATCAAAGTTGAGTCCCGAAATCAAATTGGTAAAGGATATCGATATTATGGTAGATAGTAAAAAGAAGGTTTTTGACTCAAAAGTTGTATAAGAAAAATAGTGTAAAAGGAAATGATCTTAAGTAGGACATGATATGCCTAATTGAAGGTAGACTCATCTAAATTGAACATATGAAATTTGTTTCGAGAGAATGATAATTTTTGTGCTCCAAAAATCAAAGCTACGAAAAAAATACATTTAATGAGCAAAACTAATAGTGTTAAAATATCTATTGATAAACAATTTATTTAAAATTAAAAATAAACCCTATAAATCTAGGAGGCTTACAATCATATACCCCCATGTCTAGGTATACCCGTGATTGTATTACTGGGTACTGGTATATTATGTATAGTATATCTGGTCATGTCATACCCCCATTCTCCCTAATCCATTACTGGGTCATGACAACATTAAATGTCATTGCTACAGTCACATAATTATTAAAATATATTAGTATAATTGGAATCTGTTCACCACCCAAAGGGAGATCATACATGCGCTCAAAAGTTATTTTGCTTCATCCACCCTATAACCATTGCAAAGAACTATGACTCATAGAGGATTGCAAGAAGAAAGTCTACATCTTTAATTCATACGATATATCAGTTCCACCAATGAAAATATAAATCCTCTTGTAAACCTTTTACTTTCCTACTTGAGAACCAACTAGCATCACTAAAGCCTTCTACTACGAGTAGACTACTATAGAAACGCAGAGCATATTTATGAGTTCTTTTTGAGATATATCATAACTCCCTTTACAACTTTCATTTGTTATAGTCCCGAATTTAGTAAACCAACAGAGTATCCTTACTGCGAAGACTACTTCAGAACTTGTACAACTCATAGCATATATTAGACTACTTATAATGCTTGATATTCTAGTTGCCTAATAGTCTAGAGGATCATAAGTGTCGAGGAAGTCAATACCCTACTTATGGGGAACCATTTTTCTACCAACCTGGCCATGAACTTTCAATAGTCCCATCATCTCTCAATTTCTTCTTGAATATCCATTTGCACCCAATGTGTTTTTTTTTTCAGAAAGATTAACTAATGTCCATGTGTTATTGTACATAATAGAGTCAAATTCATCATTGACTGCTTCCTTCCAAAATTTAACATCTTTGGAATTCATTGCCTCATCATAGGCAAGAGGATCAACTTCCAAATGATAAGTAATAAAATATTCTTTGATTTTTTTCCCTCATTCGTATTGAAGGTGGCCCTACGAGTTTTGGTTATGCTGTTGCACATTTAAGTGAAACCTCCTCTTGGACTATATATTCCTTGTAGGTACTAACTTTCCCTCTGTTAACAATATTCTCTGATAAATATGAAAGAATAATGTTATTATCTTTAGCAAACTTGTCCTTATAGAAATCAGCATCTTGAGATTCAATTACATGATTGGATTCAAGATCTAGGAATATCCGTGCATCACTTTTCTTGGCATAGCCTAGAAAGATTATCTTCATAGTCATTGTTTCTAGCTTCTGAATATTCAAATCCGGGAGCTTAATATATGCCATACAAAAATTAATTTAGGCCTGACATTGATCCAAAGTTCATGAGAAGTCACATCTAACTTGGCAAATGGCACCTTATGCAAAAAAATGTAGTAATTAGCACAACTTCTCCAAGAAGCAATTTAGAAGGCATGATATTAGTAGTATAGAGTTGATCATCTCTATCAGAGTTCAATTCTTTCTTTTTGTTATGTCATTAGATTTGGGCGAATACGGAGAAGTAGCTTCATTTATAATTTCATGTTCTCTACAAATGATATGAATTAGAAAGAATGATATTCTCCACCTCAATCACTTTTGAGTCTCTTTAGCTGTTGACTAGTTTTTCGCTTGGCTTATGCCTTGAACTCATTGAAGTTCTCGAATGGTTCATCTTTGGACTTAAAAAGATAAATGAAAGCAAAATTCAAGAAGTCATCGATAAAGGTAATCAAGTACTTCATTCCAGCCTTGGTGGAGAAATTCTTGAAGTCACATATATTTGAATGTACCAACCCTAAAAGATATGTACTTTGGTTCACCCATCTTAATTGCGTTCTCACAATATTCATTGGAGCACTGAATTCATATTTCTCCACCTCATTATCCATATTTTGGGATAAGTCCTAGACTAAACATTCTTATAATTCTTTTACATTGGATATGTCCTAGTCTATTATGTTACAACTCAAGAGGATAACTAGAAATTGATGCTCCATTTATGCATCCTTCTTGATCTTCAAGTTGGAGTTTGAACATCCCTTAACTATAATAGGTTTTTTGAAGTTTGTTTCTATATAGGACATCACCATTTGACCTGTATTAATGTCCATTCTCAAGATCTCAAAACAAAGCAGGCTACCTAAGATCAGGTTCTTAGTTACAACTAGAACATATCTCACATTCTGGAGTGTGACTTTTCTCAGTCAGCTTCAATACCACCATTCCAATTCCTAGCACCGTTACTTGTATTTGGTTTACCATGCTGAGGATGGTACATAAGTGGTGAACAACTCTTTCTTGGAACACCCATGGCGAGTAGATCATGTATAAATGTGCCATCTATTACTAAGGCATATCATTCTTGTCACGACCCACGCCCTGTTTAGGTGCACGAGAACGTAGGCACATCCAGCGTCGGCGGTAGAACACTATATAGGTCATCTATAATATCTATCAACTAAAAATCTGAATCATATAACCTGTCATCTCCGTACGGAGGTATAATATGACATCTCAACTATATAATCTCAATCACAAGTCTAAGGAAGATAGAGCACAATATGGAATCAAATAAAATGAAAAAACTGAATAAATAGTAGAGTTATCACATCACACAAGTTTAGGTGTCCAACACAAATAAATAAATATCCTGGATATAAATAAGTCTCATCTAACAATCGAAATAATCCGATACAACATGAAAACTAAACTTCTAAACTATAACTGGGGCAATATCTACTGAGCTAGATCCTCCTCAGGCTCTTGTGTGCCACCCTCGTATGCCTCGTAGAAGGTAGGATAGTCATCTATATCATCTGTAATATTTTGTCAACATATCCAATTAGGATGGAACGAGCACATCTCATCTAGAAATCTCTAGTAAATGACAAGGACTATAAAACAGTTATATACAGTTATATTGATAAACATAGTAAGATAGACAGAAATATGTGAGGACAAATAATAGAAAAGAACTACTATATCAAGATAGAACAATGTAATGGTGAACTGAATGTATACAACTGTAATAGACAATGTGTTTTGGAATACTAGTTGGATATGTGATCGACTTGGGATATTCAATGCTTACACAAAGGCTAGCTCCACCATACGTGCAATGTATGCTTAGCTAGTAGCCGATGATTATACTATTTGTCGATAGTTCCTGATCACATATCTAACTAGTATTACCCCCGCTCTGACTGATATGATGGATCCAACCATGATACGTTACTAGACAATGTTAACCAATATTTATCCAATGTTATCCAGTACCAATAAGAACAGTATTCGATACCGATATATTCAATGTTATCCAATACCAACAAGAACAATATTCGATACCAATATATCCAATGTTATCCAATACCAACAAGAACAGTATTCGATACCATCGCGATGAGTTACGGTAACATCTCATGACTGAAAATCCAATGACAATACCAATCCGTATATAATCATGCCAAGACTTATAGTACACATCAAATAGAACTAACTAGAACTAAAATACAGTAATCACCAAGTAAATGAAAGAACTATCAGAGAATGTACTCGCATGAAACCCTGAGCTACTAATAGGTATAGAGGTCCAAACTGGAGTCACAAGGTCCTATTTAGAGTAATATAGGTTATAATGTATTCAATATATAATAATTAAAGTGTACAATACAATCTATATGATACTATGCCTCTCTTCGTCAAAAGTTAACCCTTGGTCAACTCTTAGTCAAACTAAGTCAACATCTAGGGTTTGGTCAACTGTCTAGTCAAAGGGGTCAACTCTATCTAAGCTAGTCATAATTCTAACCATAGACCCACATACATTAGGATACCTTATAGTACTATATCATATACATATATATCATGCATGAATTCTCTACAAGCCACATACACTATGGTATCCTAAATCACATATATCATCTATAGATACTATCCACTTATCCTTAGCCCATATCTCAAATACCTTAACTATTAGTTAATACCATAGTTCTAAGGTCAATACCTTGCGCAAACTAGATTTTCTAGTCCATGCTAGTCAATACCTCGTTTCTAGGTCTATACCTTGAAGGTATCAAACATAATAGCTAATATTACCAAGCATTGATACATATATCTTACATCTCAACTAGTTACCTACTATCTAGGATTACTTTAGCCAATTTATCCTTTATATATACATGGACATACCCAATGCCTATTACATATACCATTACCTTTACCTACCCATAACATATACCAATATACCTTGGTCCTATTGGTATCCTAATACCAATACCTTGTTAGAAGTCCAATACCTTAGTCTAGGTATAAATACCTTAGCTACCAATATCAATCTTAGATATCTAGTATCACCCTAAGCTACTAGCTAACCAATATCTTAACATCTAACCTTAGTATCTAGGTATACCCCTTTACCTTGAAGGTAAACCCAATACCTTACCTTGTAGGTAAACTATTGTCTTTAGGTAAAGGTAAATCTAAGATACACTATATACTCCTAAGATACTAACATCTAGTATCCTAAGATACTATCTATCATAACTCTAACATCTACTAGACACTAACTAACTAACCATCTAATCTTCTAACTCTGATATATCATAGATACTAAGATATCTATATGCACTAATTATCTTAACTTCTAAGATAACTCTAACATATCCCAACTAACTCTACTACTAATACTTGATACCTAAAGGATACCTTACTCATGTTCCAATGCTCTCTTATCCTTACTCATGATACTTGAGTGTCACGATACCAATATCGTCATGGTACCCAAGTATCACACTAGTACCTTGTCCAAAAATTAATACCTTGACACATAACTTATCTAAATTTGGCTTACTTGATAACCATTTGTATCAACATTAACACACACTAACTAACACATATTACCTAACAATAATATATAAATATATATATATATATATATATATATATATATATATATATATATATATATATATATATATGTACTATATCATATGTATACTCGACAACCTTTGGTACCTACATTCACTTAATATCCATACTGCATAGGTTCATAGGTTGCATAAAATGCCTATATCGTATAGTAATTTTTCTACTTAAAATCAATATTATACCAATTAGACCTTCACTAAATTCTAGGATTAAAATATATCGTAGCCCATCGTATTAGCTTTCCAAAACTTCAAATGGATCGTATTTTCGTGTCCTGAACCTCCCAGAATCGCGAAAACACTAAAACTCGTTCGTCTTTCGGACAGCTAACACTCAAACAGTTTTACAGAAAGTTCTAGAACGATTTTGGCCTATTAATATATATATTTTGAAATCTAACTTCGATACAGTTTTTTTAAAAAAGGGAGATAAATCGGAGTTTTGAGCTAAAAGTTATGGCATTTCTAATTTCTATGGCTACTAAAAACGTGGATGAATATTATGACAAATTTAGATTGTTTGGACAAAAGAAACACATGTATATACCCAAATCTAACCATGTATATCATGAGATACCATGACACAATACCACGTATCCTATTTAGGACACATACACCCAATATAGACTCAAAAAGGATACAAAGTTCCTTTGGGGACACGTATCGAACACTTGGTGGTCACAAATTTGATTTCCCTAAATTTGTATAAAATAAAATGGGAAAAACTTTCAAATAGGAAGAGAAGAGCCTCAACTCCTCTCTAGTGGTACCATGATGCAAATGGGGTCCTAAATGAATGTAATTACACTAATGAAATAAAATGGGAGGGTTTAGAGAGCTCATACCAAAAGGGAGATGGATTTCCAATGTAAAATTCCTAGATCTAGATCTCCACCAAGCTTCAAGACTCCAAATCTTTCCAATCCCTTCTTTGCTAGCCTATAGAGACTTTTTTTCTCCAAGGGGAAGAGAATGAAACGAATTTGGCTTAATTTGGAGAAAATTTTGGTGTATGAGCAATTGAGGGGGATAAGCTCCTAAATTGGGGCATTAAATGAAAATGGAATGAGGAAGAAGATGAAGTGGGGCTTTATAAACAATATGGGCTGCCATAGGGGTTTAGGGTTAGGGTTTTGGGTAATACAAAATGTCCACTAAGCCCTTCTCTTTAGTTATGACAAATTAGGGATTAAACCTATCTTCCTATTGAGGTGTTCAGTTAAGCCTTCTAACTAATTCTTTTAATCTAGCTAGAGACTAACTAAAGTTCAATTAGGCTAGTCCTAATCATCTTGTTGGGTGGTCATGGCAAGTGGGTTTGGGTCTTCTAGGATCACTAATCATCATTCTAATCTAAAGGCTAACCATTAATCATATTCAAAATATAACACATGCAGCATATTAACTATTTAAATAATTAACCAAAATATAAAGTTTAGTTTTCAAAAATAAATAGCACTCAAGATATAATATGAAACCACACTATTAACAGTAATTAGGAAAAAGTCAAAAATACCTCTGTTCCAGGTAAGTGGTGGTGACAATTCTACATGCTCAATCATAGCAACAACATTAAAGTTAACTTCAGGGTGTTCCTTTTCAGTTACTCTTTGCATAGACTTGTAGTCTTTCTTGAAATGTCCCGTTTTACCACAATTGAAGTAGGCCCCATCTCCCCGAGACTTATACATGAGTTAAGTCATGGGCTTCACTTTCAAATTCTTCAAGTCCTACTCTTTCTTGGTGTGGGAGATAGCTTTCTACTTTCCCATCTTATCCCCAAATTCGACAATTTTTGCTTTGCCATATTGCTTGGATAGAGTTTCTATCTTCAACTTGTTTTTGGTCTCATCCTTTATGTGGATGAAACGTAATAGTTCTTCAATATTCACCCCCTTCTTCTTGCAATATATGTCTGTGTTTGCCATAAAAAATCAAAGACAGGTATTACAGAATACTGAAATTGATTGCAAACTCGCTTGTACAAAGAAAACCCTAGAAAGAAATCCTAGAAAACAATCTAAGTATAATTGTTTAGTTTTGATTCTGGGGGTGACGGTAGAAGCTCGAAAAAGTGCTATCAACTTTGCCTTACTCCGTAGACTATCTGACGCAGTCTTTAGATCTTGAATAAATTGCCTTCTTGAAGGTTGCCAGCCTTGGATTTCCAACCATCTTGCAGTGGTATAGCTCCCTGGTATTTATAGTAATTTTAGGATGAAGGATATTTTGAGCCGCATAGATGACCATGTGGCAAATCCCCAGGCCACATGGCCGTAATCATGCCTCGAGACTCGGTCAGTGACTGATAGCTGGGGATTTGTTAGGATTTGTTATGATTTGTCGTTGAGCAGTTGAGACCTGGTCATCTTGTCACGTGCATCAACTAATCTTCTGTGGCGAGTCGTATGAAGGATGTCTCCTAGCCGAGCTGCATGAGGAATGTCTCATGGCTGAGCCGTATTAAAGAATATCATATGATCGAGCCGTACGAAGGAATGTCTCATGACCGAGTCGTATGAAGGAACGTCTCATGATCGAGCCGCATGAAGGACGTCTCATGACCGAGCAGCATAAGGAAATGTCTCATGACCGAGCCGTATGAAGGACATCTCATGACCGAGCCGCATGACCGAGCCGCATGAAGGACGTCTCATGACCGAACCGTATGAGGAATATCTCATGACCGAGCTGTATGAGGAATGTTCCATGACCGAGCCGCATGGGGAATGCCTTCTGACCGAGCCGTATGAAGAACGTCTCATGACCGAGCCGCATGAGCAATGTCTTCTGACCGAGCCGCATAAAGAACATCTCATGACCGAGCCGCATGAGGAATGTCTCATGATCGAGCCGCATGAAGAATGCCTTCTGACCGAACCGCATGAAGGACGTCTCATGATCGAGCCACATGAGGACTGTCTCATGACCAAGCCACATGAGGAGTGCCTTCTGACCGAGCCGCATGAGGCCATCTTATGACAGAACCATATGAGAAATATTTCACGACTAAGCCGTATGAAGGATATCTTCTGGCTGGATGGGTATAGGGGCCCTAGGAGAAGGTGATGTACCGAATGTCATAATTTGAGAGAGTTTTGTTTGTCTCCCTCTTGACTGATCTCCTTGTTCGAAGAAGATTTGATGGTGGACTCCTTCAGAAGATTGTTATGTGCTTGACTGAGATGATACGCCTGACTGAGACATCTGAGTAATGTATCTAGTTGAGAGCAGGCCGTTACAACATCTTCAATCGGCATCATGTTTCTAAGATGATGTCGGAAAGGCACAGTAGGTCGCAGTCGCTAGAACATCGACTGTCTTGATAGTGGAGCCACTGTCTTGTGGCAGCAATAGTTGAAGATGGCTTGGGTGCAGTGATGACCACCTCTCGCAAGTCGAGACCAGATTGATCTACGTTTACATCTGTTTTGTGGGTCCAGGTATTTCGAACGCCCGGGTGCATAGGTATCATATTTGCTACCTCATCTGAGGCTAGTAAAAGCACTTACTCTCGATCGTTGTAGGAAGACTTTTGGGACTATCATATTTGCTTCCTGATCTTAGGCTAGTAAAGCACTGTGCTCGATCGTTTATAGGAAGACTTCTGAGACCCACCCTGCCCGTTCCGTATGTGGGATTGAACGCGGGTGGTTCTGTATAACATTCCATCAGGAGCTCGTATAATAGTTACGGTGTTCGCTGATGGTCAGCAACTTGGACAGTTGACTGGGCTTGTTGAGCCCGCACTGCCCTAGACTTCTTCGACTTAGCACCCGAAGATGCGTAGTAGGAAGAATCCAAGTTGGAAAGAGGGAAGGAAAGTTGGTGCCCTTTTCAAAGGAGGCAATGGGGCTCCATTTATAGAATGGAGTGAGCCCTTTCTTCTTCTCCTTTCCGATGTGGGACTAAAAGTAATATTTTTCATGCTTCTATAAGACCCCTTCAAAGTTTTCAAATTGCAAATTTGGAATACTTTGAATAAGAAGCATGGAAAGTAGAGTTGTTTAGGTGTGGCAATCCTATCAGAGGTAGCATGGACGTGATAGGTTTGGGTACTTTCGATGGAGATTTTATGTGGACTTATCATCCTTGGCATACCTTGGTTTTAGGTACGGATAATAAGTTGAAAGAGAGAACCATCATATTTACTCAGAGTTGATGAGAATATGGTAAATATGGGGTCGGTAGTAATGATGACGTGGTGGGAGTAGACTCAGATGAGGATACATAAAACAACTCAAAGGTAATATGGACGTAGAAGTTCTACGTAATGGGTAGTGAATGCCACAGAACAACTGGGTTCCAGAAGCATATGATTATGAAAAAGAGGTGCATGTACTAGAGGACCTAATACAGTATTTATGGTCAACAGAGGACATTTGTGGACCTATTATCCATTTTGTGTACTGGCGGTACGAGTACGGATAATAAGTGGAGAGAAAACCAGCATATTTACTCAGAGGTAATGAGGACATGGTAAATATGGGTCCAAAGTAGAGCCTTCCTACTCAGAGGTAATGAGAACGTGGTAGGAGTGGACCTAATGAGGATACACAGAACAACTCATAGGTTCTATTAACATGGAAGTTCTATGTATTGGGTGGTTTGTTTGTGATGGACGAAAAAATAACTCAGAGATAATATGGACGTGGTTGTTTTTCCTGTTGGGGAATTTTGTGGACCTATTACCCTTTTTTGCATCTAAAAATGCGAGCAAATAGATTTGAATGATATTTTGTGGACATACTACTCTTGGTACACCGATGGTGCGAGTAATAGATTAGGATAACTTTCGTGGACCTATTACCCTTCTGCGTACTGGCGGTGTAGGTAATAGATTTGAAATAAAACCCAACAGAGAAAATATGGACGTGATAGGTTTTGTGGTCTTAATACCATGTCTTTTATCCGGGTTGGGTACAGGTGTTAAGTCAAGAGACTATCAGTATCAGAGGTAATATGGATGTGATACACGATAACCAAGAATATACTTTGATGGACCTATTACTCTTCTGCGTACTGGTGGGCGAGTAATAGATTTTGAGGCAAACTCCGGTGGGAAAAAGTATTTAGTGTGGAAGTTCAGAGGTATGATCATACATGACTTGTCGTCCCGAAGATGCGATATGAATCCACTCGGAGCGATCAGAAAGTAAATTCAACGGTACCTGAGGGTACATAACTCAACAATCTGGGAGATTTGGGGTCAGAGTGTAAGTTCAGCGGTACCAGAGGGTACATAACTAACAATCTGAGAGATAGTTGGAAGATGTCGTTTAGACATAATATTTCTTGAGGAACTTGCCATTGACGGGCATCATGAACAAGTTTTCATTTTTTTTACGAGACGGTACGTGCCGCTGGAGAATAGGGTCACGATGATGTATGGACCCTCCCACTTGGACTAGAATTTATCGACGATTTTGTGAGTCATGAGCATCGGTCTGCGAACGGCCAAGACGAGATCGCCTACTTGGAATGTCCTCTGCTTGACTTTCTTATTGAAGGCTCGAGAGATGCGTGCTTGATAGAACTCAATACTTTGTTGAGCTTGCAAGTGCTTCTCCCATTGTGCATCCAGTTGTTGGACCCATGGCTCCAATTCAAGAGGTTCGAGTAGATCCTCGTCTTCCTCTTCAATATCAACGGATCGCCATGTTGACAGATAATGTCTGCCTGAATATATCTTCAATGCTGTTATCGGAGTCGTATGTAGGTGATTCGGATGAGTGAGAATTCCACTCGCATTCCTCATCGGAGATCTAGGGCGTTGTTGTTGGTAAACATAATCGAGGCCGTATTTGGACTTGCCGTAGTAATCCCGAAGTTTTCCAGACGGGTTGACAGCTGCAGAGGTAAACGTCGACCGTTGTCGTAATTCAGACCTGGGGTAGCGTCCATGTCGGGCCCGCATGAGAGGCGGTCGAACACAGAGCTTCTGACAGAGCCGCATGAGACATCATGTCTGAGGACAGGATTGGCTGTCGCATGTGCTACCTTCTTGCGGCTAGAGCTGGCTGCCGCATGGACCATCTTTCTGCGGCCAGAGTTGGCTGCTGCATGGACCATCTTCCTGTGGCCAGAGTTGGCTACCGCATGAGTTGTCTGTCTACGACCAGTGTCGGCTGCCGTATGGACAGACTGTCGATCTTCTCTATGCAGCTTCTTCTTTGTCTGCATGAATTTCCTTTGTACCCCTAAAAACTCGGTATCGTAGCATTTTCCTCTGCTGGATTTGGGGACAGTGGGGTCCTCTACGGTCGAAAACAAAGCCGCGGGAGAGTTCTGGTCACCGTCTTGGGCTGCAGAAGGACCTTATTCGAGAACTTGGTTGGGGGCAACAGTTTTGCGCACCGACGTCTTGCGAGTCCTCTTTTGGTTGGCTCGCTTCTGAGACGGGCTGGCGCTCCCTTCAGAGAGCATTCTTCGAAGGCTTGTGGGTCGAAACGAACCACAAGCATTTGCTGCGTAGAGCCGATCTTGGACGTGTCAGATTACGTCATCAGCTTCTCATCAGAGGAGAAGAATGTTCCCAGCAGAGTTGCCGTCGTATTTGCCATAAAAAATCAAAGACAGGTATTACAGAACACTGAAATTGATTACAAACTCGCTTGTACAAAGAAAAGCCTAAAAAGAAATTCTAGGAAACAATCTAAGTACAATTGTTTAGTTTTAATTCTGGAGGGTGACGGTGGAGGCTTGGGAAAGTGCTAACAACTTTGCCTTACTCCGTGGACTATCTGACGCAGTCTTTAGATCTTGAAGAAATTGCCTTGTTGATGGTTGCCAGCATTTGATTGCCAACCATCTTGCACGGGTGTAGCACCCTGCTATTTATAGTGATTTCGGGATTAAGGATACTTTCAGCCGCATAGATGACCATGTGGCAAATCCCCGGACCACATGGCCGTAATCATGCCTTGAGACTCGATCTGTGACTGATTGCTGGGAATTTGTTAGTATTTGTTGTGATTTTTCGTTGAGCAGTTGAGACCTGGTCAACTTTTCATATGTATCAACTAATCTTCTGTGGCGAGCCGCATGAAAGATGTCTCCTGGCCGAACAGCATGAGGAATGTCTCATGGCTGAGCCGTATGAAAGAATGTCTCTTGATCTAGCCGTATGAAGGAATGTTTCATGACCGAGTCTCATGAAGGAATATATCATGACCGAGCCGCATGAAGGACGTCTCATGATCGAGCCGCATGAGGGAGTGTCTCATGACTGAGCCGCATGAAGGACGTCTCATGACCGAGCTGAATGACCGAGCCGCATGAAGGACGTCTCATGACCGAACCACATGAGGAATGTCTCATGACCGAGCTATATGGGAAATGTCCCATGACCGAGCCGCATGAGGAATGCCTTCTGACCTAGCCACATGAAGAACGTCTCATGACCGAACCGCATGAGGAATGTCTTCTGACCGAGCCGCATGAAGAACATCTCATGACCGAGCCGCATGAGGAATGTCTCATGACCGAGCCGCATGAGGAATGCCTTCTGACCGAGCCACATAAAGGACGTCTTATGACCGAGCCGCATGAGGAATGTCTCATGACCGAGCCGCATGAGGAATTCCTTCTGACCGAGCCGCATGAGGCCATCTCATGACTGAGCTGCATGAGGAATGTTTCATGACTAAGTCGCATGAAGGATATCTTCTGGCTGGATGGGTATGTGGGCCCTAGGAGAAGGTGCTGTACCGAATGTCATGATTTGAGAGAGTTTCGTTTGTCTACCTCTTGACTGATCTCCTTGTTCGAAGAAGATTTGATGGTGGACTCCTTGAGAAGATTGTGATGCGCTTGACTTAGACGATGCGCCTGACTGAGACATCTAAGTAATGCATCTAGTTGAGAGCAGGCCGTTACAATATCTTCAATTGGCATCATGTTTTCGAGATGATGTTGGAAAGGTGCAGTAGGTCGCAGTCACTAGAACACCGACTGCCTTGATAGTGGAGCCATAGTCTTCTGGCAGCGGCAGTTAATGATGGCTTGGGTGCAGTGATGACCACCTCTCGCAAGTCGAGACCAGATTGATCTACCTTTCCATCTGTTTTGTAGGTCCAGGTATCCCGAGCGCCCGGGATCTGAGGCTAGTAAAAGCACTTGCTCTCGATCGTTGTATGAAGACTTTTGGGACCATCATATTTCACTACCAAAATATAGTAAATTAGCGACGGATAATTGGCGACGAAAATTTTTCGTCGGCGTTCGCGACGGCTTTGTGGCAACTAGCCGACGGATTACCGACGACAAGCTGTTAAATTTTTTATTTTATTTTTAGGGGGAGGAAAGGTCGCACATCCGTCGCTAGGACGTCGGAGATATAGCGACGGATAGTCAGCCGACTATCCGTCGCTATGCAGTCGATTATTTGGCGGGAATTGTGTGGAGAATTGGTGGGGCAATTCTTCGGCGACGTAGCGACGGATATTCAGTCGGCAAGTATCAAATATAGCGACTAACGGGCGACGGATAATAATCCGTCGCTAGACCGTCGCTAAATATACGTTCCAGACTTAAAATAAAACCACGGAGGGAACTTTTCGCATTCCTCCCAAATTCACTCTCTCTCCTCCCTCTCTCTCTCTCTAACCCACGACTTCGGTGATTGGCGTCGGCGTCCTCTCCTCTCTCTCTCCGAAGGTAATCCCCTCTCTCTCTCTCTCTCGATCTCTCTCTCTCGCACGTTGTCGTAGGGGCAGCGGGGACGGGGGCGTCGGGGGCTGGGCGGCTGGCTTGGGGCGGGGGCATCAGGGGCTGGGCGGCTAGCTTGGGGCAGGGGTGACGGGGGCTGGACGGCGGGCTTGGGACGGGGGCGTCGGGGGCTGGGCGGCAGGCTTGGGGCGGAGGCGTCGGGGGCCGGGCGGCTGCTTGAGGCGGTGGCGTCGGTGGCTGGGCGGCGGGCTTGGAGCGGGGGCGTCGGGGGCTGGGCGGCTGGCTTGGGGCGGGGGCGTCGGCGGCTGGGCGGCGGGCTTGGGACGGGGGCATCGGGGGCTGGGCGACGGGCTTGGGGCGGGGGCGTCGGCGGCTGGGCGGCGGGCTTGGGGCAGGGGCGTCGTGGGCTTGGCGGCGGGCTTGGGGCGGGGGCGTCGGGAGCTGGGCGGCTGGCTTCGTGCGGGGGCGTCAGGGCTGGGCGGCGGGCTTGGGGCGGGGGCGTCGGGGGCTGGGCGGCGGGCTTGGTGCGGGGGCGTCGGGGACTGGGGGCGGGCTTAGGGCGGCGGACTTTGGTCGGGGGTGGCGGGGGGCTTTGCTTCTCAAATTTATCTGAGTTTATATATTGGCTAAATAATGTGTTATCCATATTGGGTGTTATCTATTAGTTTGGTGGTATTTGGATTAGTAAATGTGAATATGGGGTTTGGGTTCATGGTGCATATATTCACTGTCTCAAGGACAGTACGAGTTCTTCATCTGCCTTCTTTGTTAAGAATATCCTTGGGACATTCGCTTCACCAAAGTCACTGAATAAGTGAAATTTTTTCTGAAAAACTGACCCTTAGAGTGTATCAGTTGTGTGCTTCTATATAGATGTATATATCTATACATCTAACTGTGATATACATATGTGCATGTGACAATCTCAGTTAGCGAAGGACTAGTTACCGGTTAGCGATGGATATTTCCAGCTCCATTTGCATTAATCTACGGTACGACATGGTGATCAGGAAATAGTCCATGCAGCCATTCGACTGGGGAGGCAGAAACTATGTAGCCGTAGATAAAGTTGACTGTCCTCCGACCCTCATCCCTCGGCAATGATGATACGATAACCTATCACTATATCTTATATAGTAGTAGATGATGTCTTAGTATTATATTATTTGAGTTCATCTTGATTCTATTATATCCTTCAGATACTAGATACGATAAGAATATATACTACACCATATGTATTCAGAATATAGATGATTCACACTAATGTATGCTAGAATGAATTTTGTGTTGTGTTCTGAGCCATCCGTTCTCACACTTAAAACACATAGGAATTAGTAGTGTGAGAGCACCGGAGAGAGTGAGAGCGCCGGAGGGGGGAAGGAGAGAGAGAGAGTAAAATGATACGACATGGTGAAGTAGTACTGTATTTTGTCTCTAGTTCCAGCTCCATTTGCATTAATCTACGGTACGATATGGTGATCAGGACATAGTCCCTGCAGCCATTCGACTGGCGAGGCAAAAACTATGTAGCCGTAGATAAAGTTGATTGTCCTCCGACCCTCATCCCTCGGCAATGATGATACGACAACCTATCACTATATCTTATATAGTAGTAGATGATGTCTTAGTATTACGTTATGTGAGTTCATCTTGATTCTGTTACATTCTTCAGATACTAGATATGATAAGAACATATACTACACCATATGTACAGAACATAGATCATTCACACTAATATATGCTAGAATGAATCTTGGGTTGTGTTCTGAGCCATCCGTTCTCACACTTGGCAAAAAATTGAATTTTCTGTACTTTATCTGCTTTCGAAAATGTACTCAAATTACATGATGGTTCCTTTAGTTACCTTGCTTATATTACAATTATATTATTTGTGAATATCGATCTTACCAGATGGCACCCATGACCAGAGGAGCGGCACGTCGTTTGAGGGAAACAGTAAATGCTGAGGTAGCTCCTCCTACAGTTAAGAAGGAAGTGGCACCGGTAGCTAGTGAGACCGGAAGTTCTATTTATCCAGCACCGGTAGCTAGTGAGACCGGGAGTTCTATTCATGCAGCACTTGCAAGGGACTACATCTCTCCTCACGCCGTCGATCCCACTTATACTACGACCCTCATCCTTCGGTAATGATGATACGACAACCAACCAGAGAGGATACTCTGAGAGATCCATCTGAGTAGGACGTTTACTCTGAGAGATCACCTTTACAAGAATGATATCAGTAGTGGGATTGAGTGTTAGAGGAGATATTATCAGAGTATACGTCCTACTCAGATGGGTCTCTCATCGTTACTATTTTTTTCTGACAGCATGGTGGATGTGCTCCGTCAACAGATTCTTGCTCCGAGCCAAAACATTGCCCCGGAGCTCAAGTGAACATCTTTCGTGTAGAGCTCGAGTGAGAGGTTCCTGACAGCATGGTGGTCTCCTTTGTCAAAGTATCAGTTCTCATCCCATATTGGTTGTGGGAAAAGCACGGATACTTTGATAAAGGAGAACACTATGCTGTCAGGAACCTCTCACTCGAGCTCTATACGAAGGATGTCCACTTGAGCTCCGGGGCAAAGTTTTGGCTCAGAGCAAGAATCTGTTGACGGAGCACATCCACCATGCTGTCAGAAAAAAATAGTAACGGTGAGAGACCCATCTGAGTAGGACATATACTCTGATAATATCTCCTCCAACACTCAATCCCACTTCTGATATCATTCTTTTAAAGGTGATCTCTCAAAGTATACGTCCTACTCAGATGGATCTCTCAGAGTATCCTCTCCGGTTGTGTTGTGTTCTGAGCCATCCGTTCTCATACTTAAAATACATCTGAATTAGAACTGTGTTTTGTATTTTCGGCGAACCCAGGGTTTTGTTTTTGTATTTTGTATTTTGGTTTCTGTATTTTGGCTCCAGCTCCATTTGCATTAATCTACGGTACGATATGGTGATCAGGACATAGTCCATGCAGCCATTCGACTGGCGAGACAGAAACTATGTAGCCGTAGATAAAGTTGACTGTCCTCCGACCCTCATCCCTCGGCAATGATGATACGACAACCTATCACTATATCTTATATAGTAGTAGATGATGTCTTAGTATTACATTATGTGAGTTCATCTTGATTCTTTTACATTCTTCAGATACTAGATACGATAAGAACATATACTACACCATATATACAGAACATAGATGATTCACACTAATGTATACTAGAGTGAATCTTGGGCTGTGTTCTGAGCCATCCGTTCTCACACTTGGAGATACATCAAATTATAACGACGGATATTAGGTTACTCTTCAGGATAATTGATGTTTATTTTATATTAATTTGGTTTGGTCTATATGATTCTTGGATAATTGGTGTACATTAAATTCGTATGTACATATTTGGTCTATATGATTCTTGGATAATTGGTGTGCATTATATATTTGGTCTTTGTGATTGTTGGATAATTGGTGTGCATTATATATTGGTTTGGTTTATGTATATTTTTGTGAGTAGGGAAAGTGCTGCAATTTTTTACCAAAAAACTCTCAGTTAGCGACGGACTAGTGACCGGTTAGCGACGGATATTTTTAGCTCCATTTGCATTAATCTACGGTACGACATGGTGATCAGGACATAGTCCCTGCAGCCATTCGACTGGCGAGGCAGAAACTATGTAGCCGTAGATAAAGTTGACTGTCCTCCGACCCTCATCCCTCGACAATGATGATACGACAACCTATCACTATATCTTATATAGTAGTAGATAATGTTTTAGTATTATATTATGTGAGTTCATCTTAATTCTGTTAGATTCTTCAGATACTAGATACGATAAGAACATATATTATACCATATGTACAGAACATAGATGATTCATACTAATGTATGCTAGAATAAATTTTGGGTTGTGTTCTGAGCCATCCGTTCTGATCAAGCATATTCCTTCTCCTCTCCTCCACCATGGCTCTTGACCCATCTGCTCCTTCCTACTTCCCTTCTTCTTATTTGACTCTCTCAACCACATATGATATCCACCTCAACTGTAGAGTCGGAGGAGAAGAAGTGGGCAGGAAGAGGAGGGGGAAGCAACACAGCCGACGGCATGACCCGGAGGAAGTACAGATGTTTTCTTCAACATTCGTAGGAGAACTATAACGATATATCTTTTCACAACATGTCACCTTGCCAAAGACCCTTAATATGAATATCATGTTATCGCAGTATCGGAAGACTAACATGTCATAATTTTTTAAGTCGTATGGTTTGACATAATCCTCCCAACTCTTTCCTCCTATGTAGTAATATTGCACTACTACATAGCAGGAAAGAGTTTGGAGGATTATGTCAAAACACACGGCTTAGAAAATTATGACATGTTAGTCTTCCGACACCGCGGTAACATGGTTGTCACATTAAGGGTCTTTGACAAGGTGATATGTTGTGAAATGATATATCCTTATTGTTCTCCTGCAGATGTTGAAAAGAACCTCTGTACTTTCTCCGGGTTATGCCGCCGACTGTGCTGCTTTCTCCTCCTCTTCCTGCCCACTTCTTATCTCCCGACTCTACACTTGAGGTGGATATCATATGTGGCTTAGAGAGTCAAATAAGAAGAAGGGAAGTAGGGAGGAGCAGATGGGTCCAGTGCCATGTTGGAGGACAGGAGAAGGAAGATGCTTGATCAGAACTTGAGGTGGAAAAGTTGTGACGTTGATAGCATGAGAGAGGAAGAGGGTGAATGGAGAGAGGGAAGTGGCTGCATGCCTTTGGCTCACTCGAGCGGTATTTGTCCTCCGACCCTCATCCTTCGGCAATGATGATATGATAACCTATCACTATATCTTATATAGTAGATGATGTCTTAGTATTACATTATGTGAGTTTATCTTGATTCTATTACATTCTTCAGATACTAGATACGATAAGAACATATACTACACCATATGTACAAAACATAGATGATTCACACTAATGTATGCTAGAATGAATTTTGGGTTGTGTTCTGAGCCATTCGTTTCCATACTTGGCAATTAAGCATGTGAAATAGAACTGATTATATTTAGTTTGTCTTACGATACAGATTTTCACATCCAAATTGAAATGGATCGTTACTTCGTTGATCGTATATGGATGTACTAGCGGATCAACCTCCTGGACCGTAGGTACTTTAAGTATTGACCGTATCGGATTAGTATCGATCTATCGTTTTGGTATTGGCCGTATCGGTTGGTATTGGTCTTAGCGAATTGGTATCGTCCTATCCGATATGTATCGGCTGTATAGCTAGGATTCATATTGGCCTTATCGATTTGGTATCGGTCATATCCGATAGGTATCGGCCGTGTTGGATTAGTATAGACCATTTCGGATTAGTATCGTGGAAGGTTTAGTAACAACTGTACTTGGATTTCTCACTTCTAGAGCTAGATTACCATTGCAAGAGAGTCACGAGAGCGTAGCTGGCCAGTTACAGAACATCCAAGTACAGTTGTTACTAAACCTTTCACGATACTAATCCAAAATGGTTCATACTAATCCAACACGGCCGATACCTATCGGATATGACCGATACCAAATCGATAAGGCCAATATGAATCCTAGCTATACAGCCGATATATGTACATATCGGATATCGGACGATACCAATTTGTCAAGGCCAATACCAATATGATACGTCCTATACCAAACCGATAGACCGGTACTAATCTGATACACTAGATACTAAGTACATCCGGCCTATACCAGCGGATCCACTAATTACTGTACGATAGGCCCAACGACTCCAGTTACATCCAGTTTTTGGTGAGTACATGATTACATAGTAATTCTGTTAGTCATAGTAATTCTGTTAGTCTTGTGATACAGATTTTTACTATCTCATGCTACCAACGTCACAACTTTTTCAGTGCTGCTCCCTCTAATGATGATGAACACAAAAAACCAACGTCACAACTTTTATAATTTGAGTAAATTTCTTTACCCTATATAAAAATTTCTGTTGTCAGAGAGATGGCGCCTAGGACTCGCCAAGGTTGTGCTGCTAGTAGAGGAAGGGGCTGAGGCAAGAAACCCTTGGAGGTCGACACGGAGGAAGTCCCATTTCGTCAAATAAGAGCCGGTGACTGTTAAGGAGGAGGTGTTACCAAAGGTCGAGGTCAAGGAAGAACCGATGACCATCAGGGAAGAGATTGCTCCCAAGGTTGAAGTTAAGAAGGAGCCACCGTCAGAGAGTAGTAGCATCGGGACCGACCCTCCTGTCCCTACAGAAGAACTCAACCAGATTGAGCCTTTGTATGCAAAGTGGCTGATAGAATGGTACATGCCTTAACGCAACTATGATCCCTGGTTGTGAGAATTCATCGTCTGACTTGCGGTCTTTGCTGAGGCCAAAGTCGATTTTCCTATGTGTTTTGGAATTTTAGAATATTTGTGGAAATTTTGGAATATTTGTGGGAATTTTGGAACATTTTGTGCTATGATCGGATTATAACGACGGATATTAGGTTACTCTTCAGGATAATTGATGTCTATTTTATATTAATTTGGTTTGGTCTATATGATTCTTGGATAATTAGTGTGCATTAAATTCGTATGTGCATATTTGGTCTATGTGATTCTTGGATAATTGGTGTGCATTATATATTTGGTCTATGTGATTGTTGGATAATTGGTGTGCATTATATATTGGTTTGGTTTATGCATATTTTTGCGAACAGGGAAAGTGCTGCAATTTTTTTCAAAAAAATCTCATTTAGCGACGGACTAGTGACCGGTTAGCGACGGATATTTCCAGTTTTTGACTACTGTTCGACAGCATATCCGTCGCTAACTGAAGATTTAAAAATGTTTGCAGGTAGCGACGGATGTTCGACGGAATATCCGTCGAAAACGATCTGGTGGTATATAGTTCGACGGCATGGCGACGACTTAGCCGTCGCCATGGTTCTGGAAATAGCAAGCATTTCCAGAACATGGTCGACGGATAATCCGTCCATATTCCATCGCTAGTCCGTCCTTTGTTAGCGACGGTGATCGACGGAATAGAGACGACTCATCCATCGCGATGGTTCTGGAAATGCAAAATATTTCCAGAACATGGTCGACGGATAATCCGTCAGTTAGCCGTCGCTAATCCGTCCTTTGTTATCGACGACGATCGACGGAATAGCGACGGAACGATACACTCTGATACGCTATTACGACGGTTTACCGACGGACCATTACGTCGCTATTGTCTACACAGTTCAGTATTTAATACTTATATTGGACGAAAGTCCGTCGGAAAGTAGTCGCTCATGCTTCGTATTGTAAAGTGGAAAAGTCGTCGCTATTCCGTCGCTTGACGACTACGTAGCGACGGACATTTATTAGCGACGACCTGATTGCCGACGGATTATTTTGGCCAATACCCGTCAGTGATCGGTCGCTAATACAAATTCCCGTCGGACTGGCGACGGATCTGGCCGTCGCTAAATCGACAAATTTTGGTAGTGTTTGCTCCCTAATCTGAGGCTAGTAAAGCACTGCGCTCGATCGTTTATAGGAAGACTTCTGAGACCCACCATGTCCGTTCTGCATGTGGGATTGGACGCGGGTGGTTCTGTATAACTTTCCATCAGGAGCCCGTATAACAGTTAACGTTGTCCGCTGATGGTCAGCAGCTTGGACAGTTGACTGGGCTTGTTGAGCCCGCACTGCCCTAGACTTCTTCGACTTAGCACCCGAAGGTGCGTAGTAGGAAGTGTCCAAGTTGGAAGGCGGGAAGGAAAGTTGGTGCCCTTTTCAAAGGAGACAAGGGGGCTCTATTTATAAAATGGAGTGAGCCCTTTCTTCTTATCCTTTCCGATGTGGGACTAAAAGCAATATTTTCCATGCTTCTACAGTCTGTAGCGACAAATCCTAGTTTGTGGGGAGTCTAGAGAGAATCACGCCCAATTTGAATTTGTCAACAAGAGCCATTGTTTTTTCTTCTAGCTTTTGATGAAGCTTCATTAGATCTTTGACTTGGGGAAGTATCGCCTTTTCGTCTTCAAATCTCATGTGCATAAACTTGTCGACAAGATAAACATTGGACACGCTTTCTGTTGGTGTTTCTGCCTTTGAACTAGAAAAGATAGTCCCACATCGGCTACACCAAATGGTGAGTATCTCAATATAATGTATTGTTTGTGTTGAGGTGTGCACATGAGGTGTAGTGGGGCACAAGTTTGTGCCATGTGGAATTATTTTCCTAGAAGGAAAAAGGATTAAATCCAACAAGGATGCAAGTTAATTTTTGTTGTGCGGACTCGGACTCGGACACGGACTCCGGGATGTCTCGTGCATGCACGGGAGTGTTCGGGGGGTAGACCTGGATTGGCACACTTCTATGCTGATTGTGGGATGATCTAAAATATCAAACTCTATTTTTGAGTATTGGTATTTTAGTCCCACATCGGATAGGAGAAGAGGTGAAGTCTCAACTCCACTCTATAAATAGAGCCCCTTGGCCTCCTTTGAAAGACACACCAAGAAGAGAGTTGAGGGAGTCTGTTAAGTCCAGAAAGCTCGTTCAAGTCTCAAATACTGACTTACGAGCGTTCCAGAAGTTTTTCGTGAACTTGCTGGTTCCTGGAAGCTGTTCGTGCTCGTGTGGGGCGAATAAAGCTTTGAGCAACGTTGGTTTATTCACCCCAGCATCTTATTCTCGTCTGTCATCGCTGCTGTTGCCTTTTACAGTAACTTTTTTTTAGAAGCTCTACTGCCGATAGTTGCTTGCACAAAGTCTCTTTAGATTTTTTGTGTATTACGTAGAATCTTTTTAGATCCTCGTAATTCAGAATCCTCTAGGATCTCTGTTGCACATCTTCTTTAAGGTGCTGCATTTGAAACGTTGTGTGTACAATTGTTTCAGTTTCAGAATTTTCCATCAAAAATTGTGCCTCGGCACTAACAATCTCAAAGCTTTATTGAGAAGATGGATAATTCTCGTGCTTCGCTCATCGATACCGGTTTTAACAAGTTGGAGAAATTTGATGGCGAACACTTCCAGATATGGAGACGAAAGGTCACTTTAAATCTTCAACTCGTAAATGTTGATCACGTGCTGTCAGAAGAAGAATCGATCGTTCCAACCACTGAATCTGCTGTGGCTGTGGCCGCTGCTACGACCAAGTAAGCGAAATGGAAGAGAGAAAACAGTATATGCAAACTACTGATACTCAATTCCATGGAAGACTCTCTGGCGGAGTCCTACTCTAAGAAGACATCTGCCAAAGAGATATGGGACTCCTTGGGAAAGCTCTATGAAGATGACGAGAACCGGTCCAAGATCTTCATGGTAGAAAAATACCACAAGTGGACCATCGAAGACGAGAAGGCGATGCTGTCCCAAGTGAAGGAGTTTCTGAAGTTGCGTCAGAAACTAGAAGACGAGAACAAGCCCCTCGTCGACAAGTTTGTCGTTGGAGGGATCGTCGCAAAACTTCCTACAGAATGGAGCAACTTCTACGCAAGGATGCATCAAAAGAAGATGGAATTAGCTTGGAAGATTTCTTGCAAGAGATCCATGTTGAGGACGAGATGCGCTCTCAACAGAAGATGGATACTCTGTCCAAACAACTGGCGAAGGCAAATCTGTTCTAAACCAGAGAGTACCAGGGGAAGCAGGCTGCTTCTCATCGCAAAAAAAAAGGACTTCACGAATCTGAAAGTGAAGGATCCTGCTTTCAAGCAGCAAAAGTCCAAGTCCCATGTGACTTGCTTCAATTGTGGCAAAAAGGGCCACTACAAATTTGAATGCAAGTCCAAGCCCAAAGAACAAGGTGAGCCTAGTAATGTTTCTATGATTACTAATCTAGTTGCCATGATAGCACAGGTTGTAACTGTGGGGGCTGACTTGGACTGGTGGATAGACACTGGTGCGACCTGCCATGTCTGTTCAGACAAAGACTGGTTCGTCTCTTTTGAGCCAACTTCAGAGAAGGTCATAATGGCAAACCAGGCACAAGCTGAAGTACTGGGGATCGGGACGGTGGAGCTGAAACTCACATCGGGGAACACTCTGACGCTTCAAGGTGTGAAGCATGTTCCAGTAATTGCTAAGAACCTGATCTCTGGAAGTCTGCTCTGCAACGCAGGCTTGAGGATGGACATCAATGTTGGTCAGTTGGTGATGTCCAAGAAGGGTACATTCTTCGGGAAAGCTTTCCAAACTGAAGGAATGTACAAGATTCAGCTTGTTGTAACCCAGCATGATAATATAAATGCAATCACTTTTTCTGATTATTCTCTTGAGTTGTGGCATAATAGGCTAGGACATGTTCATTGTAAAGGATTAACATAATGTCTAGTCTAGGACTTATCTCCAAGTGTGGGGGTAAGGTAGAGAAATGCGAAGTATGTGCTCAGACGAAGATCACAAGAAAACCCTTTTACAGGGTATATCGAAGCATAAATCTTCTGGAGTTGGTTCACTCAGATATCTGTGACTTCAAACAATTCTCTACAAAGGCCGGGATGAAGTATTTCATTACTTTTATCGATGACTTCTCAAAGTATGCTTTCGTCTACGTACTCAAGTCTAAAGACGAAGCATTCGAGAAGTTCAAGGAGTTCAGGGCCGGGGCTGAGCGGCAAACTGGACAACAACTCAAGAGGTTAAGGAGTGATCGAGGTGGGGAGTATCGGTCTCATGAATTCTTATCATTCTGCAAAGAACATGGAATCATCAATGAGACAACGGCTCCGTACTCTCCTCAATCCAACGGAGTAGCAAAAAGGAAGAACAGAACGTTGACAGAGATGATAAACTCCATGCTGTTGACTGCAGGTCTTCCAAAGTGTTACTGGGGAGAAGTTGCACTAACGGCAACGTTCATTCTGAACAGAGTGCCATATGCAACTTTCGACATAACTCCTCATGAACTCTGGTTCAAAGTCAGACCTAACTTGAATGTCATTCGAGTATGGGGGTGTCTGGCTTATGTAAAGCTCCCGGATCTGAAGATTCAGAAGCTGGGGACAAGGACTACGAAGGCGATCTTATTGGGGTATGTCGAGAAGAGTGATGCTCAGAGATTCCTTGATATCGAGTCAAACCATATCATCGAATCTCGCGATGCTGAATACTTTGAAGACAAGTTTACAAAACACAAGAATATTGTTCTCGTAGATCTTCCGGAGAATGATGAGGGTACAAAGCAGACAGAAGTCTTTAATGAACCAGTAGTCCAAGATGAAGCTGTCGTCAAGGAGACACCAGCTGAACCAGAACTCGCTGAGCCGTCAACTAAGCGAACGGGGAGGCCGAAAGACTTCGGAGATGACTTCGTCACCTATCATGTGGAAGCAGATCCGCTTACCTATGATGAGGTGATGAAGACCAGAGATGATGTATTCTGGAAGGAGGCGATAGACAACGAGATTGACTCAATCACCTCCAACAACACATGGGTATTGGTTGACCTGCCAGAAGGAGTAAGACCCATCGGATGTAAATGGATCTTCAAGAAGAAGATGAAAGCAGATGGAACCATTGACAAGTTCAAGGCCAGGCTAGTGGCCAAGGGGTTTGCTCAGAAGCAGGAGATCGACTACTTTGACACTTATGCTCCAGTAGCTCGAATGACAGCCATCAGATTGTTAATTGCTCTAGCAGCAATACACAAGCTGGTGATACATCAGATGGATGTGAAAACGGCATTCCTTAATGACGAGCTGACCAAAGAGATCTATATGCAACAACCAGGAGATTTTGTCGTCAGAGGTCTGGAAGACAAAGTCTGCAAGTTGATGAAGTCTCTGTATGGTTTGAAACTAGCTCCCAAAATATGGCATGAGAAGTTTGACAAGGTGATAAGGTCAAATGGCTACAGGGTCAGTGAAACAGACAAGTGTGTCTATACAAAATTTGCTGACGGAAGAGGAGTAATTGTATGTCATTACGTGGACGACATGCTAATTCTAGGTACGGATTTAAGCTGCGTCACAGAGACAAAGAAATTTCCCTCGACCAAGTTCAATATGAAGGACTTGGGGGATGTCGACGGAATCTTGGGGCTCAAGATCATCCGGACAGGCACTGGAATAGCGCTGTCACAATCTCATTATATTGAGAAGATGCTCACTCGCTACGGGTATCAAGATTTTCCTTTTATTGATACACCGTACCGGAGTGATCAGAAGCTGGAGCCAAATTCGAGGGAAAGCGTCAGGCAGTTGGAGTACGCTAGCATCATCGGAAGCTTGATGTACGCTACTACTGCTACAAGGCCTGACATAACTTTTGCAGTGGGAATGCTGAGTCGGTTCACTAGCAATCCAGGCGTTGAGCACTGGAAAGCTGTGAAGCGTGTTATAAAATATCTCAAGAAAACTCAGACTTATGCACTTTTCTACAGCGGAGATCCGTCAGTAGTGGAAGGCTTCAGTGATGCTAGCTGGTGTTCAGATATGGAGAGCGAGTATTCCACAGGTGGATTCGTATTCGCCATGGGCGGAGCTGCTATATCGTGGAAGTCGAAGAAGAAGACTATGTTATCTCGCTCCTCCATGGAATCTGAATTCTTTGCATTGGATGCTGCTGCAGATGAAGCAGAGTGGCTTCGGGAGCTTATGTATGATCTTTCGGTGGTTGGGGCTCAGATACCGGCAATACCGATATACTGTGACAACCAGGCGGCAGCAGCAGTGGCATCAAATGAACTCTTCAACGGGAAGAAGAGAACGGTGCGGTTGAAGCACAGAACAGTACACGATCTTATCAAGAGAGGTGTTATTGCAGTGATTGATGTTCGGAGTCAGGAGAACCTGGCGGATCCGTTCACCAAGGGCCTCAAGCGCCAGCTGGTCGATGACACAACTTTGTAAAATGGGCTTGAAGGCATTCTGATATTGTATTATTATATTCCTACCATAAATTTTATGCTATTAGTTCAAAGATTTATCTACTAGGCATCTAGCTTTTGGTTCAAGGGAGGACCACTAATCGGAAGAATATCAGGAACAGTGGGTACATGTTCTATTGGACATGGAGAGGTTACGGACATATAACCACAGTTGTCTACTATTGTTTTCTGCGAAAAACGGTTTCTGTGGGAAGGTTGGCTTAAATGCCTTAATGAGTTCTCAGGCAGAGTGAATGCCTGGAGTGCTTTACAGGAAGCACGGTAGCGCAGCACTACAAGGAGTGTAACTCCATGCTACAGTGGGGTGACTCCACCATGAGGTTCCCAGGTAGGGGTAATGCCTCAGCTTTGCAAGCCAAGTCACAGCGGAGTAGCACCGCAAATAGGCAGGTAGCCTAATGCTGTATGATAATTGTAATAAAGAGAAGTAGACAGCACTACAAAGAGGACGATGTCCTCATATTACAGTGGCATGACACCACGAAGAGGTACCAGGTAGGGTAAAGTCTCGAATAGCGGCGTAACACCGCACGGAAGCGCAAGGCTTCATGCTGGGTAGTTTGGCACTACAAAGAGGCCTGTGACCTCATGCTACAGTAGTATGACACTACGATGAGTTACCCAGGTGGGATAAAGCCTCGGCTTTAAGCCATGTCATAGCGGCGTAGCATCGCAAAGAAGCGCAATGCTTCATGCCATAACTCTTTATAAAGAACTCACCTATAGTGTATGGACAGAGATATCAGACCGTCTCTTGAGGGTAAACTTGTAGACGCCCAAAAATTATACACTGAAACCAGGCTGGCACAAGGCCTTCAATGTGCAGCCAGAAGTATAGTTGATGTCATTATATGAGTAGGAAGAATTGCAGTTATGGTGCAGAATTCAAGGCTTAGTCCATTCTTGTATCATGCTGTTATTTAACCTATGCGAAAAGATTCAAGTCGTAGCGACATCTCTCCTAATGCATGATGGGCAGTAACTGTGGGAAACGCTCAACCCATATATTAAGATATGTGGGAGATTGTTGGTGTTTTTGCCTTTGGACTAGAAAAGATAGTCGCACATCGGCTACACCAAATGGTGAGTATCTCAATATAATGCTTTACTTGTGTTGAGGTGTGCACATGAGGTGTAGTGGGGCACAAGTTTGTGCCATGTGGAAGTATTTTCCTAGAAGGAAAAATGATGAAATCCAACAAGGATGTAAGTTAATTTTTGTTGTGCGGACTCGGACTCGGACACGGACTCCAGGATGTCTCGTGCATGCACGGGAGTGTTTGGAGGGTAGGCGTGGACTGGCACACTTCTATTCTGATTGTGGGATGATCTAAAATATCAAACTCTATTTTTGAGTATTGGTATTTTAGTCCCACATCGGATAGGAGAAGAGGTGAAGTCTCAACTCCACTCTATAAATAGAGCCCCTTGGCCTCCTTTGAAAGACACACCAAGAAGAGAGTTGAGGAAGTCTGTTAAGTCCAGGAAACCCGTTCAAGTCTCAAATATTGACTTACGAGCGTTCCAGAAGTTCTTCGTGAACTTGCTGGTTCCTGGAAGCTGTTCGTGCTCGTGTGGGGCGAATAAAGCTTTGAGCAACGGTGGTTCATTCACCCCAGCATCTCATTCTCGCCTGTCATCGCTGTTGTTGCCTTTTACAGTAACTTCTTTTTAGAAGCTCTACTGCCGATACACTACCAAAATTTATCAATTTAGTGACGGCCGGATCCGTCGCTAAGAAGACGGTAATTACAATTAGCGACCGAGTACCGACGGATATTGGCCAAAAACATCCGTCGGCAATCAGCTCGTCGCTAATAACCGTCCGTCGCTAAGTTGTCGTCATATGATGGATTAGCGACGGATAGTCGACGTTACAATACGAAGACTTAGCGACACGTTCCCGACGGATTTCCGTCCATTTTAACTATTAAGTATTGAACTGTGTAAGAAATAGCGACGTAACTTTCCGTCGGTAACCCGTCGTAATGGCGTATCAGATCGTATCGATCCGTCGCTATGCCATCGGTATCCGTCGGTAATTAACGACGGCTTTGCGACGGTGTTATGACGGACTATCCATTGATCATGTTCTAGAAATGCTTGGCATTTCCAGCACCATGGCGACGGAAGAGTCGTCGCGGACCCGTCGCCACCGCGACTCAATAGCGACGGATTACTGACTGATTATCCGTCGCCATGGTTCTGGAAATGTCATGCATTTCCAGAACCATGGCGACGGATAATCAGTCGCTAAGCCGTCGTAAAATACAGCGACAGATTAGCGGCTGGTTATCCGTCGCCCGGGCGTCGACCTGTCCGTCGCTGTTCCGTCGAATCTGATACCACCAGAACGTTGCCGACGGATAATCCGTTGATAATCCGTCGCTGCCTGAAAACAGTTTAAAAACTCCAGTTAGCGACGGATTATCTGTCGAAAACCCGTCGGTAACTGGGATTATCCGTCGCTAAACGGTCACTAGTCCATCGCTAACTGGGTTTTTTGGAAAAAAAATTATAGCACTTTCCCTGTTCACAAATATATGCATAAACCAAACCAATATATAATGCACACCAATTATCCAACAATCACACAGACCAAATATATAATGCACACCAATTATCCAACAATCACATAGACCAAGTAATGCACATACAACCAATTATCCAAGAATCACAGACCAAACCAAATTAATAGAAAATAAATATCAATTATCCTAAAGAGTAACATAATATCCGGTGCTATAAGCCGATTATAGCACAATTAGTTCAAAGCTCTCACAAATAATCCAAATTTTCTTAATACAACATTTTAAGAAGAAGGAGGTCGATTGTCCGTTCCCGTATTCGACCGACGCATATACTCCTCCACAAGGTACGGAGGCAAGGAGTCGTAGACAACACTCGGAAGTCGGCGAAGCTGCTCTGGGGACATGAGATCCATGAGTGCCGTCACAGCCGTAGGCGGTAGCACAGGGGCTTCAGGGTTGAAAGAAAGACGGCCCACGGAAGACGGACGAGCACCATCAGCAGACGTACCGGCAGCAGCAGACGGACCGACAGCATACGGACCGGCAGCAGCAGACGGACCGGCAGCAGACGGACCGGCAGCAGCAGACGCAGGCAGAAAGTGCGTGTCAAATTGCTCCCGCAAGGACGACACCGCCTCGTGCAGCTGCGTAAGCTGCGACCTAACATCATCGTCTGCCCGGGCCACGGGAGGAGGCGGTGTCGGTGGAAATCTCTGCGTCACCATATGCAATGGCCCTAGGGAGCCGACTCCGTATAGGTACCCTTTCTTAAAGACGCTGACGGTATCTACGAACAAGTCGTTCCGAGCGGCCAAAGAAAAGGGCGTCCGGAAGGGCATCGTTTCACCGACATCCTCGGTGTCAGGTAACTGAGCCCGACTAAGGGCCTCACGATACGCAGCCTATCAAATGAATGTGTTTATATTATAAGATTTACCTAAGTTGTAATCTAAATCCTATGTTTCACTAAGTTAAGTGTGAATCCTAAGTTTACCTAAGTTATAGTCCGAATACTTTTAATTCTAACGTTAATCTCATAATCATAAGTACTTACATCAGTCTCCTTGGCCCTCTCGTCGACGAAGCTCCCGTCCTTCCGTCTTTTGTGCGTATGCTGGAAGACGTCGTGCATGGTGACCGATTCTGGCGCCCTTCCCTCATTCACCGCCCGTTGGGCCTGCATACGAAATTTGCGTAGAAACTAATTAACTCTTTTAATTAATAATACCTAATTCGATAGTGAAATAAATTTACGGTTGCTCACCAGATCTGCAAGTGTCGCTGCGTGAGACCTTGATCCCCCCGTATGAAGGCCCGCGGCATATCGGTTCACCTTCGCCTTCGCCGATTTCTCCTTGTATGCAGGGTTATCCATCATGCCTAAGAGGTCCTCATAATAGTCCTGCCGGATCCAATTCGGCCTCGTATGACCCATCTTTAGGTCATGAATCATATCCCGTATATTCTTCGAGCATGCGCTTCGGTAGGTCCTACGGATCCCCTCCCCGCGATGGGGGGGCCACCAGTACGTTCTCTAACACAGAAAATTAATTATCAGGTAATTTACAAAATAGTTGATTAAAGAATCACATAGACTTAACCAAAAAAATATAGATATATACCCTCAACTCGTCGAGCCAGACGTACTGCTCGGTTGGGGGCACCGACGTAAAATTGAGGTAAGGACCGTGGAAGTTAGCCCTGATAATTTCTCCAAGGGCCTTGCCAACATTAAACAGAAAAAACCTACAAAGAAGAAATGACTGGATTATTAACTTGAATAAATGAAAGAAATTTAATAAATTAACTTAAATTTACTTACGAGGTCCCCGCGGGCCATAGCTCTCGTCGGAACTCGCCTCTCGGCCTCTCTGGTGCCGTCGGAGGATCCGCGGGTCCGCGTATGTACTCCCCAGTAACCGGATGGAACCGAGTATGGGGGTACTCCGGGGCCCACTGTGCAGTAACTGGGGCATCCCCTAGTGGATCCGCTGCTGGTGGTTCCGATAGCGGATCGGATCCGCTAGCAGATTCGGACTGATGCCTCGATGAAGTGGTCGATCGAGGACGGGATGTGTCTGTGCCCGGGGTACTCTCCGGGTCGGGCTCGCTCGATGGGTCACATCCTGGGAACTCTGAACGCGACCACGACCACCAGCACCAGTACGACCACGACCACGACCCGCACCACCACCACCACCACCACCACCACGACCAGCACCACGACCACGGCCAGCCATCATGACCTGTAAATAGAACACATAAACATAATTAACAATATGAAAGTGTAAATGGATATAAAAAACTAAACTAAAATATACATACCACCAGTAGGGAGACGAGTGCCGCCGCGACGAAAAAGACTAGGAGTGCCATCTGCAATAAGTAAATAATCGAATGAAAAAAACATAAATTCACGTAATTGCTTTTATAAGGTCAAACTTAATTCACGTAATTGGAAGTGTTTTTACTATACAACAATATTTAACCTAATCATCTTCTTCGTTCTCATCCTCGGCCTCGTCTTCATTATCATCCTCCTCATCCTCATCCTCATCCTTATCTTCATCGTCGATTTCATCTGT
Source organism: Iris pallida (assembly GCA_029216955.1). NCBI lineage: Eukaryota > Viridiplantae > Streptophyta > Magnoliopsida > Asparagales > Iridaceae > Iris > Iris pallida. The sequence continues at coordinate 38,898,216 of JANAVB010028818.1, read as the reverse complement.
ATCCTCATCCCATCAAATTCTTCTTCTTCTTCTTCTGCCTCAAAATTTGGGACAAGACGCCTCTTTCTCCCCTGGTTGACAGCTAAGTCTTGTGTATCAACCTCTTCCTCCCCTCTATTTTCCTCAATAATATCTTCAACATCCATTGTATCTGAGTGTTGTCCCAAGTATTGGGACTTTTCGATCTGGTCCTCTTGGTATGCTAGGTCTCCAACGTTGAATGTATTTCTAGATTTAATCTTGCATACTGCCCACCAGTCAAATCGATCTCTACGACGCCTTGGGTAGCTTGTATAGTAGACTTGAACAGCCTGATTTGCTATTGCAAATGTATCGGACCATCTATACCTCCTACGATGATTTATATCGACGAATCCAAATTGTTTATCGATTCTCCAACCGATATTTGGTGTCGTATCGAACCACTCACATTTGAACATCACAATATGCATATCATGTGGGCCAGTATATTGTAAATCTACAATATCTCGAAGCACTCCATAATAGTCAAAGTTCGGCTCGTCGTCATAGACGGTGCCTCTTATGCAAACACCGGAATCCTTGGTATTGATGCCGTGATTGATAAATTCGACATTTATAGCATTCTGAGTTGACTTAAACCTGAAGCCATTAACGACATAGCCTGGCCAAGTCTTTATTTGCTTCTTCGGACCCAGTGCCAGATAACGAACACTCTCATGAGTGAGTGTTGTTTCAGGCAATAAAATCTGTAAACAAATATTTATAATTTAAATGTTTCAGATTATATATTAATAATCTCAATTATAATCACAGTTACTTACGTATTTGCGAAACCATGACGGAAATGTACAATCAACCTCTCTTTGAAGTCCCTCATCGGTAATATCGGGTCTCCTCATTTTGATTTCATCTCTAAATACACTATTAGAAAAAACAAGAATATATAAGTGTAGTCACTTACTTCATCAAATTCGAGATTATAACGATATTTAGTGTACTGACTTACTTCTCCAAATCTCTCACTTCTTGTATGTCACAGTTTAACAAGACATATCGGTGAGCGGCATCATACTCGTCGTCTGTCAACCACCGTCTTTTACTAGCCCCAACAGGCTTGTCCCTTACATTGAATATTCCTCCATCCTCAACGTCCTCGTCATTCCTTTGAGGTATATTTTGATTTGTTTTAACATGAGTATCGAAATAAATGGAGCAGAAGTTTGAAACCTCTTCGATAAGATATGCTTCGCATATCGAAGCCTCTACATGAGCTTTGTTGCCAACTTTCTTCTTTAGATGGTGTAGGTATCTAAAGAGACAAATTATCTTGAGAATTAAGAAAGAATTTTAAAATAAATAGAAATTCAGCTTAAATTATATCGATATTTATGTACCTTTCAAATGGGTACATCCATCGATAATGAACAGATGCACCGACACGGGCTTCGTATGCTAGATGAATCGGTAGATGTTCCATGCTGTCGAAGAAGCCAGGAGGAAATATTTTCTCCAACTTGCAAATTGTTAAGATAATCTTCTCCTCAAGTTCAACCATGTGTTGCACAGTCAACTTAGTTGAACAAATATCCCTAAAGTATAATACATTTTGAATCCCGACTGCCCGAAAGGGGCGAATCCATCAGAACATAGCCCCATGCGTACATTTCTGGGCTCTGTAGCAAAATCCGGATGGCGAAAATCGAAATATTTCCACGCCTCTCCATCCGAAGGATGTGACAATTCTCCATCATCCTTTGTGCGTTCTTCGTTGTGCCACGTCATGTGTTCTGCTGTATTCTGAGACATATACATCCTCTGCAAGCGCTTCGTGATCGACAAGTAATGCATATACTTGTAAGGACGTCGTTTTCTAGTTGACTTTCCTTTTCCCCTGACTTCCTTGTAACGATCCGCATTACAGAAGTGGCAACTTTCTACATCCTCGTTCTCCTTGTAGTACAACATGCATCCGTTGCGACAACAATCTATCTTGTCGTACCACAGTCCCAGTTGTCGGACCATCATCTTCGACTTGTAGAAGTTTTTTGGAAGCTCTTTTGATTCCTTCGGTAACACCTCCTTCATTAGTTGTGTAATCCGATCATAGCAAGTTTGTGGCAAGTTAAAATCGGACTTTATGTTCAACAACCGCATCGTCACTGACAGTACGGAATGTGGATCACAACCAGGATATAAAGAAGTTTCAGCATCCTGAAACATATCATAGAACTCCTTCGCCTCGGGATTAGGATCCTCCGGATCAAAATTAGGCCCTGCCGCGTCGTACACCATATCTCGTGCAAGGTTCTGCACGTCTCCATAATCAACGGAGCATTCGTCGCCATCGACGACAAAATCCGCTGCAGCATTATCATCAAAAGCATAAGTAGCAGCATTCGTAACCTGTCTTCCGGTATATAGTTCAACTTGCGATGACCACAGGTCGTAATCACGTACGAAACCCTTACGGGTCAAATGATCTCTTACACTCACCACTTCTTCGTAACATCTATTGCGACAATTACGACATGGACACTTGATTTTGTTACCGTCCATAAACTGAGCTTTGCTCATGGCATACTTAAGAAACACTTCCACGCCTGCCTGAAAATTGTCACTCACACCTATTCTGCTCTCGTGTTGTCGTTTGTACATCCATGTACGATCAACGAAATAACGATCCATCACAGATTAGATGTAAAAATTTGTATAGTAAGACAAACTAAACAGAATTAGTATATAATCATGTAACTGGTGGATCCGCTAGTATTCTAGCTCGAAAAGAGAAAAATATAAATACAATTGTTACTAGTAGTTCGATACCGATAGTGCGATACCGATACCGATACCGATAGTGCGATACCGATACCGATACCGATACCGATACCAATACCGATAGTGCGATACCGATACCAAACTAAGTCAATCTATCTATTTCTAAATTGCAAGAGTCCACTTCTAGGATATGGGAGCTATATCCTAAATATCTAGTCTAAATTAACTTGGTTAGGATATTAGAGTGTCCTTATTATCTAGCAAGCACTACCTTAGTCTAGTCACACTAGCGTTAATTACCTATAATTCCTACCATGTCTACAATCACACATTACACCCCAAGCCGTCCTGCATGCTAATTATAATAGGCACATATATATATGTATATCACAGTTAGATGTATAGACCATGAACCCAAACACTGACTTATGCAGATGAAGAACTCGCACTGTCCTTGACACAGTGAACATATACACCATGAACCCAAACGCCATATTCACATTTACTAATCCAAACACCACCAAACTAATGGATAACACCCAATATGGATAACACATTATTTAGCCAATATATAAATTAGATGAATTTGATAAGCAAAGTCCCCCGATGCCCCCGCCCCAAGCCCGCCGCCCAGGCCCCGACGCCCCCGGCCCAAGCCAGCCGCCCAGTCTCCGATGCCCCCGCCCCAAGCCCGAATGTCCCCAAGCCCGCCGCCCCCGCCCCAAGCCAGCCGCCCATCCCCCGACGGCCCTGCCCCAAGCCAGCCGCCCAGCCCCCGACGCCCCCTCCCCAAGCCCGAATGTCCCCAAGCCCGCCGTCCCCGCCCCAAGCCAGCCGCCCAGCCCCCGACGCCCCCGCCCCAAGCCAGCCGCCCAGCCCCCGACGCCCTCGCCCCAAGCCCGAATGTCCCCAAGCCCGCCGCCCCCGCCCCAAGAAAGCCGCCCAGCCCACGACGCCCCCGCCCCAAGCCAGCCGCCCAGCCCCCGACGCCCCCCGTCCCAAGCCCGAATGTCCCCAAGCCCGCCGCCCCCCGCTGCCCCTACGTCGACACCGCGACACAGAGAGAGAGAGAGAGAGAGAGAGAGAGGAGATTACCTTCGGGAGAGAGAGAGGAGAGGACGCCGTCGCCGTTCACGAAGCCGCGCGAGAGAGAGAGACAGAGAGAGAGAGAGAGAGAGAGAGAGAGAGAGAGAGAGAGAGGAGAGAGATTGAATTTGGGGGGAATGCCAAAAGTTCCCCCCGCCTTTTCATTTAAGTCTGGAACGCTAATTTAGCGACGGAATGGTGACTACGGAATATCCGTCGCCCAATAGTCGCTATTATTGATTATCCGACTGAATATCCGTCGCTACGTAGTCGAAGATATGTCCCGCCAATTATATACACAATTTCTGCCAAATAAACGACTACGTGGCGACGACCGAATATCCGTCGCTATAACACCGACACACTAGCGACGGATGTGCGACCTTTCCTGCCCCTAAAATTAAAATAAAAAATGGCAAATGTTTGTGGTCGGTAATCAGTCGCTGAGCGGCCACGAACCCGTCGCTAATACCGACGGAATAATTCCGTCGCTAAATTGCCGTCGCTAAATGAGCGTATTTTGGTAGTGATAGTTGCTTGCACAAAGTCTCTTTAGATTTTGTGTATTACGTAGAATCTTTTTAGATCCTCGTAATTCAGAATCCTCCAGGATCTCTGTTGCACATCTTCTTTAAGGTGCTGCATTTGAAACGTTGTGTGTACAATTGTTTCAGTTTCAGAATTTTTCATCGAAAATTGTGCCTCGGCACTAACACTTTCATCATCCTTGTATTGCTTTTCAATAGCCTCCCAGATTTCTCTTGTTGTCTCCATCTTGCTCTAGGATGCAACTATGGTGTCCTCTATTGCGTTTGAGTATCAACAGCCTATATAGGTTACAGTCCATCTGCCACTAGTAGTTTTAGTCAAAAACACGTACAATGGCTTGTACGTCATCAATATCTGGTATTAGTGGTTTTAAGTAGTCAGTACATATTATACTCCAACTTGCTAAAGAATAAGACTGGATTTTCTTTTCCAATGGTTAAATTATTCTCCATAAAACTTTTTGAGCCTGTGAAATTTGTGTCTAACAAACTTTCTCGTATGTCCATGCTGACTTCAGACTGATCCTAGAAATTCTAGTACACTGTGGTCGAATCTCGCTTTGAAATTTTAGTTGTTTGTTATAGGGATCGTACAACTTTCGAACAAGAAAGTGTGTAAATACAACCTTGAAGATTACAACTACTAGGGACAAGAAAGATAATAGATAGATGGAACTATGTGACACATTGCTACAATAAGAGACAGATGAAAGATTGCTTGCTGGGGGTGATGACTTTCACTTGTACGTTCGAAATGCTTCACTAAGACCCTTGCTAAGAGACACAGTGCTACAATAGGAGACATAAGAAAGACTACTTGCTGGGGTGATGACCTTCACTTGTACGTTCGAAATGCTTCACTAAGACCCTTGCTAAGAGAAAGACAAAACTTCCTATGACTCATTTGAGCACAAATGTTGCTACAACAAATGTGCAAAGCGTTTTCTCGTGCAAAATTGTTCTACACATCGCGAGATAAGCATAAGCACCTTCTCGCGCAAAAACTGTGCTCGACGCACAGAACATTGCAGAATTGTGCCCGGTGAGTTTGTGCAAAGTACGCAATTATAGCCCAACTTTGTGTCTTTTCGCTCGCGCTACACGTCCGAGTCGGACCTAGCTCAAAAGCATTTTTCTGGCAAAAACTATTTCTTGTAAATTTTGAAACTTGTCCACCGAAAAAAAAAATAAAAAAATCTTGAATCAATCCTCCACCCTAGCAGCAACTTAAGCTAATACTCCTTATTTGTTCAAGTAAAAAAATAATAATCAAATAGAGAACTATTCTTAGCTAAATGGTAAAAATGGACAAATACTAACGAAATTTCAAATACAACCCCAACACCTCCTTCATACGACCGGGACGCGCGTCGCCCAACTAATCAATCTGAATTAAATGGAAGTTGATGTTCATCTACAAACCACTAACCATCTCCGATCGAGATAGAACATGTATAGTGTCGGATATTGCTATCGGAAATAATATCTAGCATGTGCCATGTACCCACGTCCCAACTGGGTCTCTGCCATTCCCATCAAGTTAGATATCGCTCTCCTTAATAATGCTAGAAATTAGTTATCCCAAAAGAGGAAAAAATGTACTATATGAAATATGGACAATAACAACTATTAATTGAAGACAAGTAGTTACTTTAATGCTGCTACAAAAATTCAAACAACATTGCTAGCAAATTACATCCCTATCTATCTATATAAAGGGGCTTCATCATCAAAACGGTCGAGCCGTGTAAGCCGTACATATATCATTAATTAATTATTTTTTAAAATTAATATTATTTAAAATAAATGTTGAAAAAATATTAATTTGTTATAATTAACAGTACAAAGATTTGAACCTAGCCAAACAAAGAAAATATCTAAACCTTAGCCACGTGAGTAAGAACAAATATTTATTCATAATTAGATAATTTTAAGTAGTTAAACAATTAGTTATATTTACTTGTTTATTTAATTTTTAATTACGTGAGGATATACGTTTAAACAGCTAACCATTTTCAAGACTCTTTATAGAAAGTAGAAATATATCCATAAAAAATTATAATCAAATATATAAAATATTCTAATTAATATATATATATATATATATATATATATATATATATATATATATATATATATATATATATATATATATATATATATATATATATAATTTTAATTATTTATATATATAAGTATTGTATAAATAATTAAAATTATATATAAAAATATATATATATATATATATATATATAATTTTAATTATTTATATATAATTTTAATTATTTATACATTATTTATATATATATAAATAATTAAAATTATATATATATATATATATATATATATATATATATATATATATATATATATATATATATATATATATATATATATATATATATATATATTTAAATTTAAATATATTTAAACAATTTTACATTAACATCATTAAAAAATTATTATAAGAAAACAAATTATTTTACGTGCAATGCACATGAATTTACTAGTTATTATAATGCAGCTAAAAAACGGTTAAAAAATTAACCGTCTAAGCCGTATGCATATCGTCATAATTAATTTCAAAAGGTTAGAAATCTTTTTAACTAACGTAGTTTTATCCTCACATAGATGAAAAAAAAATAATAACCTAAAATCCTTCTAACTACTAGACCATATATAAAACCTAAAATATATTCAATATTTAAATTTTATTTAAATAACTCAATGATATTATCCAATGAAACACATATCTAAAATTCTAAAAACATATTGAATCATAATCAAAATATATTAGATCATATTTAAAATATTCTTACATAATTTAAATTTTACCTAATTTTTTTAATGATATTACAAATTTTGTTTACGTGCAACACACGCTAAAGTAACTAGTACATAATAATGTCATCGTCGGTAATTATATTTACGTGTCAGTATAATTTTGTTAAGCACAGTAATTATAGTATTTTTTTCCCTCTTGAATTAGACTACCGATGAAATTTGCCATTATATATAGAATCAATCTTTGTTTTGGTAATTAAGCTTTGTCTTGCCCATATGATCAAAAGTACGAGAATTTTTTTTTTTTTGAGATATCTACGAGTAGTTATTTTATTGACGTAAAGGACGAGTCAAGATTTTAGTTTATCCCGGATTACGTAATGAATGTATTTAACAAAATTAATATTATGTTAGTATAACCATATCCATATCTAATCGTGCCCATAACGGACCATGTCTAGCTCATGTAGGACCATGTCCAACATACACAAGGAATAAAAATATGAATAAAAAGTATTTACTTTACTAGGTAGACCCGTTTAGGCATAAATTCAAACAATAAGAGCCTCTGGTATCATTTTTCACCATCAATAGTGAATCTATGTAATGCCTGTGGTTCGTATTGCGTATCTTGGTATACGTATACGTAATTTGACCCGTATTGCATGTCTCCCTGCTTGATTTCATTTTCTGGAATATCCCATATGTGTCTATGATGCATCTTCTGAATAACTTTCCAACCAAAGCCTAATTTTGGGTCATCCATATAAAAAACTTGCTTAGCTTGAATTGCTAATATAAATGGCTCATTTTCATACCACCGAGTATTAACATTAATGGATGTTAGATGGAAGTCATGACGAAGTTTTGCTCTTGTACCACTGCTTCGAGAATCAAACCACTGACATTTGAACAACACAGCTTATTTTCAGTTGTCTTGAGTTATATTTATGGATTACTATATTTGAGATTTGAGATGTTTCTGGGTTGTGTATCTTAGACACTTAGACTTCTATCTGCTGTATCTCTTTGTGGATTTTATGTTTTATCTATCTTCCATTATGCTCTACCTTAGATGTGATTAAGACTGTATTGGCTATGTCACCTCCATTCGGAGAGTATATACTATACAGGTACCTTTATATTGTTAGATGTTTAACCTAGGACAGCGTTCTACCACCGATACTACGGCGTAGGCTGGACGTACCCACGTCTCGTGCCCTTACTCTAGGGTACGGGTCGTGACAGTAGTCTACGAAGTCCTACCCAAAGAGCCAAAGGAAGCCATTTCTGTCAAGAGACGCTTGCTCTGGTTCTTCTACTACACAACTACCAAAATGTTGTATTATCATTTATACAATAGAATTCTTCTGTGATTTCTATCCGAGACAGAAGCACAAGAGACACTCTGAGAGGCACACGATTGCACCTGCTGAGCCCACCAGCCTGGGCCTAAGTTACAAGACCGACTACGTCGCATGGGCTACGATTGGTCAACTATGATGGCAGATGCCATTGATTATACAAAGATGTGTCGGGTATGTTAGTTGTATGTTGACTTCATCCACCAACCTTCTGAGGTCTTGTACCCAGTGCGTCCGCCTTGCCCTTTGAAGCATGGAAAATGATATCATCAGGTCGATCTGCCCTCCATCCTCCAAAGGGTATCGGTTCATCCTCGCCATTACTGACTACTTTTCTAAGTGGGCGAAAGTAGTGCCTCTGATAGAGGTGAAAACCTCGAACCGGATCAGCTTTATAAAGCATCACGTCATTTACCACTTCGAAGTTCCTCGAAGGGTTATCGACGACAATATTGGCCCTCAGTTCGTGAGCCATACATTTTATCGTTCTGTGATAAGAATCAGATACATAATATAGCATCAATGGCCTACAATCATGCAGTAAATAAACTAGACTAGGCATTCAACAAGACGATCATCAAATTGCTCAAGAAAGTCGTACCTTCCAATAAGCGCGACTGGAATAAAAAACTTGGCGAATGTCTATGTTTGCCATTAAATATCAAGCACAAAAAATTACAAATGAATTGAACTTTATTACAAACTTGCATATACAAGAGAAAGCCTAGAAAGAAATCCTCGGGAACAATCTAAGTACAATTGTTTAGTTTTGATTCTGGGGGTGACGGTTGAGGCTCGAGAAAGTGTAGCAACACTTCCTTACTCCTTGGACTATCTGACACGGTCCTTGCTCTTGAAGAAATTTCCCTTCGTAGGTTGCCATCCTTTTGCATGGGTGTGGTACCCTGCTATTTATAGTGATAGATATCTTGAGCCGCATGGATGGTTGCGTAGCCACGTGGCTACAACAGCACACAAAGACCCGCTCCTTGGCCGCCAGCTGGTAACTTATTGGGATTTTTTTACAGCAAATCTGGGTGGTTGAGACTTGGTTAGCCTACCACGTGTCCCATTGCGAGATAGGATCAGTCTGTTTGAGTCATTTTGAGCCGTGTAGGCCTTTCAGTGTTCGGCCATGCTGAGCCACATAAGACTCATACGGCAGTCTCCCCTAGTCCGCATGTAGCTTGGGGACTTTTGAGCCGCATAGGTTCTATATTCTGGGCCGCATAAAGCTCATGTGGCTCAGATTGCAGTTTATCCTTGGCCGCATGAAGGACATAGATTGAGCTGCATTAGGTTCATGCGGCTCGGGTCGCAGTCCTTTTGGCCGTATGGCCATGTCCAGTCTGGTGACATGATGTTTTGTCTGATTACTTCTTATCTTCTTTTTGTCGGAGTGTCAGAGTTGTCAGAGCTATCAGAGCTGTCATTTTTGCTAATTTTGACAGAGTTTTGTCGGCTTTATCAGAAGGAAGCTTGGCCGCATAAGTAACTATTGTTTCTGCGGTTCAAAAATCAGTCCGGTGAAGATGGGCCACAGGAGGCATGCTGAGTCTGTCATGCGACTCTTCTTTATACGGGTCAATTTGTTCCAGAGTACTCAAGCGGTCAGTTGTGATCCGTATGAACCCCATATTTTCCAAGCTTCTACAAGACCTGCTTCAAAGTTTTTAAATTACAAATTTTTTATACTATGAATAAGAAGCATGGACATATGTCAAGCCGTAGGAAAATCTTTGAGTCAGGAGAGACGTCGTGCCGCAGGGACATTTTAAGCTGCAGGGACGTTTTTGCGGCGCAGGTAGATCTTGTACCGCAGGGCGATCTTGTACCGCAGGGCGATCTTGTACCGCAGGGAGATCTTGTCTGCCAGCTGTCACAGCTGTATTTAATACCTTGATTTGGTTTTTGATTTGGGCTCTTTTTCTAAGATAAAGCTGATGGTTAGTAAGGATAAAATTCCTAAACGTCATCATTATCTTTAATGGATACGATCATCGAAGCGGTGATGACAGTTGTTAAGGATAAAAATCCCTAAGCATCATCATTACCTTTAATGTCACGATAACCGACGTAACGTTCATCTGTTTCTCCTTTGAAGAGCTATAAATATAGGCCATAAGGAGAGAAAATTTTCAACTTTTTCCTCCTCGTCTTCATCATCTTCATCATCCTTTCTGTCCTGGTTAGCTATGGCTCCGAAAGCTTCTAAGTCGACTGGCTCTACGGCCAAAGGGAAGGGACTCGCCTCTCCGTCGAGAGCTGCAAACTATCCTACCGTTCATCCTGACATGCAACCCCCCGTTAAGGGTAAGGACGATAGGAAAGCGATGACTTAAATTTGAATGTCCATATCATATATTTTATGCACGGGCCTGTCATAGATTACCTCTGTGCTTCGGGCATGATCAATATATCCCCCATCTCATGGGACTGCATGTGTTCTGTATGATGGGGCCATATGGGTTGAGCCGCATAAGCGCTACTGACCTTCATGGATCCTCACACCTGAGCCGCATGAGCGCTATATGGCTGAACCGCATGGATGCCTCGTGACCAAACCGCATTTACATCTCATAACTGATCCGCATAAATGCCTCATGGCTTAGCCGCATAAACATTGCATAACAGAACTGCATAAGTGCTTTAAGACTGAGCCGCATGCGTCTCATGTTTTTAAGCTGCATGCGCATCCCTCATAACTAGGCCGCATGTTGTTTTCTTCTAACTGCTAATCCTTTTTTTAGGGATCCGGCTACCGAATTTCTCCAGGACCGGTATCAGTGATAGAGTGAAAATGCACCATTCTGTCATACATATTAGACAGCTCAGAACTTCCTATGCTTCGGAAGAGTTTTTCTAGCGCCATTTTGGCATACACATGAGACAACTTAGAACTCCCCATGTTTCGGAAGAGTTTTCCCCAGATGGTAGGAAGAACCTTTATACATCAGAGAGTCGGACAGTAGTCAGGCGTCATTATGAAATTTATGTTTTTACGGCTCTCCAAGTAGGCAAAATCACCATTAGGGATGTTGTTTTGAAGGTATGGTCTTTTAGAGGAACGTGGCTAAGGTATCGCAAATACGGAGGGAAGAAAAGCATGATATATTTGCCCTCCTCCGTGCAGCTCCTTCGAGATTCAACAGCCTCGTTTGCTTCTCAGCAGTAAAACATGACTTCTTTCGAGGGCCACGAAACTGCTTTTTGATGAAGGCGAAGTGCTGTCAAACTGACCAAACTATGTATTTCTAGATTTTATGTTCTTTTCTTATTGCTGCTGATGTAGTCCTATGAATGTAACTAATTTTCAATAAACATATACATTCGTTCCATTCATTATTTGTAGTATATGTGGTGCATGTACTAGAGGACCTAATACAGCTTTTGTGTTTGATAAAAGACATCCAACTGGAGGACTTTTTGTGCACCTATTGCCCTTTTGTGCATCTGTAAATGCATGAAAATAGATTTGAATTAGATTTTGTGGACCTACTACTCTTTGGTACACCGATGGTGCGAGTAATAGATTAGGATAACTTCTGTGGACCTATTATCCTTTTGCCTACTGGCGGTACGGGTAATAGATTTGAAACAAAACCTAACAGAGGTAATATGGACGTGATAGGTTTTGTGGTCTTAACACCATGTCTTTTATCCCGGGTTGGGTACATGAGTTAAGTCGGGAGACTATCGATATCAGAGGTATTATGGACGTGACACACGATAATAAGGTATAATTTTTGATGGACCTATTACTCTTCTGTGCACTGGTGGTACGAGTAATAGATTTCGAGACAAAACTAACAGAGGTAATATAGATGTGATAGGTTTTGTGGTCTTAACACCATGTCTTTTATCTAGGGTTAGGTACAGATATTAAGTCAAGAGACTATCGGTATCAGAGATAATATGGACGTGATACACAATAATCAAGAATAATTATTGGTGGACCTATTACTCTTTTGTGCACTGGTGGTGCGAGTAATAGATTTTGAGAAAAAACCAATAGAGATAATATGTATGTGATAGGTTTTGTGGTCTTAACACCATGTCTTTTCTCCGGGATGGGTACAGGTGTTAAGTCAAGGGACTATCGGTATCAGAAGTAATATGGACATGATACACAATAATCAAGAATAGGACGTTTGCTCCGTAATAACGATAAGCTGGGCAGACTCCTGTGTGATAAAGCCTTAGAGTGGGAGTTCAGAGGTATCATCATACATGACTCACCACTCAGGAAGATGCGATAGAATGTGAGTTTAGAGGTACTTGGTGTACATAACTCGATAGTTTGGGAGATTTAATAGTTTGAGGGAGTACCAGCATGTCCTTAGACATAGTATTTCTTCAAGAATTTTCCGTTTTTGGAAATTATGAGCAAGTTCCCATTCTGTTTCGCGAGCCGGTATACGCCGTTGGAGAATACGGTCTCGATGATGTATGGACCCACCCACTTGGGTTGGAATTAGTCGGCGGTTTCGTGAGTCATGACCATCGGTCTGTGAACGGTCAAGACGATATCGCCTAATTGGAATGTCCTCTGCTTGACTTTCTTATTGAAGGCTCGAGAGATGCGTGCTTGATAGAGCTCGATGCTTTGTTGAGCTTGCAAACGTTTCTTGTCTAACGCTTCCAATTCTTATAGCTGTCGGTGGTAGTTATCGTCCGACGTTAACCAAAAAGTAAGAGACACACGAAGCGAGGGGATCTGAGTCTTCAATGGGAGAACTGCCTCGCTCCCGTACACCAGAGAGAACTGTGTATTTTTTGTAGCCGTTGGACTCGTATTGCGGTACGCCCATAAACATTCACCGAACTTTTATTCCAGTTGCGCTTGTTTGAAGATACGAACTTCTTGAGAAGCTTGATTATGGTCTTGTTAAAGGCTTTAGCCAGACTATTAGCCGATGGGTTGTGGGCCGTTGAAGCGACATTCTGAATTCGATTCTTGTCACAGAATCGATAGAAGACATGGCTTACGAACTGTGAACCATTGTCTTGAATGATCCTCCTTGGCAGTCTGAAATAGCAAATGACATGATGTTTTATAAAACTGATCATGTTTGATGTCTTTACCTCTGTCAATGGAACAGCTTCCGCCTATTTGGAGAAGTAGTCGGTGATTGTGAGAATAAACCGATGCCCTTTGGACGACAACAGAGTGATTAGGCCAACAATTTCCACTCCCCATGCTTCAAATGGCTAAGAGGCCACTGTTGGGTGCAAGAACTCAGATGGCAGATGTATGAAATCTTCATGGATCTGACAAGACTTGCACTTCTTTGCATAATCGACTGCATCTGCTACCATCGTAGGCCAGTAGTAACCCATTCGACGGAGACGGTCCTACAACTTTGGGCCCAGTTGGTGAGCCTCGCAAACACCATTGTGAGCTGCATGTAGGTTTTCTTTGGCTTCTGTATTTGACAGACATCTTAACAGTAGTCCGTTATAAGATCTTCGGTATAATATTTTTGTTTTCGTGTTATAAAAGAATCTGAGAGAATACCTTTTAATTGAAGTTGCTTCTTTCATATTCTCTGGTAGGATTCCATAGACTGCAAAGTCGATGAACGGAAGTCTCCAGTCTTGTACATCATTGGTTATCTGGACGGAGTAACTCGTATCCAATTGAATGTTGTTTTTGAGATAGACCAACTCATGGCCTATCACGTCGACTAGATGATGAGCATAATTTGGAACTGTCAAAGAAGCAGTGAGGCCTGCTAGTGCGTCGACTTCCATATTTTGGATCCTAGGAACATGTTCTATAAAGAACCCCTCCAAGGTTGCTATGATAGCAATTGCTGTCTGATGATAAGGAATTAGGTCTGCGTTAGGAACCTCGTAAGAGCCTTGGATTTGATTAACAATCAGCTATGAGTTGCCATACGCTTCCAGGTATTTGACCCCTACCTCTTTTGTAAGTCAGTGTCCGATGACTAGAGCGTTATATTCGGCTACATTATTTAAACAGGGTTCTGTGAGAGAATATGCCCGGTTGACCACCAACCAAGAGGAAGAAATTAATACTACCCCAACTCCAGCGACGATATCACCTTGTGGCCCTGTTCTTGAAGCACTGTCAAAGAACATTCACCAAAAGTCATCACATAAAGTCATATTTGAGTCAACGACTTTATCTGGGATTTTTTTATAGATTCTGGCTGTTTCTGAGCCTGGATGGGCTGCTAGAAAGTCGGCCAAGGCTTGACCTTTTACAGCCTTCTGCAGAACGAAGACCATGTGGCTAAATGATAACTGAGTGCGCCTGGCTAGGTCATAAGAACCCTGAGGGGATTAACTTGCAAGACAACATGGATGGTCTGTCCTGACATATAGTGTCGTATTTTTTGAATGTCGAATACCAAGGCAAGGCATTCCTTCTCCACGGTGGTGTACCTATGCTCCATCTCCACCATCATTCGGCTGAGATAATAGATGTCTTGTTTGTGCCACGTATCGCTATTTTGTGGTAGCAAGGTACGGAGGGAGTGTTCTATCGCCCGTACATAGAGCAGGAAGGGCTTTTCGGCGACCGGGGCTACCAGAACTGGCTAATTTATCAAGTATTCCCTAATGTCATCAAAGGCGCGTTGACATTCCATATTCCATACGAAAGAGACGCCTTTCTTCATCAGTTGATTAAAGAGTTGACATTGCCCTGAGAGGTTAGATATGAACCTCCTGATGTAAGCTAGTCTTCCCTGAAGGCCCCCGAGTTCACGAAGGTTCCTCGGTGGACTCATCTCCAGGATTGCCTTTGTCTTATCATGGTCTATGTGAATGCCCCGGGGAGTAATGACAAAGCCCAAGAAGTTTTCGCTGGACACACCCAAGAAGGACTTGGTAGGATTTATCTTCAGATTGTACGCTAGTATAAGTTCGAACACTGTTCTCAAATCGTATAAGTGATCAACCTTAGAGCGGCATTTGATGGCGATGTCATCAACGTAACACTCCACCATCTTACGCAGGTGATCTCTGAAGATGACGCTCATAGCTCGCTGAAATGTAGCACCGATGTTCTTCAGGCCGAAGGGCATGACTGTGTAACGGTACACACCGATCGGTGTTCGAAATGATGTATGCTTCTCATCGTCAGGACACATTTTGATTTGATTGTATCCTGAATAGCCATCCATGAAGGAGATGCGCTCGAAGCCACACGTATTATCTATCATTATATCGGTGATGGGAAGAGGAATTCATCCTTAGGACATACCGTATTCAGATTGTGAAAGTCGATACAAATTTGGATCTTTCTATTCTTTTTGACAACTGGTACTATATTAGCTATCTAGTCAGGGTGTTGCTTCTCGTGGATGAAACCACTAGCTATAAGCTTATTTACTTCCACTTCAATGGAGTTCATGATGTCTGAACGGAACAACCTTTGTTGTTGTTTGACTGGTTTTCCGTCCGAATGAATATTGAGCTTATGAAGTGCGATCTCGTAGTTTAGCCCTGGCATATCTTTATAACTCCAGGCCAAAATTTTGATGTATTCTCTGACGAGTTGCAACAACGACTCCTGCTTGCCGTCAATCAGGCTTTTACTGACGAAGATTGGCTTTGGAGAGGATTCTTTACCGAGGATAACTTGCATGACCTCATCTTCAGTAGGAGGGTCACATAGTTCAAAGCGCTTCTCCCATTGTGCATCTAATTGTTGAACCCATGGCTCCAATTCAAGAGGTTCGAATAGATCCTCGTCTTTCTATTCAATGTCAGCAGATGCCATGTTGACAGATAATGTATGCCTGAACATATCTCTAATATTATCGTCGGAATCGTATGTAGGTGATTCGGATGAGTGAGAATGCAACTCGCATTCCTTATCGAAGTTCTCGAGCGTTTTTGCTGGTGTAACATAACCGAGGCCACATTTGGACTTGTCATAATAATCTCAAGGTTTCCCAGACGGAGTTGAAAGCTGCAGAGGCGATTATCGACTGCTGCCGTAATTTAGACCTGGGGTAGCCTCCATGTCGTATCCCTGCTTTTGCATGAAGTACTTGGCCTGAGGACTATACAGGTAGAGCGGCAGTCTTCCAGTATCGGGTTCGAGATCAAACTCTTATGGCATAAAAGGTTGAGGACCTTCTTTTCGGTCGAAGATGATCGTGTGATCCCTTTTTCTTCTACCTGGGACTAGGAAGTAGGCACCTCTAATAGGAGTAAGTCTGTTTGCGTTATGGACGGTTGTCACCTGTTTGTGCAGGTTAATGTCCCACCCGTATCCTATAGTATATATCAGATTAAGTTTACTACACTCAGGATAGTTCAATGGCAGCCTCTTATTGATGAAATAAGGAATTTTGTCCACAGGGATTACATTATCAGGAGATGGACTATCCACCTTTGCAACCAGATACTTTACGAGTTTTGTATCTTCTTCAGCTACCCCCTACGTGACCGGGGGTTGAGACGTTGTCTTGGGCAACTTGACCACCAAGGGTTCAGTTTGTGGCATTGGCTTGCCTGAGTGTCTCGGATCAACACTTGGTTGCTGGCTCGTCTTGGGAAGACGGATGACCATCCGCTCGGCATAAGTCTTCGTTTCTTCCGAATGCTTTTGACTGAATCTTGGCAATCAAATCACCATCATCCCTATGATGGGTTTTGGCTCTTGGCTTTCGGAGTCGGATGACCATCGGTTTTGACTATACAGCTGGGTCAGGGGAACCAGGCACCTCTTCATGCAAAGTTGCAACAAGGGGTGTTGCTTTGCCCGGTTTGCGGGCCTGGAGATGAATTCTTAAGGGTTCCTCTGGCCCTGTGATAGCCGCCAGTTCGTCAGTTATATGCCTCTTGGATTTTTCATATAGACAAGCCTCCGAAGAATAATAAGACTCAACCCCTTTGAAAGGATCGATGTCGGCAAATTCAGTCTTCACGAAGCCGTACTTACTGACATATTTGAAGCACTGGTAGAGTGTGGACGGCACGACAATGTAGTCATGTATCCACGGACGTCCCAGGAGGATAATGTAGACGTATCTGCATCTATGACGTAGCAGGTGACCTCTGTCCTTAGGTCGCCGATCTGACATTTCAATCGGATCTTTCCTAAGGGATAGCTTCTTCCTGAGTTGAAACTGCTAATGGCGGTATTGGTCGCCCCTAGCTGGTACATAGGGATGCTGAGGGCTTGAAGCAAGCTTTTCGGGATGATACTTATCAACGAGCCAGGATCGATGTGCATCTGATCCACCTTGATGTCGCCTATGTATCCAGTGTAGTACAAGGGACGATCATGCATGTTGGTCTTGATCAACATGTCCTGTAGGGTGAATACGATGTTGGGCATTGCATCCGCACAGTTGCTGCCCTGGAGATCTGTCGACGAGTCTTCCGTTATAGGTTTGACCTGGGCTATGTAAGCGTCATTATTCTGGAGCGCTTCGCTCAATGCGACATAAAGATCCTTGGAGAGCCTTACGAGCTTGTATAATGACAATTTTATCGACGTATTAGCCAATTGTGCTAATATGTCAAAGTTGTAAGGTCTCTCCAGCCGTTGAGGTGCATCTTTACGGAGCGGCCTATCGAAGTAGGTTTTTTTCGGCTTGGCCCTGTCTACCGATGGGGGCTGAGATGGCCCCGAAACATCAGTGGCGGGCAACGTTGCCGGCTGAGGGTCTTCGACTGAACTACCCAGAGTGGGATGGACTTGTGCCTCAGACCGGGTAACAACAGCCGCCGCCTCCTCGGCTTCGGCTAAAATTGTATGGCAGGATCTGGACTTCCTGTCCTTCTTCTTGTTGTTTGGAGATGACACCGCCTGGATAACTTCGGGCACTAAGTCTGGGTGCACCCACATGATCTCCCCTCGTGACGTGATGAGAGGTACCAAGCCAGTCGTCTTGTCCCGGACGGGGAGAAGATTTAGTACCCTCCATCGTTGCCTGGAGGATAGGTATTACCCTGTCTTGAGTACTTGTTGAAAGGAAGTCGTCGAACTAAATTGACACCATGTTCGCCGCCACGGCAACCTCCTCAAAGTCTAACAACAGAGCTTTGGAGTCGATAAGATTATGGATATACCGTTTTAATTGAAAGCAGTCATGAGTGGCATGATGAACATAGTGGTGGAAATGACAGTATTTTGGGTCCTCCATCTCTGCCGCTCGAGGCTCGTGCCTTGACGGAGGGAGTTGGATCATGTCCTCTTGCAAGAGCATGTCGAAGATAGGCTTGACATGACTATCTTCAAATGAATAATTCACCTTGGGCCACTGAGCTTCTGCCTGCTTTTGTTCCGTCTTCTTGGTCGAACCGACGACCATATCCTATTTGCCTTTATTGTCTCGGTTATTGGAGGTGCCGTCAGTATTGTCATTATTGGAGGTGGCACCAGGACGTTTGCTTTTGACCTCTCCATTCGGGATGTGTAATCCCAGCTGGCGAGCCTTCTTTAACATTGTCTCTGCATTGGTGGCGCTTATGATGAAGGTCGTCCAATCCCTGAACTGGTCTTTACCCATCCAGAGGCTAATTGCGGGGAGCAACTTCTTCTGGCAGATTTCGATCAAGGAGCTTTCGGGATTGCCTTGGGGCCATCTCATCGCGGTTTGACGAAACTGCTCGATATAGTTCCTTGTCAGCTCTCTCTACCTGAACGACATCCATGAGAGAAAATATTGTCCCATCATGCCCCACTTCGTAGAATCTCTCAAGGAACATGTGCTTGAAGCTGTCAACAGAATGGATGTAGTTGTCTGGAAGGTTGCGATACCAGTCGACCGTGATCCACTCAAATGCTCCAATAAATAATCGTGTGAGGATGGCGTCGCTATGCTGCAAATGGTCGGTTGTGACCTCGAAATAAGTCATGTACCGACTAGCAGAGGTCTTCCCGTCATACGAATCAATATGAAATGGTTTGTACCGTAGCGGAAAAGGAACATCTCTCCATCTAGCGGGATACGGCTTCTATATTCTTAGGTCCCGGGAGGAGTCTCGGTCATCAAAAATTGCTCAAGGCTCCTGGACCACCTTTCTTGCCTCCCTGGCTTCGTCTGCAGCTGAAGGAGCGGATGCCCCTAGAGGATTGTCACCCAAAGGAGGAGCTGTCGTATTAGAATCCGTATTGACTGTGGGTCCCAAGCTTGTTTGTCCTGGCATCCTTGCTGGTTGGGTTGGCAAGGCGGCTTTGATTTCGTCTACTGACTTGACCAAGGACAGGAGCATGGCTTCAAGTACTTCTAGACATTGTCGATCAGTAGGTGCTTCTTGATCATCGTCGGCCATAAAGACTGTCCGTACGTGGGTAGACGAGGAAGGGATCGTAGCAGAGGTGCTCTCTGTGTCGTACCCTTGTACCGAAAAATTGTTGGAGAATATCGAAATTTCTTCCTCCTCGGACTCGGAAGGGGTGCTACCCCCTGTGCAGGAAGTAACATCGTCTTGGCGAAGGCGGTCAACCTCAGGGTCGTCCACATCTGTTGCATAATTCCAGTGGATCGCTACCCCATGTGTATGCTCTTGGAATACCGGTTCATCGTATACTTTGAGGGGACTGCTACCCCCAGCCTCATCTACCCCCAGGGAGGTCAAGGATGTACCCCCAGGTATTGGAAGCTTCTTTCTGGATCGAGTGTCTAGGTAAACACCCCCTGTGGTTGTCGGTGTCAGTCCTCCAAACGAGAGTTTCCTTACAATATTGGCGAAGATTTTGGGGTGGAAGAGCCTGTCTTATTCCCTCCCTTGTCGGAAAGAACCTTTCGGGTTGAATTACAAGAGGCGAAAGAAAATTCCTCGTCTTCCGGGATTTGCACCAATTTCTTGAGTTATTGTTGGAAAGGTACAGGCTGTTGTAGTCGTTGAAAAATGGACTGTCGATCTTCAGGTGATGTCGACTTATCGCAGTAGTTGATGATGACTTGGGTGCAACAACGTCCCGAGAGGGGCTCAACACACGCCAAGGTTGCTTTTTTCTCTTTGCGTTTGTGAGTAATCACCTCTCGTAAGTCGATTGCAGGCTGATCTACCTTTGCATCCAATTTGTGGACTTGGGTACCCCGAGCACACGGGTGCGTAGGTGTCATGGTTGCTCCCTAATCCGAAGCTAGTAAAAGCACTTGTTCTCGATCATTGGAGGGAGACTTTTGAGACCCACCCTGTCCGTTAGCCCTGGGGGATTGGACGAGGGTGGTTCTGTACAACTTTCCATTAGGAGCCCGTATAACAGTTAACGGTGTCCGCTGACGGTCAGCAACTTGGACAACTGACTCGGCTTGTTGGGCCCGCACTGCCCTAGTCTTCTTTGACTTAGCACCCGAAGGTGCATAGTAAAAATAGTCCAGATTGATACATCCTATATTCTCAATGGGCTACATGAAGTCAGGCCCGCATGAAAGATGGATGAACACAGAGCTTCTGACAGGACCGTTTGAGACACTCTATCTATGGCCAGGATTGGCTGCTGCATGGGCCATCTGCCTGCGGCCAGAGTTGGCTGCTACATAGGCAATCTACCTGCGGCTAGAGTTGGATATCGCATGGGAGATCTGCCTGCGGCCAGAGTTGGCTACCGCATGGGCGATCTGTCTGCGACCAGAGTTGACTGCCGTATGGACCATCTGTCTGAAGCCAGAGTTGGCTGCCACTTGGGTCATCTGTCTGTGGCTATAGTTGGCTGCAGCATGGTCCATCTGCCCATCTCTCTTATGCGGCCTCTTCTTCGTCCGTATGGATTTCCCTTATGCCCCCAAAAACTCAGCATCGTAGTATTTTTCTTTGCTGGATTTGGGGACAGTGGGGTTCTCTGCGATCGAAAGCAAGGCCGCAGGAGAGTCTTGATCACCGTCTTGGGCCGCAGTAGGAGCTTCTTCGAAAACCTGGTCGGGGCAATATTTTTGCACTTCGACATCCTGCGGGCTCTCTTTGGGTTTGCTCGCTTCTGCGATGGACTGGCACTCCCTTCAGAGAGCATTTCTTCAAATATTCGTTGTTCAAATCGAACCACGAAAATTTGCTACATGGAGCCGAGCTTGGACGCGTCAGATTGCATCACCAACTTCTCATCAGAAGAGAAGGATGTCTCCAGCAGAGTCGCCATCGTGTTTGCCATTAAATATCAAGCACAAAAAATTACAAATGAATTGAACCTGATTGCAAACTCGTTTGTACAAGAGAAAGCCTAAAAAGAAATCCTAGGAAACAATCTAAGTACAATTATTTAGTTTTGATTCTGGGGGGTGACGGTAGAGGCTCGAGAAAGTGTAGCAACTCTTTCTTACTCCTTGGACTATCTGACACGGTCCTTGCTCTTGAAGAAATTTCCCTTTGTAGGTTGCCATCCTTCTGCATGGGTGTGGTACCCTGCTATTTATAGTGATAGAGATCTTGAGCTGCATGGATGGTTGCGTAGCCACGTGGCTACAGCAGCACACAAAGACCCGCTCCTTGGCCGCCAGCTGGTAACTTGTTGAGATTTTGTTGCAGCAAATCTGGGTGGTCGAGACTTGGTTAGCCTACCACGTGTCCCATTGCGAGATAGGATCAGTCTGTTTGAGTCATTTTGAGCCGTGTAGGCCTTTCAGTGTTCGGCCATACTGGGCTGCATAAGACTCATGCGGTAGTCTCCTTTAGTCCGCATGTAGCTTGGGGACTTTTGAGCCGTATAGGTTCTATATTCTGGGCCACATAAAACTCATGCGGCTCATATTACAGTTTACCCTTGGCCGCAGGAAGTAGATGACCTCGTCTTATCAATTCAAAGACCGATGGTGATGACTTACAAGACGGTTGGGAAGTTCGAGCCCAACTGGGAATGAACATTCATCGTAAAGACAGTCTATTCCAATGGTGCTTATCGGCAGGCCAAACCTAACAGCAATTTGCTGATGATGTCGATCAAGGGTAAATTTTTAAAGAAGTACTATGTCTGAAGTAAAAATCTATATATATTTCCACAGTCCTTATGAATGTTGATGAATTCTATTAGTGAGTTCTTCTTTTTCCAATTTCTCCAATAGAAAATACTCCATGTCCATATTACCTCTGACGAAGTTCATGCCTATCATATCCATATTACCTCTGAGTAGACATTTCTTCCATGACAAACCCTGTGTTATCCTAATTATCTATAGAACATTTCGTGTCCATATTACCTCTGAGTTGTTTTATACACCTGTAGAATATATCATTGCCATGTCTATATAATCTCTGAGTAAGGAAAATTTTACCACAAAAATTTTGTGTTTACCTTGTCCATTTAACCTATGAGTAAACACCTTATCCCCAGCGGAGTTACCTCTATCACCTCATGTTATATTATCTCTGAGAGAATTCTCATTATTGTATAAGAATGTTCGCCGTAAATAGACAAGGAAAGAAGCAAAACTAAAAAAATTCATTCACAAAATGGAAAAGTTCTTCTTTCTTTGCTAAAAATGGTCTCTCGAAAAGAGGGACAAAAAGTCAAAGGACATCAGCATTATGACGACCGATACGTGACTTCTTCAAATTGACTCCTCAAAAGGGCAACCTGGGGCCCGACCAACTCTTTGGCTCGACGCTCTGCCTCTTGTCGTCGGGCGGCCTCATCCTTATGCTGGGACAAATTCTGGCATGCAAGATCTATCTCTACCTGCCAGACGCTGATATTTTCCCTCTCTCGAGCTAGAGTCTCGGATCGTTGGCGAAGGAGCTCATGCTGGTCCTTTGACTTTTCTAGCTCATTCTCAGCGATGGCCAACGCCTCTTCTAACTGCCGAATCTACTCCCGGAGTGTCTCACACTGTTCCTCCAAGGCTTCTCGATGGTAGACCTTAACCTCTTTGATATCGATCACCTCTTCAATTTTGGTTTCAACTTTGCAAGTCCGTGTGTCAGAGCCTAATGTCTTTGCTCGTGCTGGAAAAGTTTAGTAGCCATTTTCTCTAGCTCTACAGCCGCCAGGGACGAAAGACCGTGCTCAAGATCTTGAAGCTCTGCGACGGTGGCTTCCAATTCTGTTAGGAGAGCCTCTGTCATGTCTGCCATTGCCTCATACTCTGGATATTCGTACAATGATACTAGTTGGTCCCTTACTGCGAACTTAGCTCGTTTAAGCGATTGGTTGTCCCGCAAAACACCCTCTATGCCACGCTTCAAGGCATGACAAATAGTGTCCAAGATGAGGTTGGCATAGTACATATTATCAGCCAAACCTATTGGGGTCATCGGAGATGCTGCGATAGAACGTCCCGAAGCAGCAGCGGCTTATACATGACTGGGTATTACAGGCTAGAGCATGTGGTGCAATGACAGGAACAAAAGCCATCGGTAGAGCAGGGACGGTACGAGCCGACGCTGTCTGATGCATGGCCGGCTCCTTAACGGACTCTCTCGCCGGTTCTTTAAAAATTTTTGCAACTGAAGCTGCATTGACTGGTGCTTGAACAATCTCAGTGACTGACTTATCGACAGTCGCTACGACCAACTCCTTAGTAGTCTTCTTAACCAGTTCTTCTGTAGCCGATTCGTCAACGATCTCTTCCACCAAGTCCATAACAGCTGGCTCGATGGTAGCCTCTTCGAATGGTTATATAGTGACTGTATTGAAGGGCTCCTCAACACTAGTTCCTTAACATTCTTTTCGACTGATTCTTCCACAGTTTCCTTGATAAGGCTTTAATGGTTTCTTCAACAGGATCATCAGCAGCCTCATTGGTTGCCATCTTAGTGGCCACCATGACTGGAGCCTCAGAGATTAGCTCGTTGGCAGCCTCCTCGAGTTGCTCTTCCATGGTCCCCTAGGTCGTCTCTCCAAGGACCATATCAGCCAACTCCTCAATCGCCTCCTGGGCCACTTTCAAAATGAGCTAATCAACCAATTGTTTGATAGTTATTTTAACCGACTCTTTAATAGCTCGGTCGGCTAATGCTTCGATAGCTTCCGTTGTCAACCCTTCTATGGTCTCTTCGACCAGCCGTTAGGAAGAATCCCGGATGTTCGCCAAGAGCAGCTCCTCGGCCGCATGATCCTCCTCACCTTTCGACACGTCTGGATTATCCTCAGCCCTTTCTTCAGCACAAGGAGGAGGTACGGTTGAGGGATCCTGAGCAATGCCTTCAGTATCCCTGGCCACTTGGCCCGTCACGGGTAAAGACTCCGGAGTCAAGCCCTCGGCTACCGCCAGATCGATCTCAGGTATCTCCTCAGGCTCGTTTATAGTCGGGCACATGAAAATATTCTGGGTCAGTAGCTTCAGCAGCTGCAGTTGCCTCCTCGGTCCTCACGACCCGGGATAACGTCGGGGTAGGTTACTCATGAAGATCCTTGAGTATCTTCGACCATGTAGACTTTGCATTTTTCTTCGCCCACATAAGCAAAGCAGTGATAAGCAGAAAGTATGGGATAAAATTTAAAGAGAAAGTACGAAAGTGTACCTATAAAGGAGGTCCAACGAGCAGAGTGCTATTTTCCAACAAGGACCGTCTGGAGGGTACCCACCGCAACGGTATAACCTTTTTGGTTCTCATGACTGGAGGAGGGCTCACCCCCGAAGGAGTTCGATGCTTCAGCACGTCACTCAGGGGTACTTCCTTATTTCTTCCCTCACGTGATGATCTAGAGCCGTTTATGGATCAACTCTCCGATGACGCCAGCCCTCAGAAGCACTCGAGGGCCAACCTAGGTACCTCAAACTTTGTCCCCCTCAAGCAGGCTTCGTTCTCGATCGTAGTCCGATGAGAAGTTGTTGGCAATGCAATAAAACTTCATAATGGAATATAAATATGAGCCTCTTTGTGCATCACGGGGATAGTAAACTTCGTTCCAGTACATCCGGCATGTAATAGCACCACACTGGGTACCATCCAGTAGGCTTCCTTCATAACCAAGGTAGGAGCTTGGGTTATCCATTATCGTCTGACTATAGCTGAAATTTCGTGCAAACTGACTCAGTAAATAGGGTTCTAAATACACCCGGTTCTGATTTTGGAACACCAGATGGAAAGGACGGATAGACTACAGCCAATAGAAAGCACTAAGAGTTAGATCACTATCCACTAATACGTCGTCTGTGTTGGCCCATTGGTCATGGTCAAACCTGATTTTAATAACTGATCAAACTATGTCTTGATATATAAAACTGTTCAGATGTTTACTAAAGAAGTTTTGGACACTGATCAAGATTGGATATCTACTCAGTTCAAGATCGAAGCTTTGTTTGCCACTCAAGACTGTATTTCCTTAAAGAAAGGTAATTTTCATCTTTATAGAGTCTAGGAATACATTGTACACCAAGTCGTACTGGAAAATAGGCTATCCGAAATCGTTTTTTAAAACTGAGCTATTATTTTAAAATGACCTATGTTTTTGAAAACATCTGCTTTTGCAAAAAGCTGTTAAAGGATTTTCAAAAAGCCAAAATCATTTTTCACAAAATAAACCTGACCAAACCCTGACAGAACTCGGCCAGAGTTCGGCCAGAGTTCGGCCACGGTGAACGTTATGTGAATGTTAGATTTTGAACTTGGTCTCCCTTCAGTTGCGGTTGTTAGAAAGAGTTTTGTACGAATTCTGCCCGAATTCTGTCCGAATTTTGTCAAAGTTCTGTCTTTGGAAAAACTATAAATATAGAGGAATTCTGATCATTTTAACACACTCATTCACTTTCATCTTCTCTCTACTAAAACCTTACGTTTCTTCCAAAGAGTTTTCAAAGAGCTTCCATTTTCAAATCCAAAGCCAGTTACAATTCTCTAGTTAATTTGCTTGTACGATATGGTCTAGAAAATTTTAGAGAAATTGTAATCAGTGGCTTGATTAAAGAAAGACTCTTCAAAACTGAAGTTGGTCGATTCTTCGTATCAAAGTTCACGTCTGTAGAAGTTGCAAGGACTTCGTATGAAAACTTATAGGATTTTCCAATAGTGGATTCAACTGGAAGCTAGAGTTCTTCCAACTAGACTAGTCCTCACAAGGGAGAAACCAGTATAAATCTCTGTGTTTGCGTTTGCCTTATCATCACTCTTTTCTTTACTGTTATTACTTTGTGATTTTTATTATTTCTGTGATCTAACTGCTAACAAGTTTTAATTTAGCAATATTCTGCTGCCTACTCTATTCACCCCCCCTCTAGAGTATTCTGCTTTACGATTTCGTTCCTACCATTGGTATCAAAGTGGATTATACAGTAAAGCAAGGTAAAACTGCAGTTATATTTAGTTATATTCAATTGTTATATAGATCACAACATTACACATAGCAACTTTGAAATTCACAAGTGAAGGCCAAGCCACAAATTGACCTCCACTGTTTGACAGCACAAACTATACCTATTGGAAAACACGGATGAGTTTCTTTTAAAATCTCTTAATTTTGATTTATGGTCTATAGTTATTGATGGCTACAAAAAGCATTCTTGTATTAATGTTGATGGAGTTTTAGTTGAAAAACCCCATGATAAATATACGGAGGATGAAAAGAAAAAGGCCAGTCTTGACGCACGTGCTATTAACGCTTTATTTCGTACTTTAGACAGAACTGAATTCAACAGGGTGTCGACTTGCATAACATCAAATAAAGTGTGGAAACTTCTCGAAGTAACCCACGAAGGAACAACACAAGTCAAGAGTCAAAGATTAGCAGACTTAATCAAAAGTATGAGGTATTCAAAATGAAGCCAAGTGAATCAGTTACTCAGATGTTTACGAGATTCTTGGATATTTTAAATCCTTTGTCTTCATTAGGCAAGGAATACAATAACCATGAGAAGATTCGCAAACTTCTATGAGCTCTCACAAAGAACTAGATTTCAAAGGCTACAACAATCATTCAAGGAAACGACCTCTCAACAATATCTCTGAAAACACTCATGGGTAAGCTACTCACTCACGAGTTAGAACTTCAAGACTTTGAAGATGCTACACTAGAGGAGAAGTCAGAAAAGTCGATCGCTCTTACGACTCAACAAAGAAGAACTATCGAAGATGATTCTGACGACAGCAACTCTGACTCTGAAGATGAAGCTCTTCTGTTAAGAAAATTCAAGAAGTTCATGAGATTCAACAGAAGAACAAAAGATAAAAACAGCAACAACAACGAGGAAGATCATATTTGCTACAGATGTTAGAAGAAAGGATATGAAAAAAGATTGCCCAACAGCATCATCATCAACAAGAAAAGGCAGCAAAGGCTAACTGAAGGTTCTACATCAAGGAAGTACGCGAATACAAGCATATGGCATGAAAGCGAATCCAGCGATTCAGAAGACGAACAATCAGATGGCACTGCAAATGTATGCTTGATGGCTTGCGATCAGGTAATCACTAATCCTTTGTTTGATCCTTATGATGATTTCACCTTTGAGCAACTAGGAGAGGCTTTCAGTGACCTGTTAAATGATTATAGGAAACTGCGTAATAAATATGAAACTTCTAAGAAGGTACTCAAAGAGTGCAAAGGTCAGATAGGAAGACTTACCAACCAATTAGCTGATGTTAGAAATAATGACTTTATTGAGTTTGGTGAGCTTTCATCCATTAAGCTGTTGTTACACGAGACTATTAAGTTATCCGAAGAAAAAGACCAAACTATCATCCAGCTAAAGGAAAACCTACCTAAGGAAAGAAAGAGTCTCAGTGTGCACAAGTCAGAATAGAAACACTTACATCTGACTACACTAGATTATATGACACCTTCAAAAAGTTGGAAATTAGTTTAGGAAAACGGCCTGAAGTTTCTGCTTCCTATTCTAACACGTGTCAATTACCGAATCATCGGGACATGCCCAAACCAAACACTGTCAGACCAAACCATACCAAACCTATGCCCAAGAAGACTAATAAGCATGCATTTTTCTATACTAGAAAATCAAAACCTACTAATCATGCACCTCACACAACTTTCAACACTCAACATGCTAAATATCATTATTATGGCCTCATTGGTCATATTATTTTCTTGTAGAATCAAAAGTTAGTAGATTTAAATGCTTATGCATGAATACCAAAAACTAACCTATCAGGACCCTACAAGAAATGGGTACCAAGAGTTTTATCTGCAAATTATTTTGTAGGTGGAACGCCCTTCACATGCTAGAAGCAAATGGATCCTCGACAGCGGTTGCTCACGGCACATGACCGATGATGCTTCATTATTCACAACACTGTCGAAGAAGAATAAATAAGGATACGTCTCCTTCGATAATAATTTAAGAGGGTACATAATCGATATCGGTGACATTGGTAAGGCTCCCTATCTTGTGATTAAAGATGTTTGTCTAGTTACCGAGTTAAAACATAATATGCTCAGATAATCCATTTAGCTGATCACGGTTATGGCATTAACTTCCTCAAAGACAAATGTACTATAGTTGATAGTTCAACTGGTAGTACTATATTTGAAAGTATCAGGGAAGGCAACATGTATGTTTTTATTTGTTAGAAGATGCTAACAAAGCAGGTAGATGTTTGATGGCCAAGAGCATTGAGAGTCAACTATGGCACATGAGACTCGGTCATGCAAACATGGACACAATTTCAAAACTATCTACAAAGAAGCTGGTACACGGCTTACCGAACATATCTTTCAAGATGGATACGATATGTAGCGAATGTGAAAAGAACAAAGCTACCCGATCTGCCTTTAAATTCATGAACGCTGTAAGTACCACTAGACCTCTACAATTTTTGCATATGGACTTATTTGGACCAAGTTAAATTGCTACTCTAGGTGGTAAGTTATATGCATTTGAAATTGTAGATGATTTCTCTAGATATACATGGGTATATTTTCTTGTACGCAAGAACGATGCTTTGTCAGAATTCGTTACCTTTTGCAAGAAAGTACATAATGAAAAAGGTTTCAAGATTATTCGTTCGTAGTGATCATGGAGGCAAATTTGAGAATGCAGAGTTCAAGCAATTCTGTGCACACACTGTTATTTGCATGAATTTTCCTGCCTAGGACTCTACAACAAATGGATTTGTGGACGTAAGAACAGGACTCTATCTGAAATTACTAGAGTAATGTTGAACCAGTTTAGTTTACCTAGATACTTTTAGGCTAAGATGTCAATACAGCGTATATTCTTAATAGGGTTCTAATTCGACCTATATCAAAAAGACTCCCTATGAACTATGGTTTGATAGAACACCCTATATTTCATATTTCAAGATTTTCGGTTGCAAATGCTTTATTTTTAATACTAAAGACAATCTGAGTAAATTTAATGAAAAGGACGATGAAGGTATATTTTTAGGTTATGCAGCAAAGAAAAAGGTACAGAGTCTTCAACAAGAGAACCATGATCATCGAAGAATCAACTAATGTCAAGTTTGATGAACTAAATCAACATTCAGACGATGACGACAATGAAGACATGATTACACCAAGTACAGCTACTGCAAAATCTTTACACAAAGATACAGAACTTTCAAGAAAGAAGTCGAAACCAGCAATCCTGAGGATACGCCAAAAAAAAATAAGATTCTTGGCAGATCATCCAAAGGACTTGCTAATTGGTGAGATTACCATGGGTGTAAGTACTCGTTCCTCTAATAAAGATAAAGCTTCTTGTGTTGCTTTTATTTCACAGCTTGAACCCAAAAACATTGAATAAGCATGTAGTGATAATTTATGGTTAGATGCTATGCAAGAGGAATTAAACCAATTCGAACGGAATCATGTTGGGAACTTATTCCCAAGTCCATTGATCATCCTGTCATTGGCACCTGTTGGGTATTCTGAAACAAACTGAACGAGAATGGTTTAGTGACTCGTAATAAGGCTCGACTCGTAGCTCAAGGATACAATCAAGAAGAAGGTATCGACTACGATGAGACTTATACCCCAGTTGCGAGATTAGAATCCATTCGCATGTTATGTGCATTTGCATGTTTTCATAATTTTAAGTTATTTTAAATGGATGTTAAAAGTGCATTTTTGAATAGTTTTATAAAAGAAGAAGTTTATGTAGCTCAACCTCCAGGTTTTACTGATTTCAAAAATCCTGATTATGTTTTCAAGTTGAAGAAAGCCTTATACGGTTTAAAGCAAGCCCCTAGTGCTTGGTAAGATCATTTAAGCTCTTTTCTACTTGACAATAGTTTTTCAAAGAGAAAGGTTGACACTACATTGTTTATAAAATCTTTGAATAATAATATTCTTTTGATTCAAGTCTATGTAGATGATATTATTTTTGGATCTACTGATGAATCTCTTTGTCAAGAATTTTTAAAGTGTATGCAGAATGTGTTTGAGATGAGCATGATGGAAGAGCTGAAATTATTTCTCGGACTGCAAATCAAACAAACCAACAACGGGACGTTCATAAATCAAGCAAAGCACACAAAGGATCTATTAAAGAAGTTCGACCTAGAAGCAGTCAAACCACTTAGCACTCCAATGGCGACTTCAACTAAGCTTGATATTGATGAACAAGGCAAACCCGTCGACATACGTAAGTTTCGAGGTATGATCGGTAGCTTACTGTACTTTACTGCTAGTCGATCTGACATTATGTTTAGTGTTTGCTTGTATGCACGTTCGTAAGCCAATCCTAAGGAATCACATCTGTGCACAGTTAAGCGTATCTTTCGATACCTTAAAGGCACCACTTTTGTCGGCTTATGGTATCCCAAAATTATGTTATTTGATCTAACCGGTTATTCTGATGCTGATTTTGCCGGATACAAAGTAGATAAAAAAGTACCAGTGGCACATGTCATTTCCTAGGAAAAGCTCTAGTCTCTTGGTTTAGCAAAAAGCAAAATTCTGTCGCGTTATCAACGACTGAGGCTGAATATATCGCGCAGGACGTTGTTGTGCACAAATTTTGTGGATAAAGCAAACTTTAGAAGACTATGGATTGCATTTTACACATACCTATTTTCTGTGATAACATTAGTTCTATTAATTTGACTACGAATCCTGTATGTCATTCTCGTACTAAGCATATCGAGATTTGACATCACTTTCTTAGAGATCATCAACAAAATAGAGATATAGACCTTGTATACATAGACACACAGAATCAGTTGGCTGACATACTCACAAAACCTCTCGCGGAAGATCGTTTCAATTATTTACGTCAAGAATTAGGAATTTTAGATGTCAATAATATTAATTAATTTTATTTTATTAATTAATTTACTCAATACACAATAACTGTTTTCGAGACAAGCCTAAAAAGAGTCTGTCTGTCACCACGACTACGGCCGAAGTGAAGCGGTATTTAAGAGTTCCCCGGTGAACCTCCGTTAGTTGGGACAGTACTCCTACAGCTCATCTAAAATAGAAGCTGAGTAAAGAATATTAATTTATAAAATATTATTAATTATATTATCTACAATTTCAAATTACTAAACTTTAATTAAATATTTAAAATGAGTTGATGAAAAAGATGTGGCCTACAAATTTTTTTAAAAAACCAGGAGAATCTTAGGTGAATTCGGCCCGAGTTCGGTCCGAATTCGGCCAAAGTTCGGCTGGTGGTATATGTTTTTAAGTTAGAAACCGAGGCCCCCATCTTTTTCATCTCTTTCAAACCACATCAAAACAGCAGCAGCAGTCGCCAAAAGTCCCCAAACCCTAGTTTTTCTCTACCTTTTTTCATCCAATCTACGTGGAGAGATCAATCCAAATTTTGGAGTCGTGTAGAGAATCGTCCTCTACATCATACTTGATCCTCATAAGGTATAATTCCTTCTCTCCTCCACTTTTAAATGTTTAGGGCTTATAGTTTTGGGAAAGAATGCCTAAGGGATTCAATCCTTTCAAGATGAGGAAGACCCATGCCAGTGAAGAGGTATCATCTTTTGATCCGAACACGAATTCCCTCTTTTCCCCGGTCCAATCGAATGACGGAGTATCGGATGAGTTTTACTTCAAAACTCACGACCAAGCATTGCTTTGGTATGCCGATTTTGCTATACGCACTATATGCACAGGCTCTCCTATTAAGTGGACTGTATTTGCTGATCACCATCCCTACTTTGAGGCATTAGGGTTACACCATTTTGCTACCCTATAATTTCTATAGCTACTAATGCCATTAGATTATTCTACTGTAACTTCGTGTTAGAGACTTTTACCGCAAGGACTCGTATTGGCGGGATCGATATCGAGTTCAATGATGTGTTGCTAGCAGAAAACTTTGGTCTTCCAAACAAAGGTGTCCCGCTCGATAACATCACTGGCTTCGATTTTCTCGAAGGCACGACTCTTGTTAGTTTCAAAATGATCTTTGTGCGCCCGCACGTACTCGTCCTGGAAAGTTCAAGGCCAATAACTTGAACTTGTTTAACTATGAGTTACGTTGCATCATATATTCCACTCTACTTCCCAAATCCACTCAAAAGATGATGTCACTGCACTACAACTCTCTGCCCTATATCACATTCTTAAGGGAATTCCTTTTTCTTCCCCTAAGACTATCATTCAGATGATGGGGAGATGTCGTGGAAGAGACCGCAACCTATCTCATGCGATACTTATTCCACACATCTTTCAGTATTTTGACATTGACTTATCCACTTGTGCTCTGGTCCCTGAGCCAAGTTCCTCAAGCTTTCTCGTCGTAGCATTGCCACTGCTCCTCCACCTCCTGTACCTGCTCCTCCTGTACCTGCTCCTACTGCACCTGGTCCTGCTCACTCTTACCCTATGACCTTTAAGGATATTCATCAGCACCTATCGGATCTGCAGACATACTTTGTTGACACTTCCAGGGAACATAGTTCCGTAACGTGACTCGGTTCCAGGCTATTGCCAACTCATCGATCTCAGATTTGCACATACGGGTCATTCTGCTAGCTCTCTTCTTGGAGACCCTTCTTTATCTGGTTTCCGTATTGATGATGAGGCGGTCCACTCTCTGTTCCAACCAGGGAATGCTTACGATTGGTATCGTACTTATGGTGCTACTCCACACACCTCTGTAGATGGCATCTGGAGCTGGTCCATCTGCACATGCTAACACTGCAGCAGATGACGATGAGGCTGAGGATGATTTTTGAGTTGTTATACTTTTGAGATTGATGATTTTGTCTTTTGTTTACTAGGAAATGCTCTGACATTCCAAGATAGTATCAGTACTCTTATTTGGATATGCTTTATGACTGTTTGATGGACATATTTTATTCAGTTTAGCATATTATTCAGTTATTTAGTTTAGCATATTATTCAGTTCAGCTTTTTATTATAGCATTATCTTTATTTTTGCTTCCATATAAACTGCATGTAACAAATATTATCTGTTTATCATATTTCTGTCTATGATATTTATACCATGCCTGTGTTTAATGTCTTGTATATTTTTTGTGTGTTTCTTCACTGATTTTAACTTATGCATTTATTGCGGGGGAGCTTTCTCTTTTAATTATTTTGCTAAGTGACAACGGGGAAGAAAAGATCTAACATCTTCATGAATACAGGTTATGAACAATTTTTTATTTTATATCTCGACATTTTTGAATTGATAAAGACCAAAGATGTTATATCGGTCAAGGTTTGTCAATTATCAAAATCGAGGAGATTGTTGGACTATTGGTCATGGTCAAACCTGATTTTAATAATTAACCAAACCTGTCTCGATATACGAAACTATTCAGATGTTTACTAATGACATTTTGGACACTATCAAGATTGGATATCTACTCAGTTCAAGACCGAATCTTTGTTTGCCACTCAAGACTGTATTTCTTAAAGCAATATAATTTTCATCTTTATTGAGTTTAGGAATACATTGTAAACTAAGTCGTACTGGCAAATAGGCTATCCGAAATCATTTTTCAAAACTAACCTATTATTTTTAAAATGACCTATGTTTTTGAAAAATATATACTTTTGCAAAAAGTTTCTGAATGATTTTTCAAACGCCAAAATCATTTTTCATAAAATAAACCTGACCAAACCCTGACACCAGAGTTCGGCCAGAGTCCGGCCAAGGTGAACGTTATGTGAACGTTGGATATTGAACTTGGTCTCCCTTCAGTTGCGGTTTGTTAGAAAGAGTTCTGTCCGAATTCTACCCGAATTCTGTCAGAGTTCTGTCTTTGGAATTAACACACTCATTCACTTTCATCTTCTCTCTTCTAAAAGCTTACGTTTCTTCCAAAGAGTTTTTAAAAAGCTTCCATCTTCAAATCCCAAGCCAGTTACAATTCTCTAGTCAATTTGCCGGTACGGTGCGGTCTAGAAGATTTCACAACAATTGTAATCAGAGGCTTGATTGAAGAAAGACTCTTCAAAACTGAAGTTGGTCGAGTTCTTCGTATCAAATCTCGCGTATGTAGAAGTTGCAAGGACTTCGTATGAAAACTTGCAGAATTTTCCAATAGTGGATTTAACTGGAAGCTAGAGTTCTTCCGACTGGACTAGTCCTCACAAGAGAGAAACCAGTATAAATCTTTGTGTTTGCGTTTGCCTTCTGATCACTTTTTTCTTTACAGTTATTACTTTGTGATTATTATTATTTCTGTGATCTAACTGCTAACAAGTTTTAATTTAGCAATATTCTACTGCCTACTCTATTCACCCCCCTCTAGAGTATTCTTCTTTACGATTTCGTTCCTACAGTCTGTGAGGTAACCCTTGTACAAAGGCGATATTCTGTTGAAATCATAGTCGTCTAAACGGCCCAACGTCCATCTGCAGATGGAGACATCCTGATGGAGCCATTTTGCTTGGTGATAGTTATGCAGCGTCGCATCCCCTTCCTCATAACCATCGATAGTGCTGTGGATTATGAAACCGGGGCGTTGTAATGCTAACCAACCCATCAAGTAATGATATGGGAGCTCAACCTGAAGGAATTCATCGTCTCCCCTACGACACTCTATTATCCTCTTCGAGAGCTCCCGCAAGCTTTACAGGATATTACATACCATTATCGGAAACAAAGATAATGAGTGTTTAAAGGCCATTTTCACAGCAGGCAGAATGAGCTTCCGACTAACCCGCCCCGTGGGTACAGAGCCTTTGGAACTATGGCTTTTCATAGCCATATCATTAGAAAAATGGCCAGCGTCGCTTTCGGACTTAAACTAGTTAGGTTCTGACAAAAGTAATTATGAACAGTAGAGGTGAGTTTTCCCTCAGCATCTACTGAGAGAGCAGATAACCCCACTACGGTAATCAAATCTTCCACCTCGTCTGCGGTATATGCCCTGCACATGATAAAATGAACCATCCCGGCTTCGGCGGATGCTTTTTGAAGATATAGTCCATCTAGGCTTTGGTATGTGGCTGAGTCTTCATCCTGTCCTGGCGCACACACAATTGATGTTGGCAAATCAATTCTTTGTACATTGCCATCATTTAGGAATATTTGTTCTCCAACACTAAAAACTCTTCTTTACAAGGAATATATTCCCATATGGCTCGTCGCCCCATGGCAGTTTTGAGATGGCTCTCATCTCATGGTTGGCCAACCCTATCTCTCGTGCGGAGTGAAGAAAGTCCCAGTAGCGTGGTTATACATCTCCAGCAAGGCCATGAGCAGGGGCTGATTGATCTCTATACTATGTTCGGTAGCCATGATAGCATGGCATAAGCCCATACCTTCTAGATCATCCTTGAACCTACCAAATACCCACTGGATTAGTTCACGCCATTCTGTCATGGGATGAATCTAGCATTCGACTCGGAGGACCTTTTTCGGGTACGTATATTCCATCGCCAAAAGCATATTAGCCAAAAGAGAAGCCCGGAATGGATGTACCCCCGTGGTAAACTCACTGAGAGACGTCTAGGGAGTAACACACGCTACGTATACGACGGAACATCACATGCACTTTTGAAAGTAGCCTTTCTCTGAGAGTGTCTGTCCACCTGGATATGGCCTGTCATTAAACCCCATGCTCCAGGGTTGTAACACCCAGTTTTCTAAATGAGGGTAATTTTGAAATTTTATGATTTTAATTATTAAATTATGATATTTAAATAATAATGATTTTTGGTGATTTTTATTCATTTTAAAACTATTTAAAAATTATGACTTGTGATTTTGATGTGCAGCTAGTGGAACCCTAGAGACTGTCTACCCTAGAGGCTAACCATGTGATTTGGAACATCTAATTATCATTTTTATCCTAGGGGCAATTTAGTCATTTGACTTATTAGAATTTTTTGATTTATTTATTGGATGGACGGTTGTTGATTTCGACTTTTGCTAGTTAAGACTTTGTAGACTAACCTAGGTGTTGACCCTAACTATGGTGACTAGGTTAGCATGGTGAGACCCTAATCTAACTTAAGTCGACTTGGTTTTGACTTGAGTGATTTAGCTCTTGAGAAATTAGGAATGATTTCAATGTTGGACTTAAGGCTAAGGTAGAGAGCCCATTGCTCATGTGACTTGGCCCTTAGCCCATGACTTGTAACCCTAACCCTAATTTTCATTCAATATGAACAGCCACTTAGGGCTCCCCCTCCCTATAAATAATCTCCTCATTGATTTTCTTGCCTTTTTGTAATATTTCAACAAATTGAAGAAAGAGGTAAAGATCTATCTTTCCCATTCCATAACTTTCTTATTTCAAGTCTTTTTTAGCTCAAATCTTTTGCATTAGGTTCTAATTAACCTCTTCTTGCTGTCCATGGAGAGTAATCTCAGCCTTGGATCAATTTGGAGCATTTGGCCATCAAGAAGAATACCTTCCATTTGAAGCTTTTTTTGTAAATTGCATCTATAGGTTAAACACCTTAAATTGTATTTTAATTTCGATTTCTTTGCATATTAGGCTAGAACTAGGTGTCCCCTATCTGTCCCTAAAAATTGCGTAGAATTCGTGTCCATTTCGTGTCTGTATCGGACACGTATCAATGTGTCTATGTAGGTGTTTGATGAAATGCCACACTCGTATTATTTTTTTTTTGAAATATGTTTGAATGAATTTGTAGTGCTAGGTGTAGTGTTTGATTTGTGTCATTGATTTATGATTTTCGTGCTGTGTCGTGTCCACACGGGGGCACGAACTTACTGTTTTGGACAGCATGCAGTGTCCTGCATCTCAGGTCCTATAACACTGTGTAGACGTGGAGACACGAAATTTTGTGGAGTTGTTGGGGAAATCACTGATACTTGCTCCTAAAATTTAGGAGCATATGGTTCACCACACGAGGAGAAATCACACGCGCACTGGACACGCACTGCTGCACCCGCGTCGAAAATTGCGTCTTATACGCTCATATTACTTGGACAGGTCGACCCAGGTCAGGGTGTGGGAATCCTAGCCCTACTATGGGCGAACCTTGTGCACAAGCACGAGTCATATGTCGCCTTGTGTCGAGAGCACAAAGGCTCGACACGCAAGCACGAGACAGTCTTCATTGACTAGTCACTGGGTTTCACATTCATTGATTGGACACTTCGTATCCAGTTTCCTGGACACGAATGGACCCCTGACATGTACTAATGTAGGGAACATTCGTGTGCACCAGATTTGAATTTTTGCTTTAGTTTTATTTGATTAATAGGTTCGAGAATTGGATTCCTGATACACTGGGACTGAACTGAGAATTTTCCTGATTTCGAACCTGAGAATTAATGAACTGTTACTGATTTTGTGATCGATTAAATTGCAATGATGTTTACCTATATGTACCTGAGTATTAGCCTCATGTTAGGTTCATGATTAGGGATCGACCTTGGGTTGAACTTAGCCAATACTCTATTGAGTATCAATTGGGTTTTTCCTATTTTTTCTGATACATTGGGGTACTGTTTAATTCTGAAATTTGATCCTATCTTTAAAACTGTTTTGTGATGTTTTAAATTGACAAGTTAGATTCATGCACATGTGTTATTACATTACTGAAATGTTGGTTGTGATTGGTTTGATGTTAACAATAGGAATTTTTGAATTTAGTTTTGGGATTGATTCATGAACTGTCGAATTGGTTCTCAGGTTTTCTGAGAACCAATTTCTGAGTATTGAAAAAACTAAATCCTGAGATTTGTACACTGGATTAAGTTCCATTACTGCCCACATTGCTCAGATTTTAATCGAGCATATTTTCCATATCCTTTATTGCATTTTTGGTTCACTGCATTACTGTAGCATTCTGCATCCAGTTCATTCCCTTGCATTCATACCTCATTTGTTCTACAGTAAACACTGCTCTGCACACATGACCAACCCCTGTACGGTATGATTTATCTCATGCATACACCAATTGATATCCTGACTTGCCTAATTAGTTACACTGCCACTTGATACATGGTATTCCCTGTTAGCTCACACATGTTGCACTCATTCATCATCCTGCACATCACCTCTTGCATATCCCCTTGCATCTTCATCAATAGCACATACACACTATTGCCCACATCATTTTAATGTTTTCATACACATCTATACTATGCCACTGCCAAACACCACACACAGGACACTGAGTTGACACTAAAATTCTTAGTTTATGTTACACATCAATTCCTGAGTTTAAATTATTCCCTTACTGAAATCTAAATGGCTTTGCAAATTATTCACCTACATTGTAGTTTATGCATGTTAGGTTTGATGATAACATAGGAATTTGGGGTGATAGGATTTCGAATGGCTTTGGGCTAAATGTGTAGACTGCATATGAGAACTGTCACATGTCTTCCTGTTTTATGTTATATCACTGTTAATATTAACTGTCATGACACATTGTCGTATAGATACACACTCTACTAAAATCCTGAACACACATTGATGGATTGTACACACACACACCTGTTCTCCTTGACACTACATTATGTTTTGACACTCTCACATCTCCACACACAAGCTGCCATAGCTCTCACACACACACATGGATCTCCCCTTTCCCTTACCTCTCTCTATGTATAAATATCAAAATATATGATATATGATGTAGCCTATATACATGTTAAATCACCCTTGCCAATCCCTTTCTTTCCCCCTATATATGAGATGCTAGTATATAGGGCTATGCACATGAATGCATGATTGTATGGTATGTATGCAAGTAAGATAGGAAATCCCTGTATGAATGCATCTAGGTAATGTAAGACATGAATACATGAATGTATGAGTAATGTGATTATGGAAGCATGTATGTCAGGAAGGGTAATGCATGATAAATGAGATAATGAATGCATGTATGTACATAAATGTTATGTACTATATATGTTCCTATGAATGCCTAATGTATATATAGTTGATTGCCTATATGTATATCTAGTGTAGGCAATATATGAATTATATATAATATAAATTATGTGATTGATGGCTTGTTTGGCCTTGTGATGATGTATGAGTGCTAGCCTAGGCATGGTTAGGCCTAGTGAGACTTATTAGACTTGTTGGGTTAGGCATGACCTAGATGACCTAGTTTGACTAGTGTGGTTGAATAGAGTTGACCAAGTATTGATTATAGTCTAGTTTGACCTAGACAGCATGCAGATGCATTGTAGATTACATTTATCATTCCCTGTGTACATCTTGACTTGTGTTGCTCGAACTAGGAGTCCGGTACCTCTCGGACAGTACATTTACTTCAGATATTCAGATACCAGGCGAGTACATTCTCTGACCGTTTTATACTTGCTAGGATTTATATTCTTGCTCTAGATTACTTTGCTTGATGCTGACACATCGGTAGCATGGATTGGTATTATAAGGATCTTTTTATGAGATGTTATCCCCCTCGGGAGCATCGGATAATGTATGTTTTATGCGTTTCACGAATCATCACGTATCTCTATGCTTTTACTGATTCACGAATCGCTTATGACACATGTACTCTCATGTTCCCAGAGCCATCATGAATACCTTCATGTATCACTCATTTTATGAGCCATGTGAAGTTTTACGAATCTTAACATAACTTGAACAGATCCTTGTGTATTGATTGGGGATGGGGGAGTAGAAATAGGCATGTGAATAATATCCAAGTAGCTGTAGTCATGAATCACTCTTAGCTGTAGTCATGAATCTTCCTATGCCGTTCACATGTCTATATTTTACTCCGACTCACTAGTCACTGCTAGTTCTCTATTTATAGTAGATATTTCCTTACAGTTATCTCCTTTACTTCATATATTCTTTTTTCAGCATTTCATGTATCTTACTTTATTGTATGCTTTATTTTTCCTAACTTGATATGAACTGCGAGAGATGTATTTTGCTCGTTCCTGTCCTGACTGGACCTGTTGAAAATATTATAGAGGATGAGGATGAGGTCCTATGTACCACCTATTATGGAGCAGGCTTAGACGACACCTGCGACCTGGTTCCTCTGGAGAACCCAGCTGCAGTACAGGATGCTACTCCCATATTCTAGGCTAGATAGCTAGGCTTTACCTTTTTTTAGCATTGTTTATTCGACTTTCAGTTGTTGTTTTGAGATGTTGTATATATTATAGACCTGTATTGAGCTGGATGTTTCTTGAGTTGTTATCTTGGACACTTAGATTCTCTCTCTTATTTGTATGACAATATGGTTTTGATCTATCTATCAACCTTTACTATACTGTATCTGCCTTAGATGTGATTGAGACTATTCTGTTATGTCACCTCCATTCGGAGTGTATATACTGTTCTGGTACCTTATATTGTTAGATGTTGTACCTAGGACAGCGTTCTACCCGTCGACACTACGGCGTAGGCTGGACGTGGTTATGTTCTTGTACCCTCACAGTGGGTGCGGGTCGTGACATGGGTTAGGTCCCATTTTATGAGGCACTTTTCGGCGAAGCAAAAGAAAATCGAGAGCAGGAGGCGTTGATTGATTGACATAACGAACAATAGGAGACCGTCATTCTCGGAGTACCAATTCTCATTTATCTCTAAGAGATTGACCCCTTCTAGAATCGACTGATCGCAAAAAAGGAACCGAGGTTTCAGCATCTCGACATCATCAGAGGGAAGAGACAACTTGCCTCGATCTATCATATGACAGAAATATACATGATGTTGATCCCGTATTAGAGTTAGTCGCTCTTTCGGTTGACCTTGGGTGATCAACTTTCTGGCAGAATTAACGAGTACCTCGTCGACATTTACGCCTAAGGTACAGACGGTTCAATTAAAAAGGATATCATCGAAGAGAGGCGTGGATACGGGAACTGTACATGAACAAAGTGTGATAAAAAATATAGGTATCTACTCGAAAAATTGCTAGGTAAGCATCCGCGTAGTCATCGCACAAACATCATGACAAGTACTACAAAAATTGCACTACGTGACAACAAGCGAGGACCCGCTATAGAAGCCTAAAAAGTACAATCAACATCTGGTGCTACTTATAATAGTGCAAGCAAATAAATCATCAAGTGGCGCCAGACATCAGATGATGCAGGATATCAATAGGCGCTGGTTATTAAGTGGCGTTGCCTACCACGTGGCTATCTTCTCGGAGAAGCTAAACACTTATCATCATGACTGATAGCACATCAGTCGAAAATTCGTTCGAATCCCGAGTGCATGGCGCTCGAGAAGATTTTGTTAGACGTCTCAAATTCGTAATGACCAATAGCTGTCTCACACTATTGTAGTCGGTACGAGGTAATCAATAACACGACATCATCCAAAAAGTCATAAAACAGTAAGTAGCGCATGATGCTACTTAGCAGTTGGCTCTACCTGATCAAATCATCCTGAAGTAGTTATGTGGCACACTTGCTACTAATCTCAAAGAACGTGTCTGTGATACTGCCCATGACCAAGTGCATATCAATCACAGCATGCCACATGTCCAAGCAATTAAACCAACCATTCGTGCCAAGGATGAATGGCATGCAAATTACAGTGTGCGCTAACCAGGATAACTACTTAACAGTTATCTCTAAACTCTAAAAATAGAGTTCCAAATTACTTTCAAAGCATCACTAATGATCATAATCTCTTGAGCACTTGCTGCAGCATTCTCTAGAGGCTATCTTCTTCGACATTATATTATCCAAGGGATAAAGTGGTCGTCTTCGGATTAGATTTCTACAGTTGTACTTCCCAAGAAATCAATTGTACTCTTTTACTTTTTTCTTAGTTTGTAATCAAACCTTTATTTTTGCAAACAAAATGGCAGATCTGCTGGGGACGACTTTCTCCTTCGACGAAAAATGACAACTCAATATGATGTTGCGTTGGTCGTCACGACACAGAAGACTTTCGTCGTGCAAGTCGACCAAACGGCCTACGAAGCCAAGATTGGGCAGGGGTGCCAAGCGCACCACTGTTCCTGCCAAGAATACGGTGCGTGCTGTCTGGACTCCAAAGTCCTTTAGTGCACCAATCATAACTTCTGTGCTAAGCTTGTAGAAAAGCTCTGTAGCTACTTCCTCTTTCTCACTGTAAACCCCCAGATTTTTTTCTTCATGATTTTTTTAAGCTTATTTATTTCTTTTCATTTTTTAAAACATACATAGCAAAGAGTTTGTTAGTAGATTTGTAATTTGAGCAAAGTATTATCAGAATATTAAGAAAAATATGTTAAGAATATTAGAATTTATATTATTATTTTTATACATTATCAAATAACAAATGATTATTTTTTTATTTTTTTGTTACCATTTAAATGAGTTACCACAATAAATGATTTTATAAATATATAAATTTAGGTAATAAACAAATTATTTGTATTTTATTATCTAGTATTAGTAATTTGTATTTTATTTTCTAGTATTAGTATTAGAAATATAGGTATGATTAATTAGATAATATATATATATATATATATATATATATATATATATATGTATATATATATATATGCACATGTATATATATACGTGATTAATGGTGCTAATAAATAAAATAAAATAAAACAACTCAGCCCACTGTTCCCTGAAGGGAACAGTAGCCGATGGCTTGGCCTATGGGGCTACACCCCAAGCCTGCTTGGCTACGCAACAGAGTGATATATATAACTCTGCTATATATGGCCGAACGCGAGATTGAGAACCCCCAAACCTAGCAAACTACCACCCCCCTCGAGGATCGACGCCAACGTGACCCGTTCGCTCCGGCGCCGCCATCACGCCGCCTATGACCGGCCGCCATTGCCTGAGTACCGCCGGCCGACCCAAAAACGTAGTAACTCTGTTTTACTCAACCGCAGGTACGCTAACTTCCCCCTCGTCGTTCTTCCATCATACTCGACTACTTTCAATTTCGTCGAATCCTACATAGAGCCTATCTAATCCACTCTACACCCTCTTCAGATAGAATTTTGTAAACCCTACTATCTTGCTCGGGAAATTGAATAAAACTTCTCGAGAAAACTGTCGGAACAGGACAGTTTTAGGTTGCCCGAAACATCGACTTGGAAGCTAATTTTTACCCATATACTGAGGGTTTCAGCAAACCAACTGAAAACAGTGAAACACAACATATTTGGGATTAAAACGCATCTGTTAGATTTATATTTCAGTTATTATACAGGAAGATAGTTGATATTAAAGATTCAAGAAAAAATGTTTTTAAAAGTAAATTTTAGAAAACTTTTCCCGATATGGCGTACGACCCGACAAACCGGGCGACGTGGTCATACACTATACGCATCGAAAGACGTGTATGGATGTTGCCGACGTGTGGGAACTGACGGGACTCGATTTTGTTGTGTGTGCGCGACGAAATCATGTGTATCCGTCGAGATGCCCCCTTATCGACGTTTTGCAAACTTGACCAT
This sequence comes from Iris pallida, assembly GCA_029216955.1. Taxonomy (NCBI): domain Eukaryota; kingdom Viridiplantae; phylum Streptophyta; class Magnoliopsida; order Asparagales; family Iridaceae; genus Iris; species Iris pallida. Next base: position 38,854,087 of record JANAVB010028818.1, on the reverse strand, counting down.
AACTTCGTGCACGTTCGTCGGATCGACGCAAAACTTGCGCCATCATGACCGTATCGATTTTATGGTCCTGTATGCCATATTTGGTCCAATTCTGAGAAGGTTGATCGGAACGCCAAAATTGGCGGGCCCGCGACCCGCTCTAACGGGCGAATTTGTGCACGGCCCGCGGAATCAAACTTTGGACATACGTTTGGATTCGTCTCCTCAAACTGGACCTGTAGACATATAATTCGACAACTTTAGAGACCGTAGGTTCTGGCACACATTTCGATACAAAATGGTCCAATGGCGGACATCGTTTTGACCCAAAATTACGATTTTGTCCCTGTTTCGGAATTGGACTTTTGGACAGGCATTTCTAGGTATTTTTTATGCCAAATCTATTCGTGATGTTTATTTCAGCATCCAAGGTTGTTCGTGAAAGTTGGCTTTCCTTTCTTCCCTATGCCGACGATTTGAGTCATTCGGCGTCGCTATTCTGCACACTACTCCTAGGCAAGATACCTTGCCAACTGCTGTTTATTTATTTAGCTCATATTTCATACATTATTCATCATTTTCTTTATGCAAAATAAACTGTGATACATGGCATAACTTGTTAGAACTTACTGTTCAGTATATTTGTGTTATGTATTATTTTCTTACCCATTAAAATTAGAGTTAAGGGACCACCCTTTGTGTATTACATTCATAGGTCTTGACCCATTTGTACCACGTTATTGTGAGTCACATATAGAACTCGGACACACGTGACTGGCTGGCCACTAGTATGTATAAGCCTTGTGATAGGATTAACCACTAATAGACATTGCATGCTTAGTTTGACTTAGCGGTTAATATGTGTTATGTGTTGCGGATACAACATAGTAGGCATTGGTCGGGGAGTACATATCCTTAGCATATGGGCTACTTTACACATTTTCCTTGTGACCGTACGCTCCACCGAAGATACGGGATGACGAGCCCTTGTTACTGTTGGCCACTGACGTTCGTGGAACGATTATGCCTGAGGTCCCTGGTGCCCTAAAGGGGGACTATGCCGATCCTATTTTTAGCCAGGGCCCATGCGTTGGAGGGATGTACTTAAACTGCATTCACATAGAATGGTAGGCTACCCTTATCCGTTATGTACGAATACTCTTGGTTTTGGTACTTGTATCTGGCCGTGGCTTGGAACAATAACTTGTCACGATTAGTTCGCCACATCTTGTCCTTGTTTGGTTGTAGGTGTGGCTTACTACTCCGATGAAAAGGTATTGAACCTTGTTGGGGTCCGGATACCATATTGGATTCGTGACTTAGAAAGATATCTCACCGTGGATTAGTGTGCCATCTCCTGTCCTTATTTAGTTGGAGGGATGGTACGCTTCTTCAAAGGGTGAGGTATTGGACCATGTTATAATCTGATCTTACTCATTCTTATTGAGCAGTATTTATTCAGTTTATTGGCATGTTCTTTTTTATCTTGTTACGTCCCTCTGAGAACATGGTGACCTCTCCAGGTATAGGTGTGCAGGACTTCCCGCAGGAGTATGGCTCCGCTATAGACTCATCCTCACGTTCGAGCAAGTTGTACCTTCTGATCACAGCTGTCCCTATTGGGTCGAGGAGCCTATTTAGTCATCATTTCTTATTTTATTTAAATTAGACGTTGGACTCTATTTACTTTCAGTTTATTCTAGTGCGGTAGTGGATTTGTCTCCGCCCGGCCAACAACTATATTTTGACATTTACTTTGATTCATGAGATACCATTTCTCTTTATATTCTGTGGATGAGACGTAGTTTTTACCTATGACTGTCTATTATTATTCACAATACAGCTTATGTGTATATTTGAGATTTCCATATATTGGAGTATATCAAGTATAATGCAGCTGGCATGCTTTGTTCCTAGTCCTACGTATTTTGGGACTGGGCGTTACATGTTTTTGTGCTGGCCCATGCAGGTCGAGATAAATTGTTTGGTTACTTTTCCGTACCAAGGAAGCTTGCGTATAGGATTAGAAATTTAGGATCTCATCCACATATATGACATTCTGTCTCGCCTTCATTTCGAACTCCCAACTGTCTATCTTGATTGCTCCTTGCTTGAATTATTCTTCCGTAAACCCTTATCCCACTATCGTGCGTACTAGGTCGTCATGTTCCACCATTCAATCCCCCAACTAGTTTAACTCCTATAAGTTGGGTAGGAAGCCTTACAACCTAAATTCTTTTGACTTTAACCAAGGCCTTAGACAAGAAGACAGTAGGACGACTGCAAAGGCACGAACACCGGACACACTTAGATTCTTAATTAGCTTAAACTACTTATATTTTCTTTCACCATTATCTTGCATATTTGTAATTGGACTACCTTGACTAATGTTGCTATTATAGCCTAGTTTTGCGAGCTTACTCTCCCATCGAGCTTGTTCAGGACATATGTTTATGGTGGGCGCCCACTGATACATTGTCTTATCAGAATCTGTGTATTGTGGTCTGATCAACCATAGTGCAATTGGTTCGCCCTTCATACGATTTTACGTGGATTGGGATATGGTTAGCTTAACATATTTGCCCTATAGGATCTTATCCACGGTTGTTGACATTTTGAATTCTTTAGTAAACTCTCTTTCAATTGCTTAACTCAAAACCTATGTGAATCTTTTCTAACATTGCCTTATCTTCGTGCCAACAATATGACTCTACATAGCGGACATACCTCTACTCTAGCAACTTCTCAAGAAGAACAGGTTTCCCCAATGACCATGGTGACTCCGTATCAGCTAGAGCCACAGCAGAATACCACGAACCAATCGACGGTGCAGCAGGAAGCCCAAGTGCCCCCAGTCAGCCAGGTTGCACAAACTACTATAGTACCATCAGGAGGGACTGCACCATCCCCATTGCCTCAACAGTTTTTGCCACAGCCTGGACCGCAGCTGCCCTTACTTCCGACTGGTCGGACCCAACCACCCAGTTCATGTATGCTATGCTACAATCTCAGTAGCAACAAATAGAAATTAAGGTAGAGCATGATGGCCTACCGAGCTAGACCTCCATCACCAGCCCCGGTACCAGCTCCAGCGCCCGCTCCATAACCTTATCTAGGCCCCATTAAGGACTTTATCGACATGGGACCTAAGAATTTTAAGGGTACCAAGAGTCCTTTAGAAGTTTTGGCTTGGCTTATCAGCACGAAATTTTTTTGAAGGCATCCCAGTTGCCAGCACGTATCATGACCTGCACCCGAGAGTAAGGGCACGAGAAGTGGGTACGTCCAGCCTACGTCGCAGTGTCGGTGGTAGAACGCTGTCCTAGGTCACAGCATCTAATAATATAATGCTAACAGTTTATACTCCCCGAATGGGGTGACATAGCAGAAATAAACTCAATCACAACTAAGGAAGAAGAAGCACGATATGATATAGAACTCAAGGAAATACAGATGATCGAAGAGTCTAAGATAACATCTCAACAAATATCCAGAAATACAAGTCTATCTACTGAATATGAAAGAATATATACAACCCAGATCTCAAAGACAGAAATAAAGTCTAACTAAACTAGTCCCAAGACAACATGAGTAAGATAAAGCCTAACTAAGCTAATCTAGGCAATAGGGGTGATGTCATGAGCTAGAGCTGGGTCCTCCTGAGATTCCAGCTCACAAGTGTCATATAGGGCTGCCCCATAGAAGGTATCCACACAGGCCTCCTCCTCGTCCTCTGTAATATTTTCAACAGGTCCAGTCAGGACAGGAGCGAGCACAATACATCTCAACAGTTCTAGCAGGTTAGAAATATAATCATACAGTAAAGTAAGATACATGTACTGAAAGAAATGCAGTATGTAAACAGAGAGAGAACTGTAATAGAAATATCTACTATACATAGAGAACTAATGGCTAGTGAGACAGAGTACAATATAGACATGTAAATAGCATAGGATGATTCTGAAGAGACACTACGGAATGATTCTGATAAGACACTACTTGGATATTATTCACATGTCCACTTCTACTCCCCCGTACCCCCAATCAATACACAATGATCCAACCAGGTTATGTTATGATTCATGCAACGGCCCCCGAATGGTGGTACATGATAGTCCCATAAATGGGGATTCTAGAAAGCCCAATAAATGGGAGGATTCAAGAAAGACTCTGTGATCATGAGAGTACATGTCACAAGTGATTCAATGAACCAATGAAGCATAGTGATACGTTATGTAAGTGAAACGCACAGAACATGAAGTATCCGATGCTCCCTGAGGGGATAACATCTCAAGAAAGGATCCATATAGTACAAATCCGTGTGACCAACGTGACAGTATCAAGTAAAGTAATTTAAAGCAGAAAATAATTCTAAGCAGGATATAAAATGATCAGAGATGTACTCGGCTGGTATCCTGAATGTCCGAAGAGAATATATTGTCCGAGGAGTGGTGTCTGTCTCCTATGGACAGTACAAGTCACAACAAGTCTAAAATAAGGAAATAGACTGCTACAATGCATCTATAAGAAGTTTGGGGTCAATCTAAGCTAAAGTCAACCTTTGGTCAACTCTAGTCAACTAGACTAGTCAAACTAGGTCAACTAGGTCAAACCTAAACAAAACAAGTCTATACTAGTCTAACTAGTCTATTCTAGGCCTAATCAAGACTAAACAAGTCTAACTAAACTCTCACTAGGCAAACAGACACCATAGGCTAAGCGCCCTATATAGGCTATATCATGCCAAGCCAAACCACAAACACATACACACATAACAATAATATATCTAATATATTATAGTACACTCATAACATATAGGCTACCTATATATTATATATATATATATATATATATATATATTATATATATATATATATATATATATGCATCACTATTCACATATTCATATACATAAATATATATAGGAAAGCTATATATATATATAGCTACATACATATATATATATATATATATATATATATATATATATATATATATATATAGAGAGAGAGAGAGAGAAATAGAGGTAAAAGAGTAAGTGAGTATGTGTGTGTTTGACATGTGTGTGAAAGGATATGTGTTAATGTTCTAAAATTTAGTGATAGGTAGGTATATGTGACATGGGATACATGATGTCAAAGGGTGTATGAATGCATGTGTGTAAAAGGTTGTAGGTTAACTCAGTTTATAGAAATACATACATACATACTTACCTTGTATACATGCATACATACATCATGTATATTATATTTACATGATACATACATGTATACTTGTATTATATTATACTTACATTCATGCATATTAGATACTTGTATTTATATTAACATATTGCAAACATTCATTTCATTCATGCATCTATGCATTACCTATATGTTTTATACATGCATACATTGTATATTCATATCATTTCATACGTTAACATAGAGACATACAAACATGCACACATCATATATTTCATACCTTGCATTACCTTACATATCATGTTATATATTATCATTCATTCCTTTCATATATTATTATCTTTAAGTTGAATACATCATATATGGATACAATAAATTATCTTGCATGCTTGCATTCATATATTACATTCTATATTACCTATATACATGTATTTCCTCCATTCATTCATGCTTGCATCATATACTCTACATTATCATACATGTTATCATTATATATTGTATTACAATATTTATACATTATGCATTCATATCCATCATTACATTATATCTTGCATTCATATCTAACATTCATTATATAATTTCATGCATACATTGTATATCATTCTTTCATTCATGCATTGCTTATATGATTATATTAATTGTATTCCTACATGCTTGCATTCAACCATATATACATTAATGTAAAAAGAATATATATCATATATATATCATTTTATTCATCTAACATATCATTCATTACATACTCTATATTCATTTAATATCCATACTACATAGGCTCATAGGTTACACAAAATGCATATATCGTATAGTCACTCTTCTACTTAAAACCAATACTATACCAATTGGGCATTCACTAAATTCTAGGATTAAAGTATGTCGTAGCCCTCTGTGTTAGCTTTCCGAAACTTTAAACGGATCGTATTTTCGTGTCCGGAAGCTCCCGAAATCGCGAAAATACCGAAACACGTTCGTCTTTCGTACAACTGACACTCAAATAATTGTACAGAAAGTTATAAAAAGAATTTGGCTTATTAAAATATATCGGAAAGCTAACTTCGATACAGTTCTTTCAAAAAAATGAAAGATTAATCGAAGTTCTAAGCTAAAAGTTATGACATTTCTAAGTTGCTTTGGTTAATAAAACGTGGATGAAAATTATGACGGATTTGACAAAAGAACACATATAGGCCAAGATACTTGGATACAAATAGGTATCCAAATGAAACTCATTCTAACCATCATAACTACAATCAATCCACTCTCTAACCATTATAAAACTGAATTTAAATATCTATTTAAACTATTATCATACATACATACATGGGGTGTCCTAATTTGGGATCTATCAAGTAGGACACAAGACGCATATCTAAAATCCTCAAGAGAGCTCCAAATGGCCTCAAATTTGAATCTAAATGGGACACATGCATGAGGACGGATCCTACGGATTCAAAACTAATTTATGCAAATGAAATCGATTTAGAGGATGGGTTTTACCTATTGGGAGTGGAATCCCAATAAATCCTTTAGGACACGGCTCCGATACGAAGATCTCTCAAAGTGGACACTCCTCCTTGCACTCCTCTTCCAATCCTTGGTAGCACCCTTCCCTTGGAGAATGGGAATGATTGAGGGAAGGTTTGGTGAAGGAATGATTTGATTTGGAGATCAAATCAATGGAAAGGCTCTCTAAAATTGGGGAAGAACAAAAGTAAAATAAAAGAGGCAAGATTGTAATGAATGAAATGAATCATTCTCTCCTAAAGGTGGCTGCCAAAAAGAGTCCATTAGGGCTAATGGGAAATATCCTAATTTCTCCTCTCTAGTCTCATATGGTTAAGTCTAGACTAGGTTCAAGTTTGGGGTCAAAATGATCTAGTTTTGAGTCTCTAACTTAACCATTCTAACATGATAAAAATTAGTTTAATTAACTAACTTAATGTTGGGTCTTGTGAGCAATGCTTAACTTAATATTGGGTGCCATCTAGAGTTCAAGCTACCCGAGTCACAATACAAGTCGGAACGTGACAAAACTCAAACCTGACTAAACAAATGCAATAAAAATAATATTAAAAATAGAAAATTTTCCCAAAATATTAAAATAAGAAAAATGACCAAAATCATAATACATCAATTTAAATTTATTAAAATAATCTAAAATTTACCAATTAATCAAAATCCTAATTAATTCAAAAGTCACAAAATGACCAAAATACCCTTAGCCTAAAAAGTTGTAAATAGTCATTCTAATCACATGGTTAGGTCCCCATGGTTAGTCTCTAAGCTTAGCAAAATTAGGGATTAACTAGTTAACCATCAAAATCACAAATTCAACATTTTAAATAGTTTTAAAATGATTAAAAATTACCAAAAATCACAACATGAGTTAAATCTTATTATCGATTAATCAAAATTATAAAGTTCAAAATTACCTCATTTTAGAAAAGTGGGTGTTACAGCACATGATTGGATGACCGCAGTCGACTTACTCTTAGAAGATAATGCTCATCACTGGTGGAAGGCAGAAGAAAGACGACTGGGCACTGGAATCACATGAAGGAGTTCCATGACCACTTCTATGAGAGATTTTTTTCCATCCATGTTCGAGATGCTCTTTACGACCAGTTCCTTCATCTTAAGTAAGGGAACATGTCAGTAGATGAGCACGATACGGAGTTCTGCCGCCTGAGTAAATCTGGTACGTCGTTGATACCGACGGAACAGGAGAGCGAGGAGATTCCATTAAGGGCTTTCACCAGAGCTCAAGCCTTACACTACCACACAGTCTCGAGTCTCTTATATCGTATTCATTCCGAATCTTGAGTGAAAGAGACCAAATATGCTAATCAGATGTTGGTGCCTATGTAGGGGGACGCATAGACATACATAGGAAGTGAACGGCGCGTGAAGTCCCTCCTTCTCTCAACTAAGATTCATCTTGAGAGTTACTTCAACCGAACTGACATTGATCTGTACGCCCTAATAAATGATCTCTAGTCCACTCTTTTGTTGTGTTCCGCTGATCAATGATACCAAACCAACAAAAGATAAGAAACAAGAATTGAACTTAGATGCTAATCAAAGATCAGTTGCCTTACTCGTGTTTGATATGTAAAATTACAAGTTCTTATTCTGCTACTAGAGATTGTTGTATATGTTGCTAAAGTTATATGATAGAGATGATACGGCTTGCCGTATAGAGAACAAGAGTAAGACGGTAATACAGAGTTGCATATGTTGTCACAATAGAGATTTATTTGATAGAGTGCATTCATGCATTTGGTCTCGGACAACTTGTATACACAGGGCCAATCCTCACGACCAGTTTGGAGGTACCTGAGCTGCTCGGCCTAGGAGGATTAGAGAAATGCCCTGTAGTAAAGAAACCAAGGGGTGTATAGAGTGTCCTTAGCGACGAGCTGAATCCAAGATCACAGCGGCTACTCACGGGGAATGACCCGTGGACGAACATATAGTTAGGTACATTTATGAAATCAGAGTGCATTGCAACCTAACAAAAGATACAGAATTCAACAGTATGCCTTTATATCATATGCAAATTGTGCTAACCTGTCTTGTACAGGGATGACTGTCGGTGATGGCAAGATTTATTATACAGTACTTTCTGTTGCTATGTTTCTTATGAATTGTTAAAAAGAATCTAGACAAGTAGAAAGATCACTAGTAAAATGTTAGCTCCATATATTGATTTAGTGTAGAGATTTGTGAGTTCGGCTAAAAGCTGCTCGCCTGTACATGATGTGTGCTGACCCACGTTGTGGACATCCTTTTCAGAAAGCAAAGGAGACAGAGGGATTTTAGGAGAGGCACTAAAGCTCATCTAGCCCATTAGAGCTGCGGACTGCCTCGAAGCTACTTTTTATTTCAGTCAAATTATAAGTTTTCATTTTCTTTGAAGGTGTCTTTCAATTACAGCTTGTAATAAAGGGATATCATGTATGGGCATTGTGGCTATTTTCAAAAAGAGAGTTTCAAAGAGATCATTTAGCCAATATAAGGCAAAATTTGAGTTGCAAAGCTTTGTACTTGTATTCCTATCAAGTTTATCAATAAAAAGAAGTATTTCTATTTCAAATCTCTGTGTCCAATATTTGGTTTTCTGTAATTAATGGGTACGTGCGTGTGTTTTGCTTGACTAGTTATTTTTGTGCAGGTATATGGCCTTGCAAGCGCAACTTAGGCTTGCATGATATCCCGCCTTAGCGAGGACGATCGATCCGTAGGGATCCAGGCAAGGCGGACGACCCTAGCGGGATCGGGGCGTGACAAAGTGTAGCTGTTTTAGAGGAGGCACGTAGCCAGGAGCTCCTCCGTAAGGAGGAATAACATGACCAGAGGCGTCCTACCCCAATACAGACCAGTTAGAGTTTACCAGAGTGGACCTATCAGACGTCCCACGGCATACCCGCAGGAGAGAGCAGGGCCCTATCAGGCTCGAGAGAAGCCTATTTGCCATTTATGTGGAAGACAAGGGCACATTCGGAGAGATTGTCGCATTCGGTTGGGCCAGTATTTAGGATGTGGATCAGAGCAACACAAGGTCAAAGATTGCCCAGGAACATGACTTAGCACCGCATCAGCAGACCTAAGAACCAACACTACATACTTTGACATTAGCTCAGCAGTAGCTGCAAAGGCCAGGACTTGGAGCATCACAGGGATATCTGGAAGGACCACCTTTTCTGACCAGGCAGCTCATTTTAGGCAGTAAATGAATAGACAAGGGCATGGTCAGGCATTTACCATGGAGGCGATAGACACCCATCCTGCGATTGAGGATCTAGCAGGTATTACCTAGTTCTACCATTTGTTTTATTAGACATGACTTATCACTAAAATTGCACACCTTTAATAAATAGTCATTAGGCATAACATAATGCTTCTCTTTGTTGTGATTACTAGTTCTCAACGCAAATGCATGAACACAATCATCGGTACCATTAGAAAACTGTATGCTCATAATCAAGCAGGCTTATTACCATAGCAACCATAAGCAGATTATCTTGTATGATATGTGACCCCGACAATAACCTTAGTATGCTATAGTAGGGATAATCATTCAATCTCTCTGTACGCCTCCTTGAAATTAACAAAAGTTCTCCACTTGAGTTGATAAATCAAGTGGTTTATGACGTCAAATTCTACCAAGTATCATTTTGATGCCTCTACTGTGACTTTGATATTTGGAGCACAACACCAGCCTTTTCCTTCCAACAAATTTTACCCTCATGAACTAGACAAACCATCCTACACACATGACTCACATGTCCCACACAAACACACCATCATGTGCTCTGTATCAATTACACCTCGTGCACGACTTATTAACCCTTAGAACAACCACAATGAAATTCTCATCCTACTTGATTTTTTAACCATGCAAGACCAAACCAATCCCTCAAACAACTAGATACCCATGATCCATTGTAAGAATAATACCCTATCTTGTTGAAAATAGCGTCAGTCCGAATTTTATTATGACGATCTCCACCCTCTTTACAGAGACCAAGTTACGAAATGACTACCTGCTCTCCCTTAGTTTTTTGCCTCACTATATTCTTCCAATAAGATTTATTGTTATATTTTATATTAAGTTTTATTTTAATTTCGAGGACGAAATTTTTATAAGTTGGGTAGGATGTAAACCCCCAGATTTTTTCTTGATGATTTTTTTTAAGCTTATTTATTTCTTTTTATTTTTAAAACATACATAGCAAAGAGTTTGTTAGGAGATTTGTAATTTGAGCAAACTATTATTAGAATATTAAGAAAAATATGTTAAGAATATTAAATTTTATTATTATTTTATACATTATTAAATAACAAATGATAATTTTATTTTATTTTATTTTTGGTTACCATTTAAATGAGTTACCACAATAAAAAGATTTTATAAATAATAAATTTAGGTTATAAACAAATTATTTGTATTTTACTTTCTAGTATTAGTAATTTGTATTTTATTTTCTAATATAGTATTAGAAATATAGGTATGATTAATTAGATAATATATATATATATATATATATTATATATATAGATATATATATATATATATTATATATAAATGAAAAAAATATATATATAAAAAAATATAATATATAATATATATATATATATATATAATATATATATTATTATATTATATTATATTATGATATAAATATATATATATATATATTGATTAATGGAGTTAATAAATAAATAAATAAATAAATAAATAAATAACAACTCAGCCCACTGTTCCCTGAAGGGAACAGTAGCCGATGGCTTGGCCCATGGGGTTACACCCCAAGCCTGCTTGGCCACGCAACAGAGTGATATATATCTGTTATATATGGCCGAACGCGAGATCGAGAACCCCAAAACCCTAGCAAACTACTACCCCGACCTCGAGGATCGACGCCAACGTGACCCGTTCGCTCCGTCGCCGCCATCCCCCGCCGACGACCGGCCGCTGTAACCTGAATACCGTCGGCCGACCCAAAAATAGAGTAACTATGTTTTACTCGACCGCAGGTACGCCAACTTCGCCCTCGTCGTTCTTCCATCATACTCGACTACTTTCGATTTTTTCGAATCCTACATAGAGCCTCTCTAACCCTCTCTATACCTCTTCAGATAGAATCTTGTAAACCTTACTATCTTACTCGGGAAATTGAACAAAACTCCCCGAAAAACTGTCGGAACAGGACAATTTTAGGTTGCCCAAAACATCGACTTGGAAGTCGATTTTCGACCCATATACTGAGGGTTTCAGCAAACCAACTGAAAACAGTGAAACACAACATATACGGGATTAAAACACACCTGTTAGATTTATTCAGTCATTAAACAGGGAGATAGTTGATGTTAAAGATTCAAGAAAAAAACTGTTTTTGAAACTAAATTTTAGAAATCTTTTCTCGATATGACGTATGCCCCGACAAACTGGACGACGTGGTCATACACTATGCACATCAAAGGCACGAATGGATGTTGCGGACTGTGGTAACAGACGGGACTCGATTTTTGTTTGTGCGTGACGAAATCAGTGTGTATCCGTCGAGATACCCTCGTATCGACGTTTTGCAAACTTGACCATAACTTTGTGCACGTTCGTCGGATCCACGCGAAACTTGTACCATGAGGACCGTATCAATTTTTTGGTCCTGTATGCCAAGTTTGGTCCCATTCTGAGAAGGTTGATCGGAACGCCAAAATTTGGTGGGCCTGCAACCCGCTCTAACGGGCGAATTTGTGCACGGCCCGCCAAAATCCAACTTTGGACATACGGTTGGGTTTGTCTCCTCAAATTGGACCCATCGACATATAGTTTGACGACTTTAGAGACTGTAGGTTCTAGCACGAATTTCAGTACAAAATGGGTCCAACGGCGGACATTATTTTGACCCAAAAGTACGATTTTGCCCCAGTTTCAGATTTGGACTTTTGGACAGGAGTTTCCTAGGTATTTGTTTTATGCCAAATCTGTTTGTGATGTTTATTTCAGCATCAGAGTCGTTCGTGAAAGTTGGCTTTCCTTGCTTCCCTATCCGACGATTTGAGTCTCCG